>CM053763.1:92954222-92980726 GCA_028658305.1 Pachyuromys duprasi
GGGCCAAGGTGCTGGGAATTTCTTATTTGCATGAAAAGGAGCTCCAAGTGCATGTTGGAATGACCTTATAAGAAGTCTAACCCATAATCTGGCCACCAGGCTGTGACCTCAAGGATGGCAGAGGTGTGGTATGGCATGTGCCCTGGGGCATGGAGGCCCAGAGCGGGGGGGGGGGGGGGGGGCGTGGTCCTACTCCTGCTGGAATTTGGACACTTCAACTTCACTCTCGCTCCAGGCTGGCTCCCACTATAGCAAGGCTCTCTGGCCACACACTTCTCAAATTGTGGGTCTTGACTGCTTTGAGATCACGTCAGATATCCTGCAAACCAGATATCTACATTCATAACAGTAGCAACAGAAATAATTTTATAGCTGGGGAACACCACACTATGAGGAACTGTATTAAAGGTTGCAGTAGTGGGAAGGCTGAGAAGCAGGGACTGATGTGGAGGATGGGAATCTAACCCAAGTCGCCTGAAAGAGCAGCCAGTGATTTGAACCACTGAGACATCTCTCCAGCACTGACCTTAACTCTTTTTATATGATAATTCCTAGTATTTTTAGTACATATATTGTATCACAAGACATGTGTCACATATTAGGTTTGTTTCCTCTGCTGCAACTGTTTTATACATTTATCATGTTTTATATATCAGCTACATCACTCACTACCTTCAGAAAGAACTATTCTGCAAAGCATTGCTCAAATCTTGGGTTGGCATTATACTTTTTTGTGTGGATCCCGGCTGTCCTAGAACTTTCCCTATACATCAGGCCTGCCTCTGTCTCTTCAGTGGTGGGATTAAATGCATATGCCACCATCACCAAGCTGTTTTGCCTTATATAGTATTAAAAAACTTGATTCATCAGTTAATTGTATCCTCTTAATGGATTTTTATCAGAACGTTTATATTTGAAAATTATCTTTCAAAGTAAAATAATCATAATTATTTCACATCTTTGTTATCTATAGAGAGCCTTTTTCACAGTGATATCTGTTTTAAAGCTATACAATCAATTAGTAGCCAGAGTCTGTGTTTGCAGCAAAGAAAGCTCATCTCAGAGCTACATGGCAAAGGAGTCAGCAGGTATTTAAAACTATTGACACGTCAAAGAATAGACACTTGGGCACAGGCTTCCTGTGGTATCACTAAGACAACTGGAGAACTTCCAGATCATTCCAGTGGGCTGAGTCAGAATTTCCAAAGCTCTTTGGTAGAGAAGAAGACTGCTAATGTCTGAACTAATAAAATGAAAATTAATATACAGCACTGAATAAGCTGAGATGGAAAGACTATAGTTAGTTGTTAGAAATAGTCTTCTAATGTTTATTTTTCTAATATATAAAAGAAGCCCATTATCTTCCTCCTTTGGCTATTTATAACCCTTAAGCTATTAGCCTCAACTCTTGTGTAATGAAACACTGATAAAGCACTTCTCATTCTCTTTGGCTTACCTCCAACCAGGATTGAGAAAGGCTTACTGAGTCTCCTCACTTTTCAAAGCAATATAGTTATCTGAATAGAGGTAATAAAAGTCTCTTCTTTGTTTTAACACTAGAATATAACTGTAAAAAACAGTTATGCAACCAAGGGCTTGTTTCTAATGTCACATTTGAGAATGATATTCATTCAATCAGCTTTAACAAGATACTTTTAAGGAACTACAGATAATTTTGTATGGCCAGTTCAAATAAAATCTTCCCATGAAAACTAGTCTGGTACCTAGCTAAGAGGGTCAAATCTTACAGAAAATAAGAAAAGATCTTTCTCTAGAATGGCCAGGACTTGTAAGGTATCTGAGATCTTGAAAGGAGATGAATTCACCAGTCTCAAGGAAGATTTCTTAGATGTGGCCTCCAGGGTTCAAATTACAAAGAACGGAAGATTTCAAATTCTCATGAGATTTTTGTTGTTGTTGTTGTTGGTTTTTTTGTTTTGTTTTTTTAAGACAGGGTTTCTCTCCGTAGCTTCAGCTGTCCTGGGCTCACTCACTTTATAGAGCAGGCTGGCCTCAAACTCACAGAGATCCACCTGCCTCTACTTCCCTGAGTGCTGGGATTAAAGACATGTGCCACCATGCCTGGCTGAGATTTTTTTTGAAGTAAAAATTATTTTTTAATATATGTGCATATGCCTGATTGTCTACCTGTGTACATGCACATGCCCTTGGAAGCAAGAGGACTGTCAGATCCTCTGAAAGTGTAGTTATAGGTAGTGATGAGCCACCTGACGTGGGTCTTCTGCTGGAGGAGCAAGTGCCCTTAATCATTAAGGCATCTTTTCAGCCAAACAATCTGAGATTTGTTATGAGCTAAAACAAAATTTAAAAAAACTACAGTAAGTTAACATTCTTGCTAGTCTATGATAGAGGTAAATTTACCAAGAATCAGCCTACTAGTGTATGTGTGCGCATGTGTAGAATCAAGATTTTAGATTAAGGAAAAAAAAGTGGGAAAAGAGCAGGGAAAAGGAGGAAAGAGGATCAGAAAGGAGGGGAGGTAAGGAAAGAATCAAATTAGATTACTGTGAAATACTGTGTTGTTGAAAAAAAACATTCTTTTATTTACTTGATTCTAGTTTATCATTACATTTAAGCTATTTTTATAACTCATATGCTATTCATAACTGATGACAATACAAAATATTTTGTCTATATGCCTGCAAATAAATTCTGAAAGATCCAATAACTTCCCTTTTCCATAGAAACACCCACTTCTGTAAACACTTGTACACTTATTTTAATCTTTCTTTGCTCCATAGCAAAGTATGATTTAACTCAAAATAAGTATGATTTAATTCTTTGAACTGCCTGTCTCCCTTTTAATAGGTTAAAATAATTTAACTTGCCTTTTAAAACACTGTTTTTATGTATATTTTATTTATATTTGTTACTTTGTTACAAGATTTTTACAAAGTTGGGTTTTTCTACAGGAAAGGGGAAATAACTGGCTCTTTACAGAAGTGAGATTATATTGCTCATGATAAAGACATAAAACATTGTACTTTAGAGTCTATTAGCTTAATTTACAACTTTTTGTTTTTAAAGATTTATTTGGGAGCTAGAGAGATGGCTCAGTGGTTAAGAACACAGGCTAAGATGGGGTCCCAGCACTAAGGGAAAGTGGACCCGAGTACCCATCACTAACCCAGAAGCCAAGGCCAACTGATAACCTCTCACTAAGGAAAAAAAATGATTTCTCCAACAGTCTCAACTAGGTGTATGGAGGCACAAATCACACTTAAGGGCAGGCTCCATTCCCAACAGTAGATGGCCAACACAAAATGAAGTAAATGGTATTTTTTAAAAGTTTTTTTTGTTTGTTTGTTTTGTTTGCTTGTTTGGTCTCTCAATGCTTTGTCTGGGTTTTCTTTTTTTTTCCTTCCTTTTTCTTTCTTTCTCTCTCTTTTTCATTCTTTCTTTACAGGTCCTTTGCCATGTTTAAGTAGTGAGGGAAACCACTGAAAACATACAGGTGGCAAAAATGTATTTAAACAAGGTGGCCATGTTCCAGCCCCAGCAAGCAAAAGACCTTGGAAATTTTTACCACATGGTTCTAGCTTTAGAGTCAAAGATTCAAGAAAGAGGTTACAGAATCTCCCTCCATAACTAAGGATAGCTGAGGCCAGAGGTGTGACAGGGATGTCTCTTCATGAAGACAAAGAGAGGTCATTATGTGAAGCTGTGAAAGTAAAGTCTGGATTGCCTTGTAGATCCCAAGATGTTGGAGAATCCAAAGTTGTGGGATACCTGTCAAAGAAAGCTGCTAATGTGGTGTGCAACAAAACTTTCTTATTTAAGGTTTTTACTGCTGTGAAGAAACACTGTGACTATGGCTATTCTTTTAAGAGAAAACATTTAATTGGGGCTGGCTGATCTCTTCAGAGGTTGAGCCAATATTCATCATGGCGGGAAGCAAGGCAGCATGGTGGCAGGCATGATGCTGGAGAAGGAGCCAAGAATTCTACATCTGGATCCACAGGCAGCAGGATGAGAGTGAGCCACTGGACTAGCTTCAGCTCCTGAAACCTTAAAGCCCGCACTTCAAAAACAAAAACAAAAAATTTCCTCCCACAAGGCCATACCTCCTACTAATGCCATTCCCTATGACAGGGGATCTGATGGGGCCAGTGTCACTCAAACCACCACACAACCCCATAGCAGATCTTCGCTACTTTCTGGGTTCTTCTTCCCACCCTTTATCCATCCCTCTAACCTCTGGTTTCACCCCCTATAACTAGACGGGAGAGAAAGTAGTACAGAGGAGAGTGTTGCAGGATATTTGATCACATTATGAACCCCAAAATTGTGGACTGGAAAAACCTGTTTCTTGTGGTGTGGCTCAGCCCTAGCATATACCTTTAACCCAAAAGCTTTCTCTAAGCAAGAGCCAAAGAAAGCCTACAATACAAGAGGCAAAGCAAGCAATCAGTTGACAGGGAGTGAACATAAGTAAACACAGGAAGGAGAGACTTGAGTTGAAGGGTATTTAAGACAGTATGGAGAAAAAGAGCTTTTTCCTTCTGGGACATCAGCTGAGTAGGAAAGTCAGCTGGGTACTTTCTCTGCATCTCTAAGCTAATGGGCTTTCACCCCAGAATCTGGCTCCTGGGTATTCATTGGTAAAATCAAAAGCCTGAGATTTTGGTTTAAAAACAACAGGGAAGAAGGAGGGAGAGGGGGAGATCTGAATCTAATTTTTCTCTCCTTGTTTCTTCTTTGAGCATGATTAACTAACTAACTAACAACCAACCAACCACAATCACCCACCCTGAATGGCCAACAACCACCAACCCCACATATCGGAGCTCTAGCATTAATATATCCCCTGAAAAATTCCCAGAATTCCAAACATCATACAATCACAGAAACTATCTGCAGCTCACAAAACCACACCTCTGCTATAGCATGAGGCAAATTGTAGTCAGCTGCTTCAAACAGTCCAAAGCAGCCCACATCCTGTACTTGGGATTAAAACAAAAACATATTCTTACAATATTTCTATTTTTTAAGAAACCAAAATTCCAGAATTGTCACTACACAACCCAATAGAGAGAAGTATGTTACTGTCACCAAAGCTGAAAGGAGTTGGAGATTTGAAGAATGCTTTGACATCATGCATGGAGATATAGAGTTTGGAATTTAGCCAGCTGGTGATTTGGTATTGCTTTGGTACAGTATTTCCTCACTATTCACCATTTTTTTCTTTTTAAAATGGTAATGTATATTCTATGTCATTGTGTTATGTTGGATGTATCTGTTCTTCTTGTTTTGATTATAGAGGGATTACAGTTAAGAGATTGTCATAAGTCTCAGAAAAGACTTTTAGACTTTTAAAGTGTTGAGACTGTTATAGCCTAGTGGGACTTCTGAGGTTGGACTAGTGCATTTCTGCATTATAATACGGCTACAAGCCTATGGGGGCCAAGGAGTAGGAAGTGGTGGTCTGAACAGGAATGGCTGCCATAGGCTCACAGATTTGAATGCTTGGTCACCAAGAAGTAGCACTCTAAGAAGGTGTAGCCTCACTGGAGAAGGTGTGGCCTTGTTGGAGAAAATGTGTTACTGGGAGTGGGCTTTGAGGTCTCAAATGCTCAGGACTCACACTCTCTCTCTCTAATGCCTGAAGACCCAGACTACAGAACTCTTGACTCCTTCTCCAGCACTGTGTCTGCATGTAACCATGGTTCCCCCTATATTGATAATGGGCTGAACCCCTGAAACTGTAAGCCAGACTCAATCAAATGTTTTCCTTTATAAGAGATGCCATGGTCATGGTCTTCATAGCGATAGAAACCCTAACTAATTATGTCTTCTGACATTGTGTTTTTATGGGATTTCTGTGTGTGGGATTTGTGTATGTTTGTTTGAAGGGTCTGTTTGTGCATTTCCTTTGGCATTTTTTTCCTCTTTGTTTTCTCCTGTTCTGATTTGTTTTTATTTCATTTCATATTTATTAATTTAAGATGCCTGTTTGTTTTCTAGTAAGAGAAAGAAAAAATATGGGTTTCAGTGGGTGGGTAAGATCTGGGAAGAGTTGGGAAAGGGGAAGCCATGGTCAAAATATATTATTTGAAAAAATTTATTTTCAATTAAAAAAACACACTATTACTCTATCAGAGGACCCAGTTTAATTCTCAGCACTCACATGGCAGCTCACAACCATCTAGAATTCCAGTTCTAGGTAATCTCGCACCCTCTGCTGGTACCAGGAACACAAATGCTGCACAGACATGAATGTAGGCAAAAACTTCCATACCCAAAATATTTTCATTTGATGAAAAAAAACATTTATTATTTTTATAAAAGTATCTTTATGTAGGGGCTGGAGAGATGGCTCAGTGGTTAAGAGCACTGTCTGACAGCTCTCCCAAAGGACCTAGGTTCAATTCCCAGTACCTACATGGCAGTTCACAACTGCCTGTAACCCAATTCCAATGGATCTGATACCTTCACACTAATGCACATAAAATAAAATTAAATACATTTTAGAAAGTATCTGCATGTGTGTATGTCTCTCATATGGCATGCCTGGAGCTGATAAGAGACACAAAAGTGATGACGGATCCTTCCAAACTAGATTGACAGGTGTCTAAGAGCTGCCATCTAGGTTTTGGGATCCAAACCAAGATCCTGTACAATTACAGCAAATGCTTTTGATGCTGAACCATCTTTCCAGCACCTTAATTTAAAGCCTAATAATGTAAGAAAGGAAATAGATCAACCCCTCCACCTTTTAGCATATATATTTTTTAAAGGCTGGGAAAGCAAATGGTGTCAGAAAGACAGTCCTTACCAGAAGCCCACTCTGATGGCACTTTTTAATCTTGTACTTCTAGCCTCCAAAACTATGATCTAATTTTCCTACATAAGCCAATCAGCCTACAGTATTTTGTTATTGCAGGCCAATCAGACTAGTACAGTATAATTCCTTTTTGACATTTGACTTAAGAACAATGAGGGATGAGTTTGAGGACAACTTGGTCTATATAGTGAGTTCCAGGTATGCTATGGAGACCCTAACTTACAAGACAGAGAGACCAGCTTGGTATACAGCCAGTAGACGGCCAGATCTACACAGAGAAAGCCTGTCTCAAACAACAACAGCAACAAAAAAGGAACCATGAAAAATAAAATTCCAGAAAACCTAACTTAGTCTGAGTTGTGTAGGGTCTAAGTGTGATGAGGTTGGAGAAGTCTTTCACAATAAAATAAAACATTAAGCTGATATTTGAAAACTATAAAAACTACCCAGGTATACATAGTAGAAAGAGAAGGCTAAGGAGATGGCTCAGTGAATACTACTATGCAAACATGAGACCCTGAACCTAGACTGATAGTTCCAACATAAAAGTGGGACACAGTAGTGTCATTATGGGAAAGAGGCACACAAAGACACAAAGATAATATACTTCTCTGACAAACTCTTGAGGACAATAATACAATCCTTCGAAAACTTTCCATATGAGAATATAAGGATACAAAACAATAAGCAAATTATAAACTACTCATTTCATTGACAACAGTTTCTCTCATTTTTTACAAACTCTTGAGTACTAATTCAATTTAATCAAAGTACATGTGTAGCTGGTATTTGCTACTTTGTGGATTCCCTTTTCTTCCACCCTTCTTCACCCGTTTTCTCTTCCCTTTCAACACCCTAACACTAGATAGGAGTGAAAATAGGAAAGAAGAAAGGGGGACATTATCTTTAGACAACTTCCTGCTGATTAGGGGCATCGAGCTCCTTGGGGAAAGTTTGATATTTGCCGTCAGGATATCTAATTTCTTCTTCCTGTTTCTTCTTAACAACCTGCAATCAACAGCATACAACCACCACTAGCAGCCCATACTGCTTCACAGAGCCCTAGCATTTATAGGCCCTCTGAAAAGTTCCCAAAATTCCAAATGTCCCACAACTGCAGAAACTCTGTAGCTCCAAAATCATGCCTCTGGCAGAGCATGAGGAAAATCATAGTCAGCTGCTGGAAAGCAGCTTCATATCCCCACAACTGGGATTAAAACAAAAAATATTCCCATTAAGATTTCTGTGTTTTTTAAAGAAATCTAAATTACAAAATTTTCACTACGTATGTGTCTTAAGGTTCTTACTTTTCTGGCTTCTTTACTGAAAATGCTAAACAGTATTTTTGCCTCTGATGACATATTGCCTAAAACGACTTGTCTAGTTCTAAGTAAAAAAGGTTCCATGAAGCTTCAATTGTCTGAGGAGATGACCAGGAACAGAGATCTGGTAGACATTCACTTCAATTCACATAAGGCAATTAAAGTGCTGAAATTACAGTTCCCATTTAAAGCTATAAAGATCCTGTTAATGGCCAAAACCTAGATTAGTGTCTTTTATGATCTAAATATGGCTTATTCCCTAAAAAACAATGTTGAAATGTGATTTCCAAGGTCCCATATTAAAGAAGAAGTGGAAGGATTTTCTGAAAATGATTTGGTGGCTCAGAAGAATCAATGCCTTTATCCTAGCACTAGATTTAGCTACTGCAAAAGCAGCAAGGCGGTCACGCCCGTTTAACCCTTTCTGCATGCGACTCTTAGTCCTGTTTCTTCCTACCTGGAAGTGAAGGAGCATTAGGGTCCACACCAGTGACTGAGCAGATGTTGCCACATATCTTTTTTTTTTAACTTTCTAGGCTCTGAATCAAAAACCAAATTAAAATCTTATACTTTATAAATCAGCCAGTATCAGATATTGCTGCAAGAAAAGAAAACTCTTTAGGACGGTATCTATGTTGTCCCTTCTTTCAAAAAAAAAAAAAAAGTATTTCCAAAGTTAGAGATTAAAAAAGATACTTTGGGCTGGTAAACTGCTCACTGTGTAAACATAAGGATCTGAGTTTGATCCTTAAAATTTACAAAAAAGAAGCCAGGTGTGATGGCCCATGTAAACCCAACAAGTGGAAAAAGTAGATTTTGGGTTCCCTGACCAATAGTCTGGTCTAATCGGTGATGTCAAAGCCCATCAGAATCTCAAAAATCTGAATGACACCCAAAGTTGATTGCTGGCCTTCAAGATGCACATGCATGAACACATACACACAACTGCTCATACAAATATATACAATCCAAGAATATTTCCCATATATGTGCTCATATTGACACACTCATATTCCTTGTAGAGAGGGAAGTAAAGAACTTCGGGCTTAGCCAACCCTGTAAGTCTTTCAAAGAAAAGTATCTAATTCAAAGATCTAACCTGATAATCTCAGTTACTTTCTTGCATACAGCAGATTATCAGTGGACATTTACTGAATACTCAGTGGTTTAAAAAGCAGTTACTATGTCAAAAACAAAACAAAACAAAACAACAAACAAAAGCAAACAAAAAAACAAAAACAGGGGCATGGTTACACACACCTATAATCCTGGAGCTTGGGAGACAGAGGCAGAGTTTAAGGCCAGCCTTGCCTACACAGGGAGTTCCATGACAGCCAGGGCTACACAGAGAAACTCTGCCTCAAAAAACCAAAAAAGACAAAGGGGGAAAAAAAGAGGGAAAGACTTTCTGATCATTATTAACATTTTCAGACTTGGAATAGGCTTAACTTCCTTTATTAATGATTAATTTTTTGTTTGTTTTAAAGATAGATTCTCCCTAAAAGCAAAATTAGCCTAAAAATCATGAGGCATCCTGAGCTTTAGTTTACCAAATGCTGGAAATAGAGGCATGCAACTATCATGTTCAGTTAGGACTAACTTTGGTTAGTACTATAATTACTTCAGAGCTTGTATGACCAAAATATTCCTCCAGTAACAAATTTAAAAATATGTATCTTATTTTCTTCCTTTCCTAAAACTGGATGCACATATTACTAGAAGCTACCTGCCTTTGGCTTTAGTTTCAATCAACCTCTTTTCAATTTTTGTTAAATTTCTGTTTGTGTGAGTGCATAGATGCTTTATCATGCCTGTGACAATCACAAGACACCTTCAGGGAGCTAATTCTTCCATTATACAGGTCCTAGGAATCATGTTCAAGTCATCAAGCTTGAAGGTAAGTGCCTTTATCCACTGAGCCATTTTGCCAGCTCAGTTTTATTCAATATTAAGAAAAGGAAAATCTCAGAGAGCTTCCAAATAGAAAAAAGTAAAGGAGTGGGTGGGTGGAAGACACAGTAGAAAATGACCAATTACAAATATATGGTAAATACAGTGCTAAAAAGCCACCAACTCCATTATGCACACCCACTTAGGACATCACTCCAACTGAGTCCTAGGTAAGAAACGGAGGGCTGGACAACCAGTCAGTGGCTAAGAGCACTGGCAGATTCCCAGAGGACCCAGGTTCAGTTCCCAGCTCCCACACCTATTAATTTCCAAAGGACCTGACACCCTCTTCTGGGTACTTCATAAACATGGCACATGTACATACATGCAGGCAAAACACATATATAAAGTCTTAAAAAGAATACATCTTAGAACAGAACTAATTAGTGAAGAAATGTTACATACTTTTAAGTAATCCTAGTAGCTTTAATAGAAAGGAAAAGCAGGTGTAATGATCTTCATTTCAAAGATTAGGGAACTAAGACAAAAATGAAGTGATTTGTCTAAGTTTGCAAGGTTTTTCCTGTGATACAGTCAAGACTGAATCCCAGTTGTGACTCATAGCTAACGTTCCTTTATATTAAACTCTAATGAGCTTTTATAAAAACAGTTTTAAAAAAAAACTCAGGGAACAATTTAATCACTAGAGTATTAATACAAAGCAAAATGTCCAAATAACAGTGAAAGAATTATCTGTTTAACACATTTTTAAAAATACGTATGAAGCATACTTGGGACTGGGAAACAAGTAGCTGAGGGACAGCAGGGTAAGCAGGGACAGGGACAGGCCAGTCACGTTCATGTTACCCACAGACAGCAATGAAACAGCTCGAGAAGGTGAACTAGGAAGACAAGGCTTTCAGGAAAAACAAAAGGAGGAGCAGAACAAACCTGAGCAGTCTTCGCATAATGTCCCTGTGGACTGTGTACAGTTTATCCTTGTTCAAATGCTGATTTCTCTACCCCACTAACTGGTTTCAATCTGGACATTGCATTGTGATTTTTACTCTAAGCATCTTCTGTCTCAAGTTTGTGTAAACA
Organism: Pachyuromys duprasi; assembly: GCA_028658305.1. Taxonomy (NCBI): domain Eukaryota; kingdom Metazoa; phylum Chordata; class Mammalia; order Rodentia; family Muridae; genus Pachyuromys; species Pachyuromys duprasi. The sequence continues at coordinate 92,965,341 of CM053763.1, forward strand.
TGCCACTATTTGTTCTCTGTATTGCCAATAAAAGCCAACCAGCCAATGCTGAGCAGTGCAGAGAATGGGGTGAGACACCCTGATCCAGTGAAGGCAGAAGAAAGGAGAGAAGTACAAGATGGATCCATGAGCAGAGGATCAGGAAACATCAGGGGAAATGAATCAGACCTAGGATATGATTAAAAAGCAAGTATAATGTGGACAGTCTGAATGGGGGGAAGCTATACTAGCTTGGAGGTTTAGGATGGAGTAACTATTGTGCAGCACTGTGCTCTAGGCTAATTAAATAAATCCCAGTCTCTCTGTGGGGTTATTTAGGTACATAGCTGATTAGGCAGTAACCACTGCCTTACTAAATATAAATCAGTATTAAATAAAAGTAATCTTTCAACAGAGGAGCTAAAAGTCAAAGCCATGGGGAAAGGACCCTGAGGCCACAAATGGAATTAAGAAATCTGGCAAAAAATAAGTTGTTCCTAGTGATGGTGACACTCTTCCATTCCTATTTAAACATCTGGATTCTCTGTCATAACATCTTTTTCCACCTACAGGTAGAATGATGTGCTGTCATGGAGTGTGTTGTATATTTTAATAAACTTTTGTTTAAAAAAAAAAACCCACAAAATGGCTATTGTCTATAGTTCTGATTCAGGTACTACTACCTCAGGTGTGAATTGAAAACAAATCCAAATGGAATCCTATCAGAGCCTACTGTTTCATCTTTATTGTACTCCACAAAAATAAGGACTAGCTAGCTGACATGTTCACCACTTCTGTTATCACCTTGAATTACACCAATTCATTTGAAAAGTGGGGAGAAAAGGTATATGACATATATATACATATATATATATATATATATATAATATAAAAATTTAAGGGATAGCAAATGGCTGATAAGTAAAGGCATTTGCCATCAATTCTGACAACCCGAGTTCAAGCCTCAGAACCCACATGATGAAGAGAATGGGCTCCTGCCAATTGTCTTCTGATCTGCAGATATGTAGTGACATAACCATATCCATCTACACATACACTAAATAAATCTCTTTAGTATACTTAATAAACAATGACACTGTATCCACTTCATACACAATAGCTCATGTTTTCATAAAGTTTCTAAGTCATTGTTTTATCACAGTTCTATTTCTTTAATAGTCCCCAAAATTGTATGTATGTATACATGTATGTGTATGTGTTCTCATGGGTGAGTGTGCATGCATGTTTGTGCGTGAATACATATATATCACAGCGCGTGTGGCAGTGTTTGACAGAATCTCTTCATGGTGCACTATAAATGCTCAGCTAGCCAGTCCTTATTTCTCTAGGAATTCTCTTGCCTTCACCTCCCATCTCCCCACAACAACACCGGTAACAAGCTCAGCTTTTGGTGGGTTTGGGAGATTTGACTCAGGTCCCCATGCTTGTGCAGCAAGCACTGTCCACTGAGACATATCCTCAGCTTCATGTTTTCCAAATTTTGATCCTTAGTCAACCATAGTAGATACTGATACAAGGGTTAGTTTGGTAAAAGTGTATCAAATAACAATTGATGGGCCTTAGTATGGAAATTCTGGTTCAGTAAATTCACATTCTACCATTTCTTCCTCTGTACTGCAAGAAATGGAACCTCATGCATGAGCCTCATCCAAGCTAAGCATACACTCTCCTACCACTGAGTCACTTCTCCAATACCAGGTTATGGTTTTAATAAACATTCCAAAGATTCTAATTAGCTAAATCAGCAATGAATCCCCAAGAATTCTTGAGGGAAAAAAAAGGTAGCCAAACAAGACATTCCTTAAAATTTCTTTTTTTTTTTTTTGGAAGGTTTATTTATTATTTATACAGTATTCTGCCCAGAAGAGGGCATCAGATCTCATTATAGATGGTTGTGAGCCACCATGTGGTTGCTGGGAATTGAACTCAGGACCTTTGGAAGAACAGCCAGTGCTCTTAACCTCGGAGCCATTTCTCCAGCCCTTAAAACTTCTTAAAATTAAAATCCAAGGACAAAAGGTACTTTCCAATCTCCACTAACCCTGAATCCAGAATGAAATAAAGAGGAAGGAAACATGTTTCAGTCTACTCTCTAAAGTAGCTACCCTTGCTCCAACTTGTAAGAAAAATCATTCTCTTTACAGTAGCGGTGTTGTGTAACACAGACACAAAAAATTTCAGATTTAGTACCCCAACATTCTTAGCTTAATAAATCTACTAAAAGTAAATCCCCAAAAGACTATAATTGTGATGAGTATGTAAATGATAGTACTTCTACCACTAGGCAAAATTTGGGTCAGAGACAGGAACTTGGGGCAAGGAGGTTACTAAAGAAAAGACTCTGGCAGGGATCTAGAAAAGATCATCCTGAGTGAGGTATCACAGGAGCAGAAAGACACACACAGTACATACTCACTTATATAGACCTATAAGATAGGATAAGCATACTAAATCTGTACACCTAAAGAAGATAAACAAGAAAGAGGACCTGGGGTAAGATGATCAGTCCTTACCTAGACAGACAAAGGGGATCGACATTGGAAGTAACAGGACAGGAGCCTACCGCAGAGAGCATTTGAAAGACTCTACCTAGCAGTGTATCAAAGCAGATGCTAAGACTAATAACCAAACCTTCGGCAGAGTGCACAGAATCATATGAAAGGAGGAGGAGTTAGTAAGACCTAGAGGGGACAGGAGCTCCACAGGACCAAAATATATAAGGGCCCAGGGGTCTTATACGAGACTGTTTCTTCAAAAAAAGGACCATGCATGGATATGTAACCTAAAACTCCTGCTCAGATGTAGCCCATGGTAGCTCAGTATCCAAGTGGGTTCCCTAGTATGGAAGACAAGGCTTGTTTCTGACATGAACTCAGTGACTGGCTCATTGATCTCCTCTCCCCCACCCCCACCCCGAGGGAGGAGCAGCCTTGCTAGGCCACAGATAAGGACATTGCACCCAGTCCTGAAGATACTTGATAGGCTAGGGTCAGATGGAAGGGGAGGAGGACCTCCCCTATCAGTGGACTTGGAAGAGGGCAGGGAGGAATGAGGGTGGGTAGGATTGGGAGGGAAAGAGGAAGGGGGTTACAGCTGGGATACAAATGAATGATCTGTGATTAAAATAAAATAAAATAAATTTTTAAAAAAGAAAAGACTCTGACCTAATAAGAAACATAAGCATAAAAGATTTTTTAATGGTTATGAATGTTTTGCCTATATATGTCTGCATAGCATGTATGTGCCTGCATGTGCCTGCTGCCCATGGAGATCAGAGAAGGGTATCCGACCTCATGGAACTAGCATTATAGGTGGCTGTGAGCCACCATGTGGGTCCTCTGCTTTAAACCACTGAGCCATTTATCTTTCTAGCACACAGAAAACAAGACTCTTGAATGAGATCTATACAATGGATGTTCTTAACGCAGTTCCCAGTCAGAAGATCATTACAGACAAAATCATAATGGTAAGGGCCATTTACTTACAAGCTGCCTCTCCTTGGAAGGCTCAATTCCTTCTGAAAAACAAAACACATAAACAAGAATTACTAAGACTTAAATTGTTGCTTTAAAAGTACTCATTAAATAATTCAATTTTAAAAATTTGTATTAGATAAAACACTAACTTTCATTTAATTACTCATTTCATATGCATTGCATTATTAAAAATGTTATAATATTAAGTTTATATCTTAATTATTATCAATGACCATTTCTTTGTTGTAATTTTCATATTAACTGCTTTCAAAAATCTTTTGGAAAATGTTTGAATAAAAGACATGAAAACTATAAAAATTGAATAAATGTTAGTGAAACAGTCAGGATAACCTCTATTCTTCCCTTCTGAAAGGAAGCTTTCACAGATAATTACAATATTTTTTTTCATTAGATGTAACCACATTCCCAGTCTTCAGTAAGTCTTTGTGCCAGTCTTTAATTGATAACAAACTACAAAGGATTCATATAATTAGCAGCAAGGATATAAAACAAATGAGAGGGGGTGAGTTATGTTTTAAAATATTTTAGTTTCCAGGCAGTGGTGGCACACCCTTTTAATCCCAGCACTTGAGGCTAGTTTGGTCTACAGACTGACAAGCCAAGGCTACACAGAGAAACTGTGTCTCAAAGAACCCAAAAAGTTTAAGTAAAAATAATAATAATAATAATAATAATAAATCAAACTGTTAGAGAGAGAGAATTCCTTCTTAACCCAGCTACTCCCAGAATTGCACCTAGAGTCTTGTCCAAGCTAGTAAGTGCTATACCGCCACACTCTATCTCCAGGTCACATTTTACTTTTTATTTACAGCAGGGGTCATTAAGTCGTCTGTGCTAGCCTTGAACCCACTCTGTATCCCGGGCAGGCTTCAGACACGCAATACTCTGCCTCAATCTCCAGAAGAGCTAGATTACAGACCTGAGCAATCAGAAGTAACTAGAACTATACCTCATTTGTTATTTTTATGTGTCTTACTATTATGCATATAGTTAGTCTCATCTATAAATATACCAATATGTATTTATCCATTCTCAAATTGTTTTCTACTCCATCAGAACTACACTCCTATAAACATTCTTGTATTTATTTCCAAGGATACATCTACATACTGGACATACTGTCTCATACTGGACAAAGTGGTGTGGTATAGACTTATAATACCAGCACTAGAAATGTAGAGGCAAGAGGACTGGAGTTCAAAGTCATCCTCAGATACTGAATCTGAAGCCGACCAGGGCTACATCAGATCCCATGGGAAAAAAAAAAAAAAAAAGAAAAGAAAAAAGAAAGTTTCTTAGATACAATTATCCACTCAGATGTGGAACTGCTAAGTCATAAAGTATCAGGTATTCCAAACTTCCCCCAAAGAATTACTGGACCAATAACCCTCCACTGCCAAAGCTTTGCACACTTCTCATTCTTGGACTTAGCTCTAAACCTAAACACTTCCAACTGTTTGCCTATATAATATCTCAAGGTTGAAATTTCTAATAATCAGCTAGTTTTTTTTTAATCCAGCCTTATTCTATCCCTAAGTCTCTCCTCCCATCTCAGAAAATGGTATCTCTATGAACTACCAACAGAAACATAGTGTTCTACAATATTAGTATGGGAAATAATCTTTTGAAATAATGTCATGCTCAGTTCCCCCATGATGCTCTGAAGCTTATAGCATCTACTGATCCGCCCACTTCAGCCTCTTAAGTTGTTGAACTAAAGGGGCATGCCATGCCTTCCTAGGTAAGGGGATATTTGGATGAGATATAACAACAGAAATGAGATACTATATTCAAATGGGATTCTATCAACTTTAAAAAATTCTTTACAGAAAACCAGAGTAAATGAGCAGCCTGTCCTTTACTGCCATTCTGCAATGGCAGAAAATAGTCTCTGCAATGAGAGAATAGTCATAATCAGTATATCTGATAAAGAGTACACAATGAACTCAAGAGGAAAAAAGCCAAATATTAGAATCTGAATTAAAATAAACACAACTTGAGAAAGATGGAATGATTTGTCCACTTGAAACAACCTGCATTACCTAGGAACTGAATCCCAATGAAGAGCTGTCTAAATTAAGTTGGCCTAAGGACATGTATGTGAGAGATTTTCTTGTTTACATTAATATGGGAAGAACCAGTTCTCCATGGTCTACATCATTCCCTGAGTATGAGTCCTAGGCTATATAACAGTCAATGAAGTGAGCTAAATAATAAACATGAATGATTTTACTTCTCCCTGTTCTCGACTACAGATGTAGATTAATTCCTGCCACTTTGGCTTCCCAGATATAATTAACCCTAACCTGGAATTGTTATCTAAAATAAGCCCTTCCTTCCTGAAGTTGCTTTTGGTAATGTTATTACACTACATAATATCACAGCAGTATAAAACTAAAACAGAAGACTTACATTGGCCAACAAGTGCTTGAGAAATTGTACAATATTATTACAAAAGAAAAAAAAAAAAGACAATAACCCAGTTGCTAGTAAGGACGCGGAGAAAGGTAAACTCTTACATATTGTTTATATGAATATAAATTAGTACAGCCAGGGAAAACACAATGATGTTCTCTCTAAAAAATTAATTAAAAGAAATACCACATGATCCAACAATCCCATTTCTGGGTACATAGTATCCAAAGGATACAAAATCAGTATGTCAAATGGTATCTGCACTCTGACGAGAATGGCTTCAGCTTGTAAAAGCACAAGCCTGACTACATGATTTTAATTCCTAAAACCCAAATAGCCAAGATGTACACCATATCTATCAATAGAAAAATGGATAAAGAAAATGCAATATTACACACACACAAACACAGACATGCACCATACAATGGAACACTATTGAGCTATGAAAAGATAAAATCCTGTCATTTGTGACAAGATGAATGGACCTCCAGATCATGCTAATCAAAATAAGCCAGACACAGAAACATAGTGATTTCACACATGCAAAATCTAAAAATGCAAAGTTCATCACGTAGAGAGAAAAACAGTGGTTATCAGAGGTTGAAAAGGAGAGGGGAGAAGAGATTGAGGTACGGTGTAGTTACAGTTATGGGAAAAGTTATATTTTGTTCTACTCTACAGAAATAGTAGTGAATACTTATAAATGAGTATGCAGCCAATAATATTGTGCTGTATAATTCAATAATTCACTATATTTTTAATATTTATTTCACATGTGTAGGGGGTGGAGTGTTGTGCGCACACACATACACGCGCACACCCAGATGCCTAAGAAGAAAGGTGGCATCATCAGATCCCATGGAGTTACAGGCAGTTGTAAGGCTCCTGACGTGGGTACTGGGAACCAAACTCTGAAAGAGCAACAGTGTTCTTAACCACTGAGGCACCTCTCTAAGATTTTTAATTTTTTCATTACAAAAAAATGATACATATTTACACAATAGATGACCTGATATTCTAGAGTGATCGGTATATAGTGTATGAATGAGAGGGTTTGTTTTGTGTCTGGACAGGGTTTTTCTATCTAACCTCTGCTGTGCTGCAGCTCGCTCTGTTGGTCAGACTAGCCTCAAGCTCCCGAACACTGGGATTAAAGTGAACAATTATAACTCATCAATTAAAAAACTAAGATATAACACAATTATAAAATAGCTGTTATTTTATTATTAATAAAATATTAAATAATTATTTTAAGTATAATCACTGAAAACATTTTCACAACCTTTTCACTCATCAAATTGTTGCCATGGAGGGCTTTCATTCTGTCTACTCAAATATATCAGACTTTTCTTCATATTATAATCTTTTTTATGTAAGAAATCAATCCATCTAAGACATGAACATATACATAGTAAGCCTGTTAATATCCTGAAACATTTTGTTCTACAGAAGATAGAAATGTCATCATGTTTATTTCTATTAGGAAATCAATTACCCCCAAATGTTCCAATTTTTAAGTGACATGCAGCAACACACCTGTCATGTATGTAGGGATCTGGCTATCCCACTGGACTGTCAGACACTGCTCCGCCACATGGTTCAACTGCTATAATCTGGCAATACATTTTTAAACTTATAAGACAATGTCCATCCTACCTCTTTATTATAGGAGCTCCTCTTAAGGATTAGCTCTTTCATATAAATTTTCAAATCACCTTGTAGATATATGCTTGGATTGACATCATGTGCAATCTAGACATGACCTTGAAAGAATTTGTGTATTTACCAAGAACATATTTTTCTCGATATGTGTAACATTTATTTGTTTTTTGATTATTTGTGGAAGTGGGAGGGTCTGCCATCACTCTAGCTCAACATTCACTGCTTTAATAAAATCCTCTTCTTACTTGCCACATAAATATTATATAAATCTTATCAATTTCAGGCTAGCATATATATGTTACAATTATGGTATCTTTTTATAAGTTATAATTAACAAAAGTTATATTCCATTATATCACCAATAGCATTTGCCTTCCAAGATACATTTTTAAAAAATCAAACAAAACAAACCAACCACCTAGAATGAAAATATAGAAAAGTTTAAGGTGTGTGTGTATCCTTGTGTTACATATAATACTTATGTGTATAACCCAGATGGCACAGCTAATGTCTTTCTATATTTACTTTATTATTACATATTTAACCATCTAATCATCTGTTTTTAATGCAGCTTGCAGTGGATTGTAGAATTCTATATCCATCAGCAAGTATTTTATTAGCAAAGTTTAATTCTGTGTCTTACCAATATACAAATATTGAATTGAACAAAAACTAAGTATGTCAATAGTATCTTTGATAAGTGCACATACTCAGATAACTGAAATTTCTATTCAAATGCAGGACAAGTCTATCAAATGAGAAAGTTCTTGGTAACTAAAGCCCCCGACTTTCTTACGCTCAAAGAAAAGACTATTTTTACTATCTATACTTTTTCTGCCTGCTTGAACATTTTTTATGAATGTAACTATAAAATACCTCTTCTCCCCCTAAGGCCTTACTATGTAATCCAGTGCCTTAAACTCATCCTCCTCATACTTCAGCTTCTCAGTGGAGGAAGCTTTGTATGTAGGGTCTTATTTTGCACTTAGCACAGTGTATTTAAAATTCATCTATGTTGCTGCATAAAATAGTAACAAATTATACTGTTTTCTCTTGCTGATACACGTTTGAGTTCTTTCCAGTTTGGGACTGTTTAACAAGCCTTTTCATAAATTATGTTTTGTCTTAGAAAAACACATAAGAATATGGAATTAGTTGGTTAAATATGTGAAGTTTTTAATATGAGACTAGAAGTATTTTTAAAGTTACTATACCATATATTATTTTTCCATATGATCTTATTAATGCATCAGCTTTGACTACTCCATAACCTAGCTAAAATCTGCTGTACTTACATTTATAATGTAAGAATGTTAGTTAAATGTTGACTATTTTATATTCATGCCAAAATATTATATAGTCTTGTACAGTTTAGCTACCCTAATAGATATATACTGGTATCTGACTATGGCTTTAATTTACATTTTCTGATGACTGGTTATACAAAGCATCTTCTTTTCATGTACTGATTAGCCCTCAGTACATAGGTAAAGAATATCTTTAAAATTGTCTCCTTTTCTTGTGTGGTAGATATAAGCCCTTTGTCATGTATGTTTTGCCATTGCAATATGAATCTACCTTTATACCAGAATTTTAATGTACTTTTTTCTTGCAGGCTATCGCAGCTTCCACTGAAAGTGTGCCATACTAATCTCCTCAATGTTTCTCAATTCAATCAACTGGTAATTACTACTGAACATCATACAGCCAGGTAGAGTGAGAGGCACACACTTGTAATCCCTCAGGAGATGGGGGCAGGAAGAATGCAAACTTGAATGCAAAGTTGGTGTGGACTACGTAGAAGGATCCAGGCCTGGAACAAAGTTGGTGTGGACTACGTAGAAGGATCCAGACCTGGAACAAAGTTGGTGTGGACTACGTAGAAGGATCCAGGCCTGGAACAAAGTTGGTGTGGACTACGTAGAAGGATCCAGGCCTGGAACAAAGTTGGTGTGGACTACGTAGAAGGATCCAAGCCTGGAACAAAGTTGGTGTGGACTACGTAGAAGGATCCAGGCCTGGAACAAAGTTGGTGTGGACTACGTAGAAGGATCCAGGCCTGGAACAAAGTTGGGAAAAGAAAAGAGGAGTTAAAACAACAAAAATGTAGCTGGGCATGGTGGTGTACACCTGTAATCCCAGCACTTGGGAGGCAGATGCAGGTGAACCTCTGTGGGTTGGAGGCTAGCCTGGCCTACAAAATGAGTCCAGGACAGCCAAGGCTGCAGAGAGAAACCCTGTCTCAAAAAAAAAAAAAAAAAAAAAAAAGCAACAACAACAACAAAAAATGCTATTAGATCAGGTTCATTATCATAACTACTTTGTAAATTTTTTAGAATTCTACTGTATAAGCAAATTTGTCTTCTATCAAGACTGAGAATTTTGCATTTTTTCACTTTCCATAATTGCTATAAAATGAATAAAAGTGAAGAGATCTTGCCTTATTTTTCATCTAATCTCAGAGGGAAAGCAATCAACTATGTTGCCACTAAATATTAAGATAGCTAGAAGTTTTTCATAAATAACTTTTATCCAATTAATAAGCTCTCCTCTATTATTTTATTAATTTGCTTAGAAATGTATATTATTTCAGATGAGAATTTTTCTGCACAGGCCAGACTGGACTCCTGCTGCCCCAATCTCCTAAGTACCAAGATTATAGGTTTGCACCATGTTCTGCTTGTATCTTCATTTTTATAATGGATAATAGTATCTAGCTTCCTTTTTATAATGTCTGTCACATTGTTGTATTATAATTATACTGTTTCCCAAAAAGCAGCAAGGAGAGCTCTTCTGTTTTCTAAATAAACTTATGTAAAATGTATTTGTTAAAGTATAACTGTTCCCACAAACAAAATTGCCAGGAGTCATGCATGCAGAAAGGGCCTGTGGCAAGCAAATGAGCTTCCTGGAGGCAGCCCACTGTTTTTGCACAGCTGATGAATGCCCTGGTGAAGCATGGCCCCAGGAACTTTGTCTCCCAATTGCTTCTTGCTGTTGATTTTATAATTCCTGATAATAATTTTATAGAATTCCTGATTTGATTCAAGTAACTTTAAGCTCCCAATCCCTGAAGAACAGCAAAGGCTGCATAAAGAGCCTGTGAACCTTTACATGTCATTGGCACATAAATTGCACTAGGAAGAACAAGTTTGGTACAGATTTATGACCAAAAGTTAACATTCACTCTAGGTTCAGAGATAAAGTCACAGGTCTCGGTGTACACCGTGGTAAGATGAGTCATGAACAGAAAATAGATAATTAGCTATACAAAACCACAAAAATAATACAGGATAGATGACCTGCTTCTTAATAAATACAGATTGTAAACCTTCTTAGCTTGTGACATTAACTTAAAAAAAAACTTGCTTTATACTTTCAATGAACTCAAGGATAGCTAAAGAATATTTAGTCAGATACTGAGTCTTAATGGAAATTAAGTTATCAATATCCACAGTCTCCAACTTCTCACTTCCTACCCATTCTTCAACATATTGTAAACACACTCACAACTCACACACCATTTAAACTATGCTTGCCAAGTTACAAACAATCTAAAGGTAACAAGCTACCATGTAATTTTTAGGCCACAATTCTTTTTATGTTTAACTCATGAGCAGCATTCGGCACTATTATTCACTCCTCCATCTTGAATACTTCATTAAAGTAAAAAGAAGTTAGGATCCTTGACAGAAAATACTAGACCTGGGTCTCTCCTCTTTTTCTGCTTCTTGGCCACTGTCTCCTCCACCTACAACATACATGATAGGCTGCCTCACCACAGTCTCAAAAGCAATGGAACCACCCAACCATGAACAGAAACTTGAAAACCAGTGACTCAAATTGCTCTCTTGTATAAATTGACTCCCCTCAAGCATTTTGTTACAGTGATAGAAGCCAAGTAACACAACAAACGAATGAATAAATAAGCACATGGTACTTGCTATTATCACCATCATTCTAAGATTCATAATAGGATCCCACCTGCTAATTTAGAGCTATGAAGATTCTCAATTGCGTTAAGATCATCAAGAAACTTCACTGGCAAAAGAACAACACTATTATCACATCTTAGTTAGGGTTTCTACTACTGTCATAAAACACTATGACCAGAAGCAACTTGGGAAGGAAAAAGTGTATTTTGCTTTTACACTTTCAGGCAAAGGTCCATCACTGGGGGAAGTCATGACAGGAACTCAAGGCAGGATCCTAGAGGCAAGAACCATGCAAAGGCCATGGATAAGTGCTGCTTACTGGCTTATTCCTCACAGCTTGTTCAACCAGCTTTGTTACAGCAACCAGGACTACCAATCCAGAGGTGACCCACCTACACCTCCTACACCCAAATGCATTGATCTGGGTCATCCAAAAAGCAATACTCAATTAAAACAATATACTGCAGGCTTGCTCACAGGCCAATTTGGTGGGGTTGTTTTCCCAATTAAGCTTTCTTCTTCTAAAATGACTCTAGCTTGTGTCAAATTGACATAAAACTGGCCAGCACATCTCTATTATAGTTTTGTAGCTTGTAGTTATTCTTGTAGGCATCAGAAATAATATTTTCAGGAGAAATCGGCAAGGAAATCTATTACTACCATTTATTAACTGGCCTTTAAAAGATGACTGCCTAGCCAGGAGTGGTGGCACACACCTGTAATCCCAGCACTCTGGGAGGCAGAGGCAGGCAGATCTCTGTAAGTTCGAGGCTAGCCTGGTCTACAAAGCAAATCCAGGATAGCCAAGGCTACACAGTCTCAAATAAGTCTCCAGCCCCCCTCCCCCCGCAAAAGAATGATTACCTCATATATAAGTACTCCACAACTTTAGAAGCAAGAAAATCTGCTGAATAACTCAAAGTCTGTCTTTCTTATATTGTAATTTACCACACTTCTACTCTGCACACTGTGGTGTTAGAGCTTCACTTATTCACAGCTTAACACAAGTCTATCTGGGGGGCAGGAGCCAAGGTAGAAACCAATGTATTTGTAGCTATGGAACCTCTGAAAGTCTAATGAATTTTACTTTTGTCTTCTTTCTTAAGATTTACTTACTTATGTAGATCAGTGTGTTGTCCACATGTAAGCTTGCAACCAAAAGAGGTGATATGGTCCCATGGAACTACAATTATAGAGAGTTGTGACCCACTATTGGGGTGCTGGGAATCAAGCTCAAGATCTTTGAAGAAACAGCCAGTGCTCTTAACCTCTGATTCATCTCTCCAGCCCGAATTTTACTTTTCTTGATCATTTGCTTTCTCCATTAAATCTCCATGCTTTCATCCTGAAAACAGGTTTCAATACACACTCCTTGTCACAAGCTATCCCTCCTAAATTGAATACTGTATCTCCACTTGGTGGCTGTTTGGGGAGAATCTGAAGTGTGGCCTTGCTGGAGGACAAGTTTTAAGGATTCAAGACTCCTGCCATTTCAATTTAGTGCTCTCTGTCTCTTACTTCTGGTTAAAGATGTGAGATCTCAGTTTCCTGCTGCCACTGTCCAGCCATCACGGACTCTAAAAATAGCCCAAAATGAATCCTTCTATAAGTTGACTTGGTCATAGTATCTTGTCACAGTAACTAATACAAAAATACAGAGAAGTTACAGCATACAATAATATTTTAAAATATAGTTAAGAACACAAATGTATAGGCCAGGCCTTTAATCTAAGCACCCAGGAGACAGAGGCAGGCAGATCTCTGTGAGTTTGAGGCCCGGCCTGGTCTACAAAGTGAGTTCCAGGACATCCAGGGCTATACAGTGAGATTTCATTTACATATACAAATATACACAGAGACAGGCAGACAGACAGACAGATAGATATAACTAAGTTCATGTCATGGCTTAATAAAATTTAACCTGGAATTTCACCCATGTCCAAGGCTCAGATGCAATGCTTATAAAAATCAAATCAAGCATTGCATATGAAAGTACCAAATATATAAATGGTGGGAATGTCACTCTCAGATGAGTTTTGGAAACAGCAAAGATAGCCTAATGATCCTAACAGGCAATTTCATTTTTTTTTTTTTTTTGGTGGTGGTACACACCTTTTATTTATTTATTTATTTATTTATTCATTCATTCATTCATTCATTCATTTATTTATTTATTTTTATCTCAATCACAGGTTAGGTACTTTGAATCCCAGGCGTAGCCCCCTCTCCCATTCCCTCCTACCCTCCCACTCCCTCCCTCATCTCCTGCCTCCCCGCCCCCTTCAAGTCCACCAACAGGGGAGGACCTCCTTCCCTTCCATCCAACCCCAGCTTATCCTGTCTCCTCAGGGCTGGCTGCAAAGTCCTCCCCTGGGATCTAGCCAGTATGTCACTCCCCGGCTTATATGGGGGAGGGTCAAAGAGTCAGCCATCAAGATCATGACTGAAACAGTCCCTGTTTCCCTGAATAGGGTCTTCCGCCCTACACCAAGTTATCATGGGCCCCATCCGTGCGGGGGTTCCAGTCCACATCCACACATGGTCCTTGGTTGTAGAAAAACAGGCAATTTCTACATGCTATTAAGAGCCTGGGGCTCAGAACCAAAGGAAAAAGTAAGTTCTGCTGATATGCTCCATAAAATTTTAGTAGTAATTAAGCCTTTCTAAACTTTATTTTTCCTTTCTACATTCCTAAAATTAAAAACAAAAATATCCTGGAATGGTGGCTCATGCCTTTAATCTCGGCACTTGGGAGGCAGAGGCAGAAGCAGAGGCCAGCCTGGTCTTCATTAACTGTTCCAGGAGAGCCAGCAATACATAAAAAAGATCCTGTCTCAAAACAACAACAACTATATACAAGTTATTCCAAAGATAGAATGGGGAAAATGCACTTTAAAACTTTAAGGTTAGACATTTTAGATTCCTATTACTGATGAGAATTTAAGATTTCCAATCTGACTAACACGGTTGAGGGAATGCTAAGTAGTTAAGGATGGTGCTACTCTTTCAGGACAAGAGATCAATTTTCAGGCCCTACCAGGAACCTGAAAAGCCTTTACTCAAGCCCTAAGAGAAGCCCATGCCTCTACCATACACTGAAACACACACACATATACACACGCACATACATAAATTTGAATAACTAAAAAATAATTTAAAATATTTTTAGAAAAGATATAACTATTGAAAATGAAATGTTAATCTCTAAAAAAAAATTGCTATTCCTAAAACTCTACTATATATTGTTTGAAGAGTCCCTAAAATTTCATTACCATTTTAGGCCCTCCAAATTTATGCATTTCCATACTTCCCATTAAAGATGATACTTCCCAAAAACACAAAACAAAGAAAATGGTTTCTGGTTACACTGAATAAAGCAAAAGTCCATGAAGTGTATTCTGAAGTTACAGAGAAGACTACACACACTAAATCCTAAATTCACTTACTCTCATTCACTTATCCATAAAGCAAAATTCTGATGGTATTATACAACACATTATAATGCCGGGCAGATCAATAAAGAATCACTGCCTATAAATGTATTACTTAGTATTCAAATAACTAAACACATAAAATATTTCCAAAGAAATGACAAAGGTCAACTGTTCAAAGGCAATATCCACTATCCCACAAGTAAATATGCAAGCAAGAATCACAAGGCTGGTGTCCTTATGTGCACAGTCACCAGTTAGGGGTACTTTGATAAAAGTACCAGAGATTATCAGAAGCCCTCCTGTACACCAAAGACAAAAGGGCCAAGAAAGAAATTAGGGAAACAACACCCTTCACAATAGCCACTAATAACATAAAGTACCTTACGGTGACTCTAACCAAGCAAGTGAAAGACCTATATGAAAAAAATTTCAAATCTCTGAAG
>CM053763.1:92981226-93082220 GCA_028658305.1 Pachyuromys duprasi
CATTGCAGCCAGCCCTGAGGAGACAAGATGAGCTGGGGTTGGATAGAAGGGGAGGAGGTCCTCCCCTGTTGGTGGACTTGGAGGAGGTGGGGAGGAGATGAGGGAGGGTTAGGGAGGGGGGAGGGAATGAGGGAGGGAGCTACGCATGGGATGCAAAAAACCTAACCTGTGATTGATATAAAAATAAATTAATTAAAAAAAATAAAAATAAAATATCAAAAAAAAGATTATCATAATGTGTAAAGAATAAGAGTTAATCAGCTATGAAGTTTATGCTTAGAGGAAATAAAAATTAAAGATCAGAAAGAAGGTAGAAGAAGCTACACAGGTGCTGGCAAGCCTACGAAGTAGTGTATTTTGAAATAATTAAATAAAAAAAAAACTGTACATGGTGGAGCATATTTGTAATCCTGCAAAACTCAGGTGGAGACCAGAAGTTCAAGACTAGTCTCAGTTGCACAATGAAATGTATTTTATACATCTGGAAGCAAAATGAACTAAGTTACATGCAATGGGCCAAAATTTCATTTCTCAATAAAGCATAAGTCCAGAGAAAGAGAAAACAACAAAACCCATAAACTTAGGTGAAGAGTTTATACAACTGCACAAACAGACTCTCATTTATTTATTCACGTGGAGTTGCAGTACCTCTTCTCAGAAAATGTTTTTCCAAGACTTCTTACAAATAATATTTGTTCAACAATCATTTATTAGAACTTTTCTATGAATCAGGTCTTGCATACTAACTTCTCCCTCAATACACCCAGCCTCAAAAGAGAAACAAATAATCATTGTGGGGCTAGAGAAATGGTTCAGCTGAGTTTGATTTCCAGCACCCATAAAAAGCTCATAACAACTCTTGTTACAGGTGACCCAACGCCATCTTTGGCTTCAGCAGGTACCAGGCACACAAGTGATACAAAGAGACTCATACAAGCAAAATACACACACACACGTGCGCGCACACACACGCACACTTTTATCTGCTGAGCATGGTGGCACACACCTCTGATCCTAGCATGCTCAGGAGGCAGAGGCAGGAAGATCTCTGAATTGGAGCCAGCCTGGTCTACATAGTGAGCTCTAGGACAGCCAGGATTACATAGAGAGACTGTCTCAAAATAAATAGTCAAAGGTCTACACAAATGAAAAAGGATACTGTGCTTACAGGCAAAACGTAATTTTCACAAAACTCACTATGATTTCATGATTTAGAGTAAGAAATATCTATTTAATGTGTCTGAATGTTTTACATGCATGTATGTCTGTGTACCACATGTACACCTGTTGCCCAAAGAGGCCAGAAGAGGTGTCAGGTGCCCTTCTGGAGTTACACATGGTGGTGGGCCTCCATGCAGGTGACAGGATGAAACCTGGCTCCCTGAAGAGCAGACAACGCTCTCAGCTGCTGAACTGCTTCGCCAGCCCCTCTACTTTGGTTTTTATAAAAAGCTCGTAATGTCTTGGAATTTCCTAAGTGATTGCTTTTTGTTTAAATGAAGAGACTCCTACTGAAACTCTGAATGAAAATTAAGTACAATGAAGACTATGCCAAGATCAGAAACTGAGAACTTTTCACCCCACTCCCCAGGCTACAGACTGTGTTAATAATCAATCATGATTTTATGAATGAAGCTTTCATAAAAATTCTTGAACTAATAGATTTGGAGAACTCTTAGGGGTAAACATAGGGCAGTGACTGGAAGTTGATGTGTCTAGAAAAGGCATGAAAGAAAGCTCCATGTTTGTTCCTGTTAAAAGGCTTGGTTCTGGCGGTTGTAAAAGACCAGGTCAAGGACCAGCAACCTCAAAAATCCACTCAGTGGAGGACAGACATAGCGAAGCAGGAGTTTGTTTTGGGTTTGGCTAGACTGAAAAGGCAGCTATCTGCAGTATTTTGCCCATTAGGACAGCAGCTTTATGATTTTAAAGAAAAGGACAACAGTAGGAAGCCAGAAAATATGCATATGCTCAGCAATCTGAGTAAGACTGGTTCTAGGTGCATTTTTGGTTTCACAGTGTTCTGCCAGGGTCCTCCTAGCATCAGAAAAACGACCATTTCTATTCTAAGCATGAGAGGAATGCATACAGAAAGCTGTAGAAAAGAAGTAAGTCAAAGAAAACAGGTTAATGGGACAAAATGAAGTTACTAAGGATAACAATTGTGCCCTCCACCTTTAAATCCCCAATCTTAAAGGCAGTTGTGGTACATACAACACCCTCTTTATCTGGGTATTAATGTCTATCCACTGTTACATGCTTTATAATAGATGGGTAAATACAGTATTTCCCTTTAGTTCTCTGAGCCATCCTAGCCAATTAACAAACCTAAAGAAAAATCAGGAGAACCACAGTCAGTGAGTAAAATGCACAAGAAAATAATCTGGGTGTTCTCATCTCAGCCATTAAAGCTAGGCTTACAACCAAAAATAACCTGGGGCTTGAGATTTGCTTTTGAAATAAGGTAAGATTAAGCTTTCATTTGTGGAATCAAAGGCTAATTTCAGGTGGTGTTTAGACATTAAGTTGAACAGTAGTACACTCAGCTGGCTTCTGTTAGAGAATATCTCGGTTTGTAGGGAAAACATCCTACCAACCAAGTATCAAAAGTGTTCTATGTTGTGGTGAGTACAAAGAGATAGTTTATAGGCATTTTTCTATCAGATCTGTAAGTTTAATATAATTTTTACATTTACAAAAAAAACTTTTCTCTATATAAAAAAGCTCACCCTAAAATTTATATGAGAAGAAATAGAATACTAAAAACTTTGAAATAGAAAAGAAGAAGTAACTACTCAACCTAGTATTAAGATTTACTTTTTGGGCTACATCTGGGATACAAAGTACATAACCTGTGATTAACATAAAATAAAAATGTGAAAAAAAAAAGATTTGCTTTTTTGGCTGGACATAGTGGCTCAGGATATTAATCCTGAGCATTTGGGAAGCTGGCAAATATCTGAGTTCAAGGTCAGCCTCGCCTACAAGATTAGCCAGAGCAACACACAGAAACCCTGTCTCAAAAGGCCAAAACTAACCAAACAAACAAAATATTATTTGGCTTCAAAATATTAATTATTTGAAAGTATGGTAGTGACACAATAGCCCATTATATCAACAGAACAGAACCAAGAGAAGAATCCAGACTTACTTAAGGGCTCTAATAAATAATTTCATACTGTCATCGATTGAGACAGAGTAAAGCTATAGAAGTAGGCAGAAAATCTACTTTTACTAGTAGTATAAAGTAATTCAGCAAAAAAAGAACAGTCCTGTGGCAGGAGGCAGCTCGGTTGATGCTGAGTGCTGGCCTAGGATACAAGAAGCCCTGGGGTCCATCGCCAGGACAACAGAAAATTGAGCCTGTGATTCCAAGACTTGGGAGGTGGATACAGAAGAATCAGTAAATCAAGGTCAGTCTCAGCTACATATTGAGCCTGGTCTACATGAGAGAGAGAAGGCTGATGGATTGAAAGAGAAAGCATAAGCAAGAGAAACCGTCCTTCCAACAGCTTTAGAACAGATACCCACTGCTAGGCCACTGTTAAGAGAATCCAGAGAACTGGGGGACAGAGAGACGGCTCAGCAGGCAAGAGCTCTGGCTGCCCTCAACACTGCACCCAGGGTTCAAGTCCCAGATTCAAAAGGAATATAAACTAAATCCATGTTCGTGTAATATATAAAAATTAACTCAAATATAACACCATAACACTAGAAGAAAACATAAGAGAACATTTCTAGGATTTTGATTAGACAAGGTCATTTTGATATATCAAAAGCACAAAATCATAAAATAAAAAGTTACATATTTGATTTGATAATTGTGAAGTTTCAAGGGGCTAGAGAGATAACTCAGCAGCTAAGAGAACTGGCTGCTCCTCCAGTGGACCAGGTAATTCCCAGCATATATACAGTAGTTCACAACTATCCATAACTCCAGTCCCAGAGGATATGATACTGTCCTCAGTCCTTTGTGGGCACTGCACACTCATGGAATACATACATTCAGGGAAGACACCCACACATATAAAATAACAACTACAACAATAATGGAAAAGAAAATTTTTTGCTATGAAAATTCTTATTAATGTATTTTTTCACAATTTATTCATCATATATACCCATTGAAGTCCCCTCCCTCAACTCTCCCCAGTCCTGCCCTCCCTCCCTCTCCCCTCTTCCTCTTCCCCTAGTCCACTGAGAGGGGGAGTCCTCCACCATTGCCACCTATCCATAGCTTGCCAAGTCTCATCAGGATTGCCTGGATCCTCTTCCTCCATGGCCTGGAAAGGCCATATCACCAGAGGTGAGTGATCAAAGAGCAGGCAACCTAGTTCATGATAGAGGCAGATCCTGCTTCCCTTACTGGGAAATCCACATAAAAACCGAGCTGCCAATCGGCCACTGAGCCTTTGAGCAGAGGGTCTAGATCCTTTCCATGTGTGGTCCTCCATTGGTGCATCAGTTCTGCAGGACCCCCTGGGCTCAGATCCTTTAGCTTTATTGGTCTCCTTGTGGGGCTTCTATCCCCTCCATGTCCCTCTATCCCCAACCCCTCTTCTTCCATAAGACTCCCTGCACTCTGTCCAAAGTTTGGCCATAAGTCTCACCATCTCCTTCACCATTCAGATGACTCTGTATAGTAGGCTCCCATCCTGTTTCCTCTCTTCTACCGCTTCTGGTATCTATCCTGTTTGCCACTCTAAATGAGATTTAGGCATCCTCCCTCGGGTCCTCCTTAGTGTTTGGCTTCTTTAGGTCTGCAAAGGTTTCTCTGTGTAGCCCTGGCTGTCCTGAACTCACTTTGTAGACCAGGCTGGTCTCAAACTCAAAGATCCACCTGCCTCTGCCTCCTGAGTGCTAGTTGGATTACAGGTCTGTGACATAGCACCTAGCTAGGAAAACAATTTTTAAAGAAAGAAAATTAGGATTTTCTATTCTTAAAAGCTATTGTTAGGATAATCAAAACAAGAACTGAAGAGATGGCTCAGAGAGGTGAAGAGATGGCTCGGCAGTTAAGAGCACTGGCTGCTCTTCCAGAACAACCAAATGGCAGATCAAAATTGTAACTTCAGTTCCAGGAGATCTGAACTTCTCACACATACATAATATGCAGGCAAATCACCAATGCACATAAAATAAAGATAAATCAATCTTTAAAAAAAGAGAGAGAAAAGGCTCGATCGTTAAGAACATTCATTGTTCTTCCAGAGGACAGAAGCTCAGTTCCCAGCTTTTTATCAATTCCAATTCTAGAGAATCTGACATCTTCTTCTGGCCTCCATGGGTAACCAGACATATAAGTGGAGCAGAGACATGCATGCAGGCAAAACACATGTATAAAATAAATCTCCAAGGAAAAATTTTTCAAAAGAAAACGGGAGTGCAGTGATAAACTAAGAGGGCACGTAAAAAGGCTAATACAGAGGAAGGGGGAAAGGGGTAGCTAAATAACACTAAGAATGCTTGAAAAGGCTACAGAAAAAACTATTTTATAGGCTTAGTTAAAAATACCAGGCGTGGTGGCACCACCTATAACCCCAGTACTCAAGGAGGCAGAGGCAGGCCAACCTCTGTGAGTTCAAGGCCAGCCTAGTCTACAAAGAAAGTACAGGACAGCCAAAGCTACACAGAGAAACCCTGTCTCAAAACAAAGAACACACATAAATAAATAAATAAATAAATAAATAAATAAATAAATAAATAAATAAATAAGTGCGTGGGATGGGGGGGGGGAGGTTGAGAATGTATTTAATGGACTTACACCAAACAGGGTGAGAAAATGAACCCCATCCCCAAAAGCCCCAGTGCCAGGCATGAAAAACCTCCCTTAGAATTATTGTTCAGAAGAGTCCAAGAAATGCCAAAACAACATAAACTATTGCCTCTCCCCTTGGTTGTTTCTCAGAATTTGAAGGTAAGATCCTACTGCTGAAGACACCATACAACTTTGGCCACAAGATTTGGAGGAATCGGACTGAAACTAATATTGTAACCTCTTTCCTGAGGACCAGCGATCATAGTATTTGAGGTGCTAGGCAAGCTACCAAGGAAAAAAGGCAATCAATAGTCTTAGGCAACAGTAATATCTACGAACCATAATAATAACCATCAGTTAAGATATTCCCAACAGTGCAAATGTGGTACTATTTATTATCTTAGGGAAAACCAACAGCTGTTTAATTAGGCTTAGGGCCCTTTCAATTAGGAGGCAATTCATGCCCAGTAGCAAATCTAGCCAACTATCTGATGGCTGGAGATGTTAGAGACTCTTTAAAAGAACCTACTACTGCCATTTCCTAAACCAATATAATTTCTAACAATATTCTAAATACTTATCTAAATACACAGATAAATGTAGCTCTCATCCTCATAAAGGAAGCTTATTTTTGCAATAAACAGATGCTAGTACAGAGAACCACAACGGGTCAAAATGCAAGTAAGTGATGATGCCCTAATTGGTACAACTATAACACAATCCTACACGTAAGACCCAGGAAACATCAAAGGACAGGAGTAGGCTATAAAAAGCCAGAAAAACATCACACCTGCTGCTAGACATTATTTTATACACATGATCGAAATGCTACACTCACCAATTCTCAACAATATGATTGCCTTGAGAATGAAGATGATGGCCCAGCTAAGAAGACCTGGGTTCCATTCCCAACACCCACACGGTGGCTCACAACCATCTGTAACTCCAGTTCCAAAAGATCTTGGAACCCTCTTCAGGCCTCCAAGAATACTATATGCATGTGGTGCACAAATATACATGCAGGCAAAACACCATATACATGCAACATGGCTACTGTTGCAAGAAATCATATTTGAATAACTAGAGCTATGTGATCTGGCTATGTTGGTATAATATTCTTGTGGAATGTATACAATTTACCCTTTTTCATTCAAACACTGATTTTTCTACCCCACTATCTAGCTTCAATCCTTACTCTAAGCATCTATCTCAAGTTTGTGTAAACATGCTACCATTTGTTCTTTGTGTTGACAATAAAAACAACCAGCCAATGCTGAGCATTGGAGAGAATAGGGTGGGGCATCCTGGTCCAGAGGGAAGGAGAAAGAAGAGAGAGGAGAGAACAGAAAGGAGAGGACCTGGAAACATTAGGAGAAATGAAATGGAACTACGGTGTGATTAAAAAGCAAGTATAATGTGGGAAATCTGTATAAAAGGAAGCTACACGGGCTTGGAGGTTTAGGACAGAGTAATTATTGCCCAGCATTGTGATCCGGGTTAATTAAATAAATCCTAGTCTCTGTGTGGTAATTTGAGTATACAGTTGGTTTAGAAATAGCTGCCATTTAACTAAAAAATATATTAATAATAAATATTAGTAATCATCAACATGGCTAGAATACAGATATGCCTTTAATCCCAGTAGGCAGAGGCAAGGAGATCTATGAGTTCAAGGCCAGCCAGGTATACAGACAGGTTCGGGTAAATAAAAGCTTAGGTCCTAGCATGGCAGTACACACCTTGAACTCAGAAGACAGGCACTCAGACCTCTGAGCTCTAGTCAGTGCTGCTCAGGCGGTTTGGTGGAGAGTGAGCTGAGAGGCGACGCAGTGGAGCTGAGCTCGTGGCCGCTCAGTTCATGGAATTCAGCGGCATGTTTACTGAGAGAGTTTCATTAAGAAAGATTGAAGAAAGAACAAGCTAGACATGGATGAAAACAAAACATGCCAGAGAATGAGAAGATTAAAACAGATTGCTAGAGTTAGTTTGAAGCCAAGCAGAGCAATTCAGTCAGAGGCCAAGAGGGAAATCAGATTGAATCAGTCAGCTAGCAGAGGTATTTGAGCCAGAACAGCTGAGATGAACCAGCTGGCCAGAGTTTACAAAGAAGTAGAAAGGGTGAGCTTATTCAGCAGTAAGACTCAGAGGCTGAAAACATTCTAAGCCTAGATTAGATTGTATGGAGGCTAGAAGTTTCCAGGACTAGCCTAGGTTAGCAGACCAGGTAGCAAGACTCAAGGATGACAACTCATGCAAATAAAAGTTACTTTAACAATAATAATAATAATAATAAAAAACATGGTTGGACTGGAGTTATGGCTCAGTAGTTAATAGCACTGGTTGCTCTTCCAAAGGACAGGGTTCAATTCCCAGCACCCATATGGCAGCTCACTGTCTCTATCTCCAAGATAGGGACCCTCACACATATAATGTACATGAAATAAAAAATTAAAAAAACATGGTTGCCTAATTAATACTTATACAATAACATCAGCAATAAAAAAGAATCGATTATTGTTACATGCAACAATTTCAAAAAATATGTTGAATATGTAAATATAAATTCTCAAAAAATATGTTGAATATAAACTGGGCATAGTGGCTCACACTTGTAATCCCAGCACTTGGGGAGATAGAGGCAGGCGGAGCTTTGTGAGTTCAAGGCCAGCCTGGTCTACAAAGTGAGTCCAGGACAGCCAAGACTACACAGAGAAACCCTGTCTAGTAAAAACCATAAAACAAAAACAAAAAGCCAGATAAAAATAAGTCTACATAACATAATCCCAGAAGCCAAGCAGTGATGGCACAAGCCTTTGTTCCCAGCACAGAGGCAGGCAGATTGCTATTAAGTTTTCAGAAAAATCCCCTACGCTTCCAGGGTTTCTGGCAAGGGGTGTCACTGGACAAATGTGTGCAGGTTCAAGAGAGAATCCGAGGTAATCTCTTGCCATCGGGAAATGAAATGAGGATCTGCCAGCTCCAGGTCCTGCAGTGAAATTACAAGCTGTTTCTGTCTGATCAGCCAGAGCTAACAAGCAGGTAAAGAAACTGCAACTTAGTATTGCTGATCTTATGCACACTACTGAAGGCCACAGATAAACCTCTTGCCCTGTCCCCAAAAATTAAATGTTACAAATAACCACTGGTATTTTTGGTCCTTTGCCATCAGGATAGTAGGAATGATCTTGGGAGAGAGTGGATTACCTTTCCAAGGATTCATTGTGCATAAAGGTATTAGTGAAAATTTCAAGGAAGAAATTAAATTAATGGCATATGTAAAAATGATATGCAAACTAATGCAGGAGATAGAATTGCTCAGCTGCTACTATTTACTGGGTAAAGATACTCCAGTAAAAAGATCGAGGATTTAGGAATACTGGAAAATGTGTGTTGTGGCAAACAGTAGCTAATGATCATAGACCAAAATTAAAATTGCAAGTAAATGAATGGTATTGAAATAGGTTTGGTGCATACAGGAGTTGACAGGACTATCATTTCCAAAAGATCCTAGAATTCAGGATGACCACTTCAGACGTTTGCTACAGTTTATAGGAATTGGTAAATTAACCTCAAATAAAACAAAGTGTCGGGTAGGTTAAATGTGTGGGACCAGAAGGTAAAACAAGGAAGTTGAGATATTATGTGGGTGACTTAACGATAAATTTATATGAAAAGAGATCTTTTTAAACAATACGGTACTACAATTAAAATCCCTGCAATCCCAGAGACAACTCATGATGACATTAGGGACAAAATGGTAGATGGTCCTGGAAAAGGTGTGTTGTATGTGTCATCAAAAACAATAATGATTGTGCCAATTGTCCAAACACAGTATAACATAGGGATTGAGTTTCCATATTTATAAAAGGGATCACTGATGAAATATCAACAGTCCTACCCTTAAAATGATTTACTAACAAGCCTGTGTGGGTAGATCAATAACCCTTAACTAAGGAAAAACTAGGGGGCACTTGAGTAGCTGTTACAAGATCAGCTGGAAGCTCAACATATAGAAAAGTGTATCAGTCCTTGGAAATGCCCTGTATTTGTTACAAAAAGAAAATCAAGAAAATGGAGGATGTTAACAGATATAAAAGCGATGAATGAAGTAATTCAACCAAATGGGTCCTTTACAGCCTGAAATGCCTTTACCTTCTTTATTCCCTAAGTCATGGCCTGTGATTGTAATTGTTTTAGATGACTGATTTCTCAATGGCTACTTATAAATAACAGTGATCCAGTAAAAATATATCATTGGAAAGTTCTTCCACAAGGGATGTTACATAATCAACTTTATGTCAATATTTTATGCAACACCACTAGAAATGCATCCTAGTATTTCTAGAAATTCCTAGGGAATTTCCTCAATCTATTATCTGTCATTACATGAATGATATTTTGTTGGCTGCTTTTGATACAGATATTTTAGAGAAAATGTTTAAGGAAACACAAGGAAAGCTGTAGGATAAATATTGCTCCTGAAAAACTATAAAAAAGAGATTGCATTAACTATTTGAGTTATAAAATAAGTCAACAAAAATTTCAACCACGGAAGGTACAGATGAGTAGTCATCAATGGAAAACTCTTAATGATTTTCAAAAATTAATAGGGGATATTAATTGGCTATAGCCTACATTGGATTAACAACTGATGAGTTAAGTGATGTTTCAAATGTTACAAGGAGATTCGGACTTAAACAGTCCACAATGGTTAACAGCTGAAGGAGAGAGTTAACTCTGGTAATACAGAGATATGCAAGATGCATATATGGACTGAACTGATCATAAACTTGATTATATTTTGGTTATTTTTGTCTTCAACTCATACTCCTACTGGGCTCATTATGCAAAAGAAAGATAGTATTATGGAACATATCTTCTTAGCACATAAACAAAGAAAAGCTATTGTTGTAGATAATACATCTGTCGCTGCCTAGAACTAGGAAATCTGCATATGAGGAGGTGATCTTAAAAGGCTGCAGTGTTTCTTCCTAAAGTGATAAAAATGTTCTAATACTGAATACAATGAGAACTGCACATATCTGTAAAATACACTTTAGACGGACAAAGAGTATAGTGTAAATTATGTATCAATGTGTTCTATTTTTAAAAAACATAATTCAGAAATATAGTCAGAACAACATTTCCAAGAGTTCTGAATTCACAGTGGTACCAGGAAATCCTTTGCTACAAAGACTACCTTTCTTTGAACCAAAGATTCTACCTGATACAGAAATTGTTCCTTCATCTGCCCCCACTTCTCAGGAAAAGCAATGTAGAGAGCATTTTGACCCAAAAAGCTTATCCCAAGATATAGATAGATAAGATTATGTTTAAAAGAGCAAGTTTTCTGTTGATATGTCCTCAAAATCTCTAATATTCCTTATCCTAAAGGACAAGAAGAAGACTATGAGATTAGTGAGACTAAAGACTAAAATTCTCAACCTTTGTAAAGACCTGCCTACCACACAAAGCCTAGATAAAGAGAAGACAAGATTAGAGAAACGACTCGGTGGTTAAGATTATTGCTCTCCAGGAAACCTGAATTCAGTTCTTGGCACCCACTTCAACAATTTATTACCATCTGTAACTCCAGATTCAAGGCAACTGACGCCCTCTTCTGACCTCCACTGGTATCCCTATCCACATACAAAATAATTAAATAAATCTTTAAAATGAAAAAAGTACATTTTTTACCCACAAAGTGTCCACTATCAGCCACAGCAACAGACAGAAGCAACATAACTTTATGTGATCGTTAATTATTTATACATAAGATTTTCCCAGGAAACATTCATTAATGTGTTGGTATAATGTTCTTTTGAAATGTATACACTTACCCTTGTTCATTCAAATGCTGATTTCTCCCCCTCCCCAATCTCTCTGGTTTCAATCCGGATATTGCATTGTGATACTTATTCTAAGCATCCTGTCTCAACTTGGTGTAAACAGGCCAAAATAAAGCAACTAGCCACAATGTTGTGCAATGGGAGGAGCCAGAGGGCAGCAAAGAGGGGAGAAGCCGGAGGGGGAGAAGCCGGAGGGGGAGAAGCCGGAGGACAGGAAAAGGTGGGAGGAGAAAAAGCGAGAGAGAGCTGGAGGACAGATCTTGGAACTACGTGGAGATGGACTGGACCTAATATATTACTAAAAGCAAGTATAATGTGGGAAATCTAAATGTTAGGAAACTATGGACTTGGAGGTTTAGGATGGAGTAACTATTGCCCAGCATTGTGTTCTAGGTTAACTAAATAAACCCAGTCTCTGTGTGGTGATTTGGTTATACAGCTGCTTAGGATTAACAGCAGCGTTGCTAAAAGATAGATCAGTAGTAAATATTAATAGCCACTTATAACATTAATGTTACAAACACACTAGCCAGGTGCTACTCAGAGAAACTCTGTCTTCAAAAACCAGAAAAACAGTTACAACCATACTCAATTATTCTCTTGATAATCACTAAACAGTACAAGGTATAAAGAGATCAGAACATATGTAATTAAAATTTCAGACTTATTCACTTTGAGAAATTACTATCGTAAAAATGAAAATAAAACAAACATCAATGATAAATGTGGGTCAAAGATTCATTCCTAGAGCAACCCAAGTCTTTACACTTACCAAGCCAGCAGTAAGGGAAGGTGCAGACTGTCCAAGAGATTGGTTTCTCATTCGAACCAGGTTTGACGCTTCTCCCGTAGACTGCCAAGTTACCTGTCCCACGCTGCTGTGTACACTGCTGGACAAAGGGAGCAGCTGCTTACCTTCAAACACAAGGCAGAAAACATTCATATAATTATATGTTGACAAATGAATGAAAAAATAAACACAATAATGCCAGGTGGAAAATACTGTTGACACAAACCAAGGGAGGAGGTTCGTCCTTATCCATGTCGGATTTGAAAGGGCTAAATGTCTTGATTGTGAGAAGTGCAAGTGGGGTAACTAAAGAAAGTCGAGTATATTCAGTTCTCAGTAACATTCACCACCAGGTTAACGCCACATTTTAACATTTAAACTAGCAGTCTTAAAAGGTTTTTGTTTTTGTTTGGGGAAGTGCTGGTCATTTTTTGATTTTTCGAGACAGGGTTTCTCTGTGTAGCCCTGGCTATCCTGGAACTCACTTTGTAGATCAGGGTGGCTTCACACTCAGATGTGCCTGCCTCTGACTCCCAAAGTGCTGGAATTACAGATATGCACATCTGGCTTAAGCCCTCCTACTACCCTAATCAAGTGCAATGAGTGGTACAGAAATATTATTCAAAACAAGTCTGAGCCTTGGGGGCTAGAGAGATGGCTCAGCAGTTAAGAGTACTGTCTGCACTTCCAGAGGCCCTAAGTTCAATTCCCAGCAATCACATGGTGGCTCACAACCATTTACACTGGGATCTGATGCCCTCTTCTGTCATGCAGGTGTACATGCAGATAGAGCACTCATATACACAAGTCTGAGCGTTATGATTTCAACTAAGTCTATACTGTTCTCACCAGATTCCATGTGCTCAGTCCAGGTTTACCAACTACATTAATTGCACTGAGAAATCCTGTCTCAAAATATAAAACAAAACAAAACAAAACAAAACAAACAAACAAAAAAACACCAAGAACTCTGAAGACTGATAGGCCAGCTAAGACTACATAGCAAGTATCAAGCCAGTCGGTCAGGATAATAAAATAAGCACCTGTCTCAGGGGTTGGGAGGGAAAATAAGTAAATCACCTAAGAACCTAGAATTTCAATAATTTTTTAAAATAATTTTTATCAAGCCTTACTTATTTTCTGTATGTGTTCTGTCTGCATTTATCCCTGCATGTTTACACATCCCAGCATTGATGATTGTGAGCTACCATGCAGCTGCTGGGAATTGAACTCAGGACCTCTGGAAGAGTGGACAGTGCTCTTAAAACCACTGAGCTATCTCTCCAGCCCCTGAAATACAAAGATTTTGCAGGGGACTTATCAGTCCCATTTCCCCCTTTTCTTCACATCCTTCATATTTCTGCAAACCAAAATCAATGTCATTTATTTCCTTTAAAAGACATCTGGTGACTTCCCCAATGTTTAAAAATTAAGCCAAACTTTTTATCATTTTTAAAAGAACTCCAAAATTCAGATTATCTTTCTGGCCTCATCATCTCATTTCACAATCTTCCCTCACGTAACTTCACTGTTATGCCATGCATTTTCCACTGGCTTTTATCTTTTTTTTTTTTTTTTTTGGTTTTTCAAGACAGGGTTCATCTGTGTAGCCTTGGCTGTCCTGGACTCACTTTGTAGACCAGGCTGGCCTCAAACTCACAGAGATCGCCTGCTTCTGCCTTCCTGAGTATTGGAATTACAGGCATGCGCCACCAGACCCAGCTACCTGGCACAATCTTACTTATTTAGAGTTTTCTTGTATTTGTTGTAAACAAAATATGATGTAATTCATTTGAATAGCAACCTGGTAAAACCAAATAGAGAAAAATAAAATTCAGGAGAAAATAAATATTCAGGACGACTACAGTGTGCATGGCATAATGATGGACAGCTGTGATCCCAACACTTACAATGAGAAAGAAGAGAACTGTCTGACACCAACTTGGGCTTCACAGTGAC
Organism: Pachyuromys duprasi; assembly: GCA_028658305.1. NCBI lineage: Eukaryota > Metazoa > Chordata > Mammalia > Rodentia > Muridae > Pachyuromys > Pachyuromys duprasi. The sequence goes on from CM053763.1 coordinate 92,995,583, forward strand.
TTTGAGAACAGCATACACCAAATAATATATACCAAAAATAATACCAAAGCCCTATACCAAACCAGCACCACAAACAAAACAAAAACGCAATTTAAAAAGAATGACTTCAAGGGCTGGAGAGATGGGTCAGCAGTTACAAGCACTGGCTATTCTTCCATAGGACCCACATTCAATTCCCAGCACCCACATGGCAGCTTACAGCTGTCTGTAACTCCAGTCCCAGGGCTTTTCACATCCTCACAAAGACATATATACAGGCAAAACACCAATGCACATAAAATTTTTTAAAATGATATATGAAAAAGAAAAAAATAATGACTTCACTTTGACATACTTATTTTATACCCAAACTTTTTGTTTTTCTTTTTTTTCAAAACAGGGTCTCTATGTAGCCCCGGGAGGCCTGAAACTCAAGAGATTTGCCTGCTTCTGTTGGGATTAAAGGTGTGCACCACCACCACCCAGGATTATACTCAAATTTTTTATAACTATTCTATTTTGTTTTTTAAAAAGAAAAATAAGTTGTATTTGTAAACCCTAATTATGTTGTCAATGATCTTCTCCTAAAATGTCTTTCAATAAAGCCCTTGATAAAAAAAATTATAATAAAGCTCAAAGCGTAACTCAGTGTGGTAGAGAGCTTTAGTCACAAGGCTTATATCCCCTCAAACGGAGCTGTAGATGGTCATGAGGTAGCATGTGGGTGTTTGGAATCAAATAGAGCACAAGTGCTCTTAACTACTGCATCACCTATCCAACTCCAGTTTTGTGTTTTCTTTTTATATTTATCTGTTTCTTTCTTTGTGTATTTTTGGTATTTCATGACAGGGTTTCTGTGTGTAGCCCTCGTTTCCCTAGAACTCAATTCTGTAGACCAGGCTGACCTCAGATTCAAGAGATCTACCTGCCTCTGCCTTGTCTCCCAAATGCTGGGATTAAAGGCATATGCCACCACTGCCCAGCTTGTTTTAATTCCTTATTCAAAATTCTATTTATAGGACTACTCAAATAGCTCTCTGGATAAAGGAACTTATAACCAAGCCTGATAACTTCAATGTTCCTCCAAATTAGCATGGTACAGAGAACTAACTCCTAAAAATTGTCCTCTCATCTCCACAAGCAAGCCATGGCATACATCTATACACATACACAAATTAGTATGTTTTTTAAAAGTTCAATTTATCATGAACAATAAGAAGATAATACAGCTCTTAAAAGATGAGTAGGGATATATGAAAGCAGAAATAGCAAAACAAAAATGACAGCACAACAGTAAGACAATAGAGGCAAGGGGAATACGACCAAAAGGAAACTGAGAGAAAAGGAATTGAGAACTGTTTACTATAGGGGAAGAAGCACAGCAGGACAGTTTTTTCTCTACTAGTCATACTTTTTCTGCCCCCACTGTTTACTGATTAATTAAAATTATACTGTATTTTAACTGCTTTCTACCTAGACCAAGATTTATTTTACAACTTTGTATCTTTTTATAATTTTATAACTGCCTTTTCTTTGGAGGAGGTGAGAAGATAATGAGATTTTGCTAGGGTTATAGCTCAGTAGCAGAGCATCTGCCTACCATATTGTTGGGGGAAGGGGGGCCGGGGAGGTAAAAGTGGGGAATGGGGTAATGGGGTGAGAAGAAAAGGATGTGAGATCTACAAAGTTATAAAAGAAGCAAAAATCATACTGGAATAGCCAAGAGTAGTAGTTAGCTAACAACTATTTATGATGTTCAAGTGACTAGCATTCAGAGAATCTATGAAGTAGCAGAAAGAAACAGTATCCTGTGGGAACCTATCAAGAAGAGGCTGTAAAGATGCCAAGTCAACTGATGCATCTTTATATAGTTCAACAACACAGTCCCACAATTATCCCCATCCCCACTTTTTGGCTCTGGAGATTGAACCCAGGTTCTGTGAATGCTAAGCACTGTGTACCACAAACTAATATGCCCATTCCTCCACATTCAATTAAAAAAAAAACAAATCTGGTATTTACCTGACAGAGAACTGGCCAGGCTTCCTCTCCGTAACTTACAGTCATCCTGACTAAGTTGTCGCTGGAGTTTAACTTTTCCAGTAGGTGAAAATATGTCAGGATTACTAAGCTTCCTGAAGAGCAGGGGACTAAGTCCGGTAACCATATCCTTCAATAAAAAAAAGAAGTGAAACGTGAATCTTTAGTATCTTTTCTAAAGAACTTTATATAAAATATCCATACAACATTCATTCCAATAGAAAAATAGCATTTGAGCTTGGTAGAGAGATGGCTTAGCAGTTAAAAACATTAGTTGCCCTTCCAGAGAACCAGGATTCAATTCCCAGCATCCAAACAGCACCTCACAACCATCTGTAACTCCAGTCCCGGATGATCCAATGCCCTCTTCTGGCCTCCACAGGAACTTCATGCACATGACACACATGCAGGCAAAATACACATTTCAAATAAACAAATGTTTAAAGCACCGATTTTTAAAAACACTTATTGAGTTATTGGAGGGTGTGCGCATATGGCACTGCGCAAGCGCAGAAGTCAGAAGGCAACTTTCAGGAATCTAGTCTCTCTTTCTGTTATGTGAACAGGGGGAAGAAAAAAAAATTAAAAACACCTCAGGTCATCAGTCTTAGCAGCAAGTTACCCTTACTTGCAGACCCCCCCTTGCTGACCCAAAAAGTACTGCAATAAACACTAACATACAAATATCTGACAGGTTAACTTGAAGTCTTTTGGGTAAATACCCAAGAGTGATATAGCTGAATCAGAAACTTATGTCTCAAATAAAGCTTAGTGTGCTGTTCAAGGACGTGAAATATTAATCACAAAATGCCACAGGAAACAATAAAAGAATCATCTCACAAGACAAGTTAGGACATTTTGATATAATATACTAACTCATAATGAATGCAATTCTAACCGTTTGCTTAATACACTTCTCTTTTATTCTGTCTCTCTCTTCTCCCCCTTCTCTCTCATCACTACTTCTATTAAGAATACAAGACACCAAATCTGCCAACACTCTGAGGGTGAAACCGGCAGGGTGAAAGTAACACGGGGAGCACCTCCTTGTAATTGCCTCACCTGGAAAAAACCTACAAAACATACCCCAGTGTTCAAGGGAAGGAACTTTATTGGCTTAGCCAGAAAGATGCACATAAGGGTAAACTACTCAGTCGTGAGCCTCCTCATGTTCCCAGAAGTGTGTAGGACAAGCCCAAGATTCAGTGGAAGGAAGCAACCCTAGGGCTCAAGAAATGAGAGCCAGTCTAACAGGTAGCACATAAACCTCATCCAACACAGATTTTGAGTCTATACAGAAAATAATTTTTCTAACTATAAAACAGAGGAAAAAGAAATTATTGAAAAAATCTGTCAGTTGGCACTCTGGCAGATTTTATATATGATAGCTATATTGATTCAAGTTGCAAATACTTGCAAAAATAGAAAAAAAAATCTACTTAAAGATAATCTGGCTGTAGATTTTCCTCAGTAGAAAACACTGATATTCCTGAATTAGGTTTTAGGGAGGTTTTATTCCTGTTTTTATTTTTGCTATCATGCATTGGATATCTAATGAAAAGCATCTAAAAAAAATGAAACTGGTACTTTCCAAAGGTATTAATAAGAGTTTTTGCTTGTTTTCTATTTTTATTTTATGAGCACTGCTGTTTTCCTGCATGCACGTATGGATGAGAGTGCTGGATCCCCTGAACTGGAGTTACAAATAGTGGTGAGCTGCCGTGTGGGTGCTGGGAACTGAACCTGGGTCCTCTGGAAGAGCAGCCAGTGCTCTTAACCACTGAGTCATCTCTCCAGCCCCAAGAGATTTTTTTTTTTAATTTCATTTAGGTTAAGAGATGTTAAACTGGGCAGTGGTGGCACACACCTTTAATCCCAGAACCTGGGAGGCTGAGGCAGTCAGATTTCTGTGAGTTCCAGGCCAGCTTGGTCTACAGAGTGAGATCCAGGACAGCCATGGCTACACAGAAAAACCCTGTCTCAAAAAACAAAACAGCAACAAAAAATGTTAAAAAAAAAAAATACGTAGGAAATAAGAAAACTTTACCAGGTACATGCCTTTACTCCCAGCACTCAGGAGACAGAGGCAGGCAGATCTTTTGAGTTTGAGGCCTTCCTGATCTTCAGAGTGAGTTCCAAGACAGCCATGGCTATACACAGAAACCTTGTCACACAAAACACAAAGAAAAAAGAAGAGGAGGAGGAGGAAGAGGGAGAGGTGAGGGAGAAGAAGGAGAAGAAGAGGAGAGGAAGAAAAAGGAAGACAGAAAAATAGGAAGGAGGAGGAAAAGAAATTCTCAGTAGCCTCCTACTCCAATCTACCCATCTCTAATCTAACTTCTTCCTTCTTTGTCTCCATACAAAACAAAACTGAGTATCAAAGACTGGTAAAGCCTGGGGGAAATAAAGGATATTCAAAATTTCCACAGATAAAGGCATCTTTTTTTCTCTCTAATTAACTCTATAACCAGAACAGACTCAAGCTAATATAACAAGTTACAGCTTTTTTCTTACTTTTACTGGGCCTTTCTCCCATCTCAGAGAGAGATAAAACTTCCTACTTTGTTTTCATAAATACACCTATTTAATGTAATTGTGTCATATATTTCATGATCACTGTTTTCATGTATTTGAAGTTGTGTTTTTTTTTAATGCATCACCACGAGTCTAAAATAGCATAGGCAGGGACTACAAAGGTAAGTAAATGGTACAGTGCTTGTCTACATGGCTCAGCTGATAAGAGCACTGGCTGCTCTTCTTGAGAACCTGGATTAGTTTCCAGGTACCCGCATGTTACAACCATCAGTAATTCCAGTTTCTGGGCATCAAATGCCCTCTTCTGGCCTACGAGCACCAGCCAGACATATGGTGCACAGACATACAGGCAGGCAAAATACCCATACACATAAATTTTTTTTAGTTGTTTCTTTGTTTGTTTGAGACAGGGTTTCTCTATATTCCTGGCTGTCCTGGAACTCCCTCTCTAGGCCAGGCTGGCCTCGAATTCAGAGATCTGCCTGCCTCTTCTTCCCAGTGCTGAGATTAAAGGTTTGCATCACCATGCCTGACCCTAAAAAATAAAAACAAAAAAAAAATATTTTAAAACAGTGAGGACAAAACTTAATCTGCTAATAAATTTCCTGAAAATAGCTAAGTAAGAAAATCTATGGCCATTATATTTTTATACTGTTTTAAAACTTAATGTGGTGAAGCATTCCTTTGCTTCCAGCACTTGGGAGGCAGAGACAGGAGGATCTCCATACATTCAAGGCCAACCTGGTCTACAGACAAACAGCCAGGGCTAAACAGAGAAACTCTGTCCAGGAAGGAGCAGGGCGGAGGCAGGGCATGGTGGTATGGTGATGCATGCCTCTGATCCCAGCGCTGCTGCTCTCACCCCAGGCAGACTAATCTGAGTTTAAGGCCAGCCTGGTCTACAGGGGGAGTTCTAGGACAGGGCTAGAAGGATGACTCAGAGGTTAGTTATACTGTGCTTACAGAGGACCTAAATTTGGCTCAGAGCACCAACATCAGACAATTCACAACTGCCTGAAAGTCCAGGGAGATCCAATGCCTCTGCCCTTCACAGATATCTGCTCTCACATATACATACCCACATGCACATACATAAAAATTAAACATTTATTGTATACTGAAATTACTATTCTGAAATTACTATCCATGGGATCCAGTTGTAAGGCATTTTCTCAATTAGAAATCAAAGGTGGAGGGCCTAGCCCATGGTGGGTGGTGCCGTCCTTGAGCTGCTAGTCCTGGGTTCTATAAGAAGGCAGGCTGAGCAGCAAGCCATGAGGAACAAGCTAGAAAAACGCATTTCTGCGTCAGCTCCTGTTTCCAGGTTCCTGCCCTGTTTGAGTTCCTGTCCTGTTTTCTCCAATAATAGACTATGATCTGCAAGTTTAAGCCAAATAAACCCTTTCCTCCCCAGCTTGCTTTTGGTCATAGTGTTTTCATCACAGCAATAGAAACCCTGACTGAAACAAGCATAAACAAAGAGAAAAGTATGAAACATCTGGAAGAATATCATACTCTAGGGAGAAATCATCTGAACAACAAATTTCTCATTAAAAACTAGAATCGAAAGAAAGAATACTTAGAAAATGTTGAAGAAAAACAAGTCAGCCCAGAAGCAACACACATGAAAATATGCTTTGAAAGATAGCAGAACTTGTTGACAGCAGACCTAGTCTAATAGAGTTACTAAGGGAATTTCTCTGAACAAAAGAGAAACAATACAAGAAGAAACCATAGAAAATCAGGAAAAAATAATAATGTAGATAAATAAATACATTAGCTTTTCCTTCTAAAATCTATGGTTTTAAATTTTATTAAAAGGTGGCCTGGGAAGCTGGCTTAACTGGCAAAGTGCCTGCTACACAAGCATGATGAAATGAGTTCTAATTCCCAAAACCCATATAAAAAGACAGGCTTCAGCTAGGCTTGGCGATACATGCCTTTAATCCCAGCACTTAAGAGACAGGTAGGTGGATTTCTGAGTTCAAGGCCAGCCTAGTCTACAAAGCAAGTTCCAGGACAGCCAAGGCTACTCAGAGAAACCCTGTCTTGAAAAACAAACAAAAAGCCAGGCTCCAAGATTGCAGCCCCAGCATTAGTTGGGTAGGAACAGAGGGACAGAGGATAGATGGATTCCTGAGGTTCTCCTCCATCAAATCAAGCTTACAGTTCAGTGAGTGGCCCAGTCTCAAAAAATAAAAGTGGAGAGTGATAGAGACAACTGACATCTGTCTCATACTTAACACTAGCCAGTACATATACCACACAAACACAGCATAACACAACACAACAAATATACTCCCAAAATGAGGAATTTTTCCTATATAATGGTGAACTTGTAATATTTTTTTACACTTAAAGGTGGATGGATTCACTCTTTTTCTCCAAACATATAATATTTTTACTAATTATTTAGAAATTTCATACAATGCACCCCAATCACACTCACTAATTCCTTCTAGGTCCAGCTTCCCAGTCTTGAGCCCTTCTCCTCTCAAAAAATAACCCAAAACACCAAGACCAGTTTATATTGCCCATACACTCAATGGAGGATGCCCCTTAAAGACAAACGAGTCCTTTCCCATGTCCCACTCCCATCAGGAGCTGTCAGTTGTAAAGAGCTTCACTTCAGCATCTTTATCACAATTTTTAAGAACTCTCAATAGCTTCCTGTCTGGACTGTTTCTTTTGGGGGGGAAGGGGTGTTGTCACAGAAGCCTTCTATGTCTCTAATTCTCAATTATGAGTCTGCAGTCATCGATACTACTGCAAAAGAAGCTCCATCTCAGGTATCCTGTTGCTCAGCGAAGCACTCTGCACTACTTGGCAATAACATGCTCCTTTGTCCTCCAACACCCTCCCACACCTGTCACTTTCTCTGCCACAAGCAATCGTGCTGCTCCCCCACCCACCCTATCATCCTTCTATCACACATTCATTTATTAAAGTGGCATAGCAAACTGCTGAGTATCACGCAGTAATTTTTTTTCCCCAAACAGCTTTACATGCAAATACTTATTGCAAAGAGTCATTGGTCTGGTTCAAGGTTTCTAAAGCAATATAAATACTAGCCTATCTCTGAGACTCATCTTTGTATATTCTGTGTTTTCCAGAGTCAGGGTGATCTTGCAGCTGGGCAGTACTTTGTAAGGCGAAGGGCAAGATTCATGAGAGCTCCAGGCCTCTGCACACCTACCTCCCCTCAGCTCCAGACACCTCACTGGTCCCCTGGGCAAGACCACTGTGCTTGCATCCAGTGAACAGCACTTTGGGGCCTCACTCATCTAACCCCAGAAGGGTGAGCAGGCCAGCACCCAGGTAACGACAGCAGCTGGTAGTGGCGTGGGCCTCTCCGCAGGCAATGACAGGCTTCTTTGTCCTATGAAGCCATGCTCCCATAACCCATACCAGTCACCCACGTGGCGGCTAGTTCTGCTTCTTCCCACCATCTTTTTTTCCAAATCCATGAAATCATTTTTTAAACTTTTTGTTGATAATCTGTAAATCTCATATCCCACCCCCAGTCCTACTCATCTCCCTATCTGATATCCAGCCCTTTGCTCCTGCAACCTTCCCCCAAAATAAAACATACACACACACACAACCCAAAGCATAGAAAACATCTCATCATGGAAGCTGTATGTCACAGTGTGTCCCCATAGTATATCCCTCTGTCCACACATTTTCACTTGCAAGTGTTCATTACAATGAGTCATTGGTCTGGTTCAAGGTCTCTGGCATCTGTGACACCATCAACACTGGATCCTCACCAGGGCTGGTTATCCTGTTGTTGCCCTCTGTCATGATGATTCCTGCAGCTTTGGTTCAATCAGCAGGACCAGCCTTTTCACTTGTCCCAACTGTTCTCAGGTGATATAGATTTTGGGGTGAACCAACTCAGAGTCCTGCATCTGAGCCAGGCTGCACTGAGCTGGTCAACCTGCCAGTTGCTCTCCCCTATCTGCATCACCAGGGCAAGGTCTCCAGCACTGAGCCAGTTAGGCCATCCATTGCCACTGTGGCCAGCTCTCCGGTTCTCATGTCTTCAGGGCAGCTCGCCATCACCCATGCCTCCAGAGCCAGCTCCACTGTGCTGCCTAGTCAAGGTTCAGGCCCATTTTCCTCAGCGCTACAGCCTGAGAGGGGCTAGGCTGCTCCAACTAGGGACATCACCATGTTGTCCAGTTGTATAATGAGTCACGGACATCAACACTGATTGCTGCTGCTGCTGCTGCATAGCCATAAACCCAGACAAAGCCCTCAGCAGAAGCTTGAGCTGGGACCTTACCATGACTTCTGGTGGTAGGGCTGGCCACTAACAACAGTCTACTCCCTGCCACCCTTGAGTTTCCAGCTCCAATCTCTATTCTTAATGCTTAAGCTACCCAATTTCTCTCTTTCTCCCGTCTGCCCACCACATAACTGCACATTGAGGTGGCTCCCACGGGCAGGCCTCTGGGAGATGTCCTTTGTCCATACTGTGTAGTGATGGTGGCAAGAGAGCAAGGCATGGCAGTTTGTAGGTCTCTGTCTGTCTTCTTCCTCCCGTGTTGCACTGGATTTGATTTGATTTTTATATGTCTGAGGCATAAAACAGCTTCGGCCACCAAGCCAGGTATCAAGCTAGGATGTACAAAGGACTGCCATCTGCTCTGCCTCTGACTGATATAAAAACAGCACCACCAACAAGGTGTCTCTTTGCCCAGGGAAGCGGAAACTACTTTTTAAAACCATCTTCCAGTAAGAGCATTTTTTTAGTTGTTCTGGAGATATTGCCAGCTCTGCAGGCTCATCCTCTATTGCTACAGCTTCCCCCAAAGCCTCCAATACTCTCAGGCTACTTGGAAGACTACTTGGGTAGCTGCTGTTTTTTTCTCTAATTCATTCTTCTAAGATTTGCTATTTTATGTGCTTAAGTGTTTAACCTGCATATATATATATATACACACACACATATATACACACACACACACACATATATATATATATGTGTGAGTGTGTGTGTGTGTATTTATGCATGACATGCATGCCTGGTGCCCCAGAGGTCAAAGGAAAACATTGTATCCCCTGAAACAAAAGTTAAAGATGGTTATAAGCTATCATGTGGATGCTGGGAATTAAACCCAGGTCCTGGGGAACAGCTAGTGTTCTTAACCGCTAAGCCATCTCTTCAGCCCTAAGACAGTCATTCTTATTTCAAATTCAAACTTATTATGCTATAGAGAATTCAAATGTAAATTCAAAGCCTGATTTTTCTCCATGCTGTATTTAAATGATATAAAGAATTCTAAGCAATCAATAATTAGAAAAAGAGAAAAAGTAAGAAAGAAAAAAGAACAAAATGTTTGTTAAAATACTAAGATGCAGCAGGTTAAGACCTGTACTGCTCTTGCAAAAGACATGAGTTCCATTCCCAGCACCCATGTTATGTGGCCTACTCCAGCTCCAAGGAGATCCAATGCCTCTGGCTTCCATGGGTGCCTGTACACACATGGACATAGCCCATCATAGACATACATACATTATAAAAAGTAAAATAAAAATATACTAAGATGGCGTTTAGACACAAAAAGTAAATAAAAAGTAATAACCTGATAAGAGTTGGCAAAGACATAAGGAAGCATTATTGATCAAAATACAAATTTGAATCCAGGCATAGTAGTACCTTTGATCCCAGTACTCAGGTGGCAGGGGCCAACCTGGCCTATATATTCTGTTCTAGGCCAGCAGGGACTGTCCCAAAATAAATAAATATACAAAAATATATGCAAACACATATTTGGTATAAACACATCAAAAACAATTTGAAAATAGCACCCAAAAAGAGAAACTCTTGAAAAAGAAGAAGATAGGTAAACATAAAATTATTTACTACAGCACTATAATAAAGAAGACAGAAATAACCTAAGGGACAGCTATTAGGAGAATGAATAAATTGTTATCTATTCAAAGTATAACCAGACATGGTGGCACATCTCTTTAATCCCAGCATTTGACAGGCAGAGCAAGCCTGGTCTATATACAGTTTTCCAGGTTAGCCAGGGGTATAAAAACTATGTCTCCAAAAAGACAGAGAGAGAACGGATGAATGAATCAATCGAAGCATTACTACAGAGTAAAGAAACTGATTTGACTATAATAACACAGAGCAAGACTGGCAAACCAAATTCTACCGACCTGTCAGGCCCAGCAAGGAAGCCAAATGTAGTTTTTATATTTTAAAAGTTGAAAAGAACAAAAAGAACACTACTTCAAGAAATATTATCAATATGAAAAATATAGAAATTATATGAAACTCCAACTTTCAGGGGTACTATGTAAATTATTGAATCAGTTAACACTTTTTCTTTTTCTTTTCCTTCCCCCATCCCCCAGGCTAGCCTCAAACTCTTTATATAGCTAAGGATGTCTCTGAACTTCTAATCCTCCTGTCTTCATCTCCTGATTGTAGAACACATCACATCTGTTTTTACAGTGCTGGGGATTGAGCCCAGGGCTTCATACAAGTACACTACACACTGAACTATATCCCAGCCCCTATGAGTTAATTCATCTGTATTATGTTACATGGACTATCACAATCCAAAAACAGTTAAAAATCAAGGCCTCAAGAGTTTGGGGGAAGTCAAAGATCTACTGTATCAAAGGCAAAGAGAAATAAGTTTTTTTAGATTTTCTATCACGCTTTGGGGCAAGGCCTTTTCTTGTCTCTAAAAGGGATGTGACTCAAAAATCTGTGGGCTATGAAAGAATAAAAGGAAACTTTAAAATTCTACAACTACACTGAGGTTGGCGGTCCACAGCAGAGAGTGGCTAGCGTGAAGTTGAAAAAATACAATTTTCTCTTCCTCCTGAGCATCTACATAATGTTCTCAGCTCTCTAGCAGTTAGCTATAGGCCTGTAACTGAATCTGGAAGTCAAATACAAGTGAAAGTGATTATGCTAGCTTATCATCCACTTTCCTCAAGTGACCCTGCAAGAACCTGGATAGAGAATGGGAAAGTGTGTATCTGTCTAGGTCATTCTGAATGTATCTGTTACAGCAACCAGTGTTCCCTAACTAATATAAAGACCAAAGCCTGAGCTAGAACAATAATGTCCCTTTCTTTTACTGGTCAAAGGCAAGAAATAAATATCCCAGGGCTACCTGAATAAAATCATATTAATAACATCCCTTTGAAATAACTTTTAAAAGTATTACCAAATATATCTAAATGCACTGCCTCATAAATTATTCCTAAATACCTAACAGAAAGCCTAACAATAGTAGAAAGAAGCTCTGCTTTGGTGAAACAGACAGATGTACTATGCAGTGAATTAGTCTCCACTCAATTAGGGATTTGCAGGCTCAACTTCTCCCTCCGTGAGCCTCCTAATGCTATAGCTGTCACAGCATCCCTCAGAGCTAAGAAACAGGGTCCTCTAGAAGTTTGATCTCAACTACATTCTCAAACCGATGGAAATACACCCCATTCTAAGACATTTCTTAATGAAGAAAACTGTACATTTCCCTGAAGGGAAAATGTACACTTTAAAGCCTCTATTTCAAGTACAGTACACTCTCACTACAGTGCATGTACGGAAGTCAGAGAAAACTTTCAAGAGTTGGTTCTCGCCATCTTTTTTTTTTTTGAATTTAGTGTTTTATTCACAGTTCTCCCTTCAGAACCCACAAACCTACTCAAGAGTTATAGGATCATTCCATGAGACAGCAATGACACTCACCTACTAGCTTATTAAATGCAGAGACTACAGGCATACATCCATGATATCCACTAAGGCCTATCTTTAAAAAAACAAACAAGAAGAAGTGAGCTGAGCATGGTAGCACACACCTTTAAATCTCAGCACTCAGGACCATTTCTGCTGTAATTCATACATCAAGCAAAGAGAAAAGAGACCACAGAGTTATTTTGGAAAGGATAGTCAAGGTTTCTTTAAGAAGTATTATCTCAGCAGACATGAACAAAACAAGAAAACCAGCTGCACACATCCTCTAGAAACAGGAATTCCAGGTATAGAAGCTGTAAGTGAAAAACTCCTAAAGCAATAGTAACTTTTTAAAGTGTTCTCAGGTATACAGAAACACTTACTATAATTGGGGATCACCAAGGCAGCCAGAATGACTAAAGCTAGTAAACAAGAATGAGGACATACGGCCAAGGGCCAGATTAAAGAGAGTCTTATAGGACAAAGTCATCAGCACTTTGGACTTTGAAATACGTTATGATGGAAACAACTGTAAAGTTTTTAGTATAAAATTGACAAGCTCTTACTTAAGGTTTTGCAGAATGATTTTCTATGTGCAAAATATCACAGAAGGAAGAAACCAATAAGAATAGAACTAGAAGATGAGTTAGGTGACTGATAGTAACTTACGTGAAAGAAAAAATAGGGTAAGACTATACACTCTATAGTTAGTTTTTTGTTGTTTCTTGTCTTTTGAGACAGGATCTCTCTGTGCAGCCTTGGCTGGCCTCCAACTCACTCCTTCCCAAGTGCTAGGATTAAAGGCATGGAGACCACCACCGCCCAGTCTTATAGTACAGCAGAATCAAATGGGGCAGTTTCCTCAATCTTAATGTAGTACCTAACAGACTGAACATGAAATGAAAGGTTAAGAACAGAATCACAGGGCTAGAAGATTGGCTCAGTGGGTAAAGGCACTTGTCACACAGCCTGAGATCTGAGTTCCATCTTTAGAATCCACGTAGCAGGAAAGAATTAATTCCCTCAACTTGTCCTGTGACCTCTACATGTATGCAGAGATACAAACATATCCATACACATATATACAAACACACTATGATGCTTTGAATGAAAACTGGGCCCCATAAGCTCACAGGGAGTGGCACTATTGAAAGGCGTGGCCTTGTTGGAGAACATGTATCACTGAGGGTGAGCTTTGGGGTTTTGCTCTCCCTTCTGCCTGTGAACTCCATGTAAAACTCTCAGCTCCTCTCCAGCACCATGTTTGCCTTGCTTCTGTTTCCCACTGTGACCATAGTGGACTAAACCTCTGAACCTATAAGCCAGCCCCAATTAATGTCTCTTCACAGCAATAAAAACCTAAGACACACGGATACACAATAAACAAGTCTTATAAAAAGAAAAATAATGAATCAAATCAGTACTTGTTAGGTTTAAGCAGGAGAATTATGAATAAATTAAATCTGCTATTTAATGACTCTCTGACCCACCTGGGCTACATTGTTAAGACCCTGAATCAACAACAAAATCTATGGAAAAGCAGCTCATCTATTAAAGAGTTCATGCTGCTCTTCCAGAGGAATGGAATTCAATGGCCAACATGACAAACTCCACAGACACCTGAACTCATGTGTACATATACACACATACACACATGATTTTTTTAAAACTGTGACAGCTTCTAAGACTTGGTCAGAATAAATTAATGAATATGAATTGTGGTGCTATTTGGTAACATGGGAAAATTCAGGACAGACAGAGGCTGGGAAGTGAACATCAAAAGTTTAGTTTGGGCACGCTAAAAAGATGGCTCAGTGATTAAGAGCAACAGGGTTCAATTCCCAGCACTCACATGGCAGTATACAAACATCGGCAACTCCAGGTCCAAGAAATCTAATGCCCTCTTCTGGCCTCTGTGAGAACCAGGCATGCATATGATACACAGATATATATGCACTTAAAACACACCCATACACATAAAATAAATAAATCTAAAAGGAAAAAAAATCTTAGGAAAAAAATCTAAAAATCTAAAAGGAAAAAAAAAGTTTAGTTCCGGGACATGTTAGGCTTAAAAGATCTATAACCTATTCAAACAAAAATACAGAGTAAATTAGTAAAATAAATCTTTGTTAATAATTTCTTTTATATACATTATTGTTTTGCCTGCATGTATGTCTGTGTAAAGGTGTCAAGTCCCTGGAACTGGAGTTTCAGGGAGTTGTGAACTGCCATTTAGGTGCTGGAAATTGAACCTGGGTCCTCTGGAACATTAGCCAGTGCTCTTAACCTCTAAAACATCTCTCCAGTCCCCTAGAAACATAAACCCTGACCTCAAGAGAAAAGTCAAGAACAAAGAAATCAATGTGGAAACTGTCAAACCAGAAGAACCTGATAACATCATACAATAAGAATAAAAGAATCCGGAGCTGGAGAGATGGCTCAGAGGTTAAGAACACTCGCTGTTCTACCGAAGGTCCTGAGTTCAATTCCCAGCAACCACATGGTGGCTCAGAACCATCTATAGTAAGATCTGGTATCTAGGAAGACTGGTGTATAAATAATAAATAAATCTAAAAAAAAAAAAAAAAAAAAGGCAGTAGAGTGTAAATTGTTAAAAAAAAAAAAAAAGAATAAAAGAATCCGATGAAACACTGAATACCCAGAAGCACTTCCAATGAGACAGGATGAAAATCAACAAATCCTTTTTTCAGAAGTCAACTGAAAAAAATTAATCAACTTGTCAATTCCAGTTGATCACAAGGTGAAGTGAGATGAAATTTAATGAAGACAGATTGTTGTCTGGCTATTTCATTGCTATAATCCAACACTATTTTAACTGGATGTGACAGAATGAGACAAATTAGCTAAGACTATTTATAAAAGAAATACCGTATCTGTTGACAAGAATCATTCAGTGAAAAATAAAAGTTATATAAATATAATTCAAATTATAAATATAAATATTAAAAAATAAAAACAAATTTAACTTTTTTTAAAAAATAAGCCTCACTACATAGCTCTAGCTGGCCTAGAACTCACTGGTTTGTGCCATCATACCTGGTAAAATTTTTATTTAACACATAATAATGCAAATTTATGAGGTACAATACATTGTTTCAATACATGTCTATGGTGTATAATAATCAAATTAAAACAATTAACATAGCCATTACCCCGAATTATAGTGAAAACATAAAACTCTGTTTTTAAATATGCAATACATTGTTAACTGTATCTTACAACACAAAAAGCACTAGAATTTACTTCCAACCGCAACTTTGTACCACTGACCAATCTCTCCCTTTTCATCAGCCTTTAGTAACCACCATTTTCTATTTCCATGACACTGGCTTTGTCAAATTCAGCATGTGAGACCACATACTACTTGTCTTTGTCCTCTAGGTTTATCCATTGCAAATTATAAGCTTCCATCTTTTCATTGCTTAATTGTGTGTGTGTACATATATCAAATTTTAACTGCTGATAGACAAGTTGATTCCCTATCCTAGCTATTCTAAGTGGAACTAACATAAACATGGAGTTGCTGCTTTCTCTTAGATATACAGATTGCATTTATTTTGGTATATAATCCTAAATAATAAGATTTCTGATCTTACAGAGGTTCTCATTTTAGTGTTTTGTTTTACATATATAGTTCCTTATATATTCTGGATATTACCCCCCAAAATCAGATAGCTAGCAAGTCTTTACCCATCTCATGGGTTGTCTCTTCACTGTTCCCATTATTGTATGGAGCTTTTCAATTTGATGTAAGCCATTTCTCTATCTTTGCTTTTGCTGCCAGAGCTTTAGCTCTTATCTAAAACTCCTGGCCTGATGCAGTGTCATGAAGAATGTCCCTCACCCGTTTTTCTAGTAGTTTCAGGTTTTGTATTTAACTCTTTAATCCATTCTGAGTTGATTTTTGTGTATGGAGTTAAGGGGTTAAAAAATGGCTCTAGTTTCTTTCTGGATATGCATATCCAGACTTTATAGCACCACTTATTAAAGAGATTGTCCTTTCTTCAATACACATACTTAGCATCTTCATCCAAAATCAGTTACTTATAGATGCCTAAATTTAAGCTCTAGTTTACTGGTTATATAAATGTCTATTTCTAAGACAATTTCATGACGTTTTAATGTTTCTAGAGTTATTATTATTCTCTTAGATTTTTAAGTATATATGTACATATATGTGTGTTTTGCTTGCATGAAAGTATGTGTACCAGCTGTGACAAAATAGCTTACAGAGGTCAGAAGAGGGCATCAGGTCCCCAGAACTGGAATTGTACATGGTTGTGAACCAGTGGGTCCTAGGAATCGAAACCGGGTCCTCTACAAGAGTAACAAATGCTTTCTCCTGCATACTTTCTAGAATATTCTAAGTAATATAATGCCTCCAACTTTACAGGAACAAAACTCTAGGGTTAGCCTTCCTTAGATGAGTAGGATCAGCAAAAGGAAGGCAAAAAGGTACTTAAGTACGCATAAAAGTTGATTGATTTAAAAATGAAATTTAAATTTATATTGTTTTATACTAGAGACAAGCCATTGTTCCATACTATATGGAATAAATGCATCTACTATATACCTATGAGTGGATAAAATATATTACAAGCCAGGCAGTGGTGGTGCACACCTTTAATCCCAGCACTGGAGAGGCAGAGGCAGGCAGATCTCTGAATTAGATGCCAGCCTGGTCTACAGAGGGAGTTCCAGAACAGGCAGGGCTTCACAGAGACCCCGTCTCAAAAAGCCAAAAACAAAACAAAACAAACTTCAAAGGCTTAGAGACATGCCAATGAAAAAGACAGTCTGTATGGAGTCTTTTTGTGGATAACACACTGACAGCCAACAGCTGCCAAAATCGTTCAGTTGAGATTCAGCATTTGCCGAAACAGTTCAGTTGAGAGAGAGCGTTAAACTGAAGACACTGACAGCCAATTAGGATATCCACTGACCAATCACCCATGTTTCTAACAAATCTTCAAAAAATAACTATATTTCAAGTAATTATTTTTGTTTATTGTGGACCTGAGTATACAAAGATAAATGTAACAATGTGGACCTCTAAGAACTTACTACTACAAGAAACAAGATAATCTCAGCAATCTATGATAAACAAAAGCACAGGCACTAAGGAAAAAAGGGGGAGCATCTAAAATCTTTAAGTGAATAATTCAAGTAGACCTTGAATGTCAAGGTCTTCAGGCTTTATTCTATGGATAATAAGCTAATAATGACTCTGAAGAAATAGAATGACTAAGTTCTGCTATAACAGTGCATAGAAGTGTAACTACCAATAACACATAACAGACATCCAAAGCTAGAAAACGGTCTTGTCATTATTTGAAAAAGATCTACATATCACAGGCTGGTCTACAATTTACGAGCCTCTCCTAGCTTCCCAGTATTATACTGCAGCTCTCCACCCTTATACTTGGCTTAAAAGAGGATTTTACATGTTTCCTCTCTCACACACATATACACATACACAAACACTGTTTTTTGTTTTATTTTTAAAAGGGAGAGGGCAGCAGCTGGAGAAATGGCTCAGAGATTAAAAGCACTGCCTTCAGTTCCCAGCACCCACACTGGAGAGTTAAAAAGCACAGGTAACTTGTTGGGCATGGTGGCACGTGCTTTTAATCTCAACACTAAGGAGGCAGAGGCAGGCAGACTCTCTATGAGTTTGAAGCCAGCCTGGTCCAGAAAGTGAATCCAGATAGGGCTCTGTTACACAGAGAAACCCTGTCTCCAAAAAACAAAAAAACAAACAAACAAATAAAATAAAAAAACAAACAAGTACCCCATAACTCTAGCTGGAGAGGATCCAATACCTTCATAAAAATATGTCACTAGGCAGGTGGCACACACCTTTAACCCCAGCACTCAGGAGGCAGAGGCAGGAAGATCTTCCAATTCAAGGCCAGCCTGGTCTACATAGTGAGTTCCAGGACAGCCAGGTAGATTAACAAAGAAACCCTGGAAAGATGGTTAAGGGTCAGTGTTAAGGGTGTTTGCACTTCTTCAAGATGACCAAATTCAGATCCCAGCACCCACATCAGGCAGATCACTCCATGTCTAAGGGATCTAAGATCCTCTCTGGTCTCTGCAGGCACCTATTCACATGTATGAATATACACAAACACAGACACATAAATAAAAGTTGTGGGTTTTTTGTTTTTTAATGAACACTAACTCTACTGTCTTGGAACATATAGTGGACTTCCAGGAACAAGACTTCCAAAAGGCAAATATGTCTGGAAGGCTGTGGGGCAAGGCCACTTTTGCTGAATATAAGTGAAGTCCCCAAAACAAAACAAAACAAAAAAAAGCGCTCTTCTCAAAACTGAAGGTGGGGCTGGAGGGATGACTTAGAAGTTAAAAGCCAGTGCTTTTAACTTCAAGAGGTCCTGAGTTCAATTCCCAGCAACCACATGGTGGCTCACAACCATCTGCAGTGAGATCTGATGCCCTCTTCTGGCATACAGGCACACATGCAGGAAGAACATTGTATAAATAAATCTTTAAAAAAAAAAACAACTGAAGGTGTTTATACCCAAGACAAAACAAAATTCTATGGCATGAGATGTGCTTTTATGTCTAAAGCAAAACAAACAAATAAAAGAGTGATTCTAACAAAACCAGAGTAAATAAGACAAAGGAGACTACATCTATGGAAACTGTAGCACAGGTCTTGCCACATTCCAAAGGAGCCTTCCTGTAGGGCCACTGCACACATAGATTTAAACTAATGGGAAGCCAATGAATAAAAATGGATTTGTGAGCCGGACAGTGCTGGTACGTGCCTTTAATTCTAGCACTGAGCAAGCAGAGGCAGGCAGATCTTCAAGTTTGAAGGCAACCAGGACTACACAGAGACACCCTGTCTCAATAAACAAACAAACAAAAAATTGAATAAATTCAGCTAAAGTATTGCAACAAGCAAGGAGAAGTTCATACATGTGAGTTACAGCAGGGATAGTGGGTAAAGGCTTAAAAGGTAAAAAAGCATAGCCTAATAGTGACTGACTCAGAACAAGGGAATAAAAGATGATGGCATGGCAAAGATCAGAGTTGTAATTCCCACTATGGTAACAAACAAACAAAGAAGGATATGGAGAGAAACACATTTCAAGGAGAAACAATACTATATATCTACTTTAATTGTGTAATAACTCATGGGCCTCTGGAAGCCCCTTATTCCTAAATACAAATATTTAGCAATTTAAAGTATAGCATGTCCTGCTCCCAATCATAAGAAATGCAGAGCAAAAGGGCTGGGAAGATGGGTCAATTGGTAAAACACTGCTGTGCAGGTATAAAGACTTCAGTTCAAATCCTCAGGAAGTTCAAATCCTCTGGAAGTCAAAGCATGTGGTCTGTGGATGAAGGGCAGAGTCACAAGAATAACAACAGCCCCTCATATAGGTGTGGCCTTGTTAGAGGAAGTATGTCACTGGGAATGGGCCTTAATCAATCTCTCTCTCTCTCTCTCTCTCTCTCTCTCTCTCTCTCTCTCTCAGAAATTGTTCCAGCACCATATTTGCCACCATACCCTGTCATGATGCTAATGGACTAATAAACCTCTGAAACTGAACTCAAGCAGCCAATTAAATGCTTTCTCTTGTAAGAGTTGCCTTGGTCATGGTGTCTCTTCACAGCAACAGAACAATGACTAAGACTAGCTTGGCTCACAGTAGGAAAACAACTAAAAGACCCTATCTCAAACAAGGTAGAAGGCACAGACACTCAAGACTATCTTCTAACCTCCACAGGTGTTTCATGACAGCTGCTTACTCACTTTCTATATAAGTCATTTGCCAAGCACTTAGGTGGTAGAGGCAGGAGGATCAGTTCAAAATCATCCTCAGCTACCTACAGAGTTCCAAAGCCAGCCTAGGCTAAATGAGACCCTGTCAGGGGTGGGGGAAGGATGCCATTTATTGCATTAATGAACAGAATCCATCTAGCCTCTTAACACTGAAATGTGTCTTTTTTTTTTCTGTTTTTTGAGACAGGGTTTCTCTGTGTAGCCTTGGCAATCTGTGTCTTTTCAAACTCTCAAGCTCTTACAAATTATAAACTCTCACAGTCACTAACAAATTATAAAAATCAAACATGGATGGTGGCAGCAACACACAACTTTGATCCCAGCACTAAGGAGGCAAAAGCAGACAAATCTCTCTGAATTGAAACCAGCCTGGTCCACAGAGTGAGTTCCAGCACAGGCAGGGCTCTACTACACAGAGAAAACACTTCTCTTGAAAACAAAAATATCAAAAATGGTAACACAAATAGACTAGTGAGATGGGTCAATGTAAGGCACTTGCTGCTGAGCCTGACAACCTGAGTTTAAGCACCAAGTGACCATAGTAGAATAAGAGAAGCAACTCCAAGTTGTCCTCTGACCTCCATGCATGCATTATGGCACGTACACAGTAACATATGGTGCTGCACACACACGGGCATGCACTTTTACGCACACACTCACAGATAGTTGATAGACAGACAGATAGACAGACAGAGAGACAGACAGATACAGTTTTTTTTTAAGCTTAAATAAAAAATAGACATGATGGCACAGACCTTTAATCCCAACACTTAGGAGGCAAAGGCTGGCAGATCTGTGTGTTTGAATCCAACCTGACTTAATATAGTCAGTTCTAGGCCAACCAGGGGCATACAGTGAAACCTTGTTTTGTTTTGGGGTTTTGTTTTGCTTAGTTTCTCTGCGTAGCCTTGGCTGTCCTGAACTCACTTTGTAGACTAAGCTAGCCTCAAAGTCAGAGATCAGCTTGCCTCTGCCTCCCCAAGCGCTGGGATTACAGGCATGTGCCACCAAACTTGGCCTGTTTTATTTTTGTTTTGTTTTGTTTGAAAAAGGGAGTCCAGCGGGCAAGCTGGCCTATGATCCCAGCAATTGTGGGGCAGAGGAGGCAGGCGGATCTCTGTGGGTTTGAGGCTAGCCTGGTCTACAAAATGAGTCTAGAACAGCCAAAGCTACACAGAGAAACCCTGTCTCAAATAAGTTTTAAAAGGGGGGGGGGGGGGTGACAAAGCAAGGCAGATCTCAAAGGCTCACTGGCCAGCACTGCCTACTTGGTGAGCTCTAATACAGTGAAAAATCCTGTCTCAAAAAAACAAAATGGGAGCTGGAAAATGGCTCAGCTATTAAAAGTTCTTGCTGCTCTTCCTGATGGCAAAAAAAAAAAAAAAAAAACATTAAGCACAAAGCTAGCAATATAGATCTAAAAAGAAAGTCAGGCCTAAAGACTCAAATGAGAGGAGGTTCTATGTTTGAATGAAATTTATGAATGTATATATTATGTACATTTTATTCAATATATGAATGAAAGACTAAGGACATTTGCTCTACATCCTAGTACTTGCCATGTATGAGCTTGCTACAGAATGGAGTACAATAAATAAGCAAACTAAGAACCAAGGATATATCTTCAAAGAATGTTTTAAAAACAGAAAGAGAAAAAACACAGGAGAGCAGTCCAAGAAACAACAGTGAGATGAGTCTTACAAGGGGGGAAGGGTGGCAAAAAGAGACCACATGGACAACAGTAGCAAATAGTTCACATATCTTGAGAAGATGAAGACTAAGGAAAAAAAAATCAGATTTAATTATATAAAAAAAAGTTCTCTGAGCCATTCACAGATTTCTCTTTGTAACTCTTTCATAATGAGTCTTTTCACAAGTAGCCACACCCTATTTTAGGTTGCAAACCAAATTTTAGTATGGCTACACTGTGGAAAATTATACAACAATGAAAAAGCAAAGTATTTCTATAAGGAAAAACAGAAGAGTGCACAGAAATTAACTGAGTGAAATAATTCAGTAACAAAGAATACAAAAATAGCCTGGCACTGTGGCACACGTCTGTGATCCCAGCACTTGGGGAGGACAGAGGCAGGCAGATCTCTCTGAGTTCAAGGCCAGCCTGGTCTACAAAGGGAGTCCAGGACAGCCAAGGCTACAGGGAGAAACCCTGTCTAGAAAAACAAAACAAACAAACAAAAAATCACCGGCTGAAGGAACCCTAGATTTATGCACTAAACTAAACCTCAATTTAAGAAGCTAGCCACGGGGGGGGGGGGGGCTGGTAAGATTGCTCAGTGGTTAACCACACTGGCTGTTCTTCAAGGGGACCCAAATTCAATCCCCATCACCCACACGGCAGCTCACAACTGTAACAACAGTCCCTGGGGATCTAGCACCCTCATACACACACAAACATACAGGCAAAACATCAATGCATATAAAATATAAAATACAAATAAATAAATAAATAAATAAATAAGCAAGCAAGCCAAAAAAAAAAGGAAGTTACTCATGACCTTGAAAGCAGTTTGGAGAAAGCCATTAAGTATACAAGACAAACCATGTTAGGATCATATATACAAAGTGAATTAAGACAGAATACAACTTTAAGAAGGCTGTTGGCAAGGCAACAAGATAAAGCATATTAGGAGAGAAGAAATTATACATTTTAAGAAAATTCCAATTTTTGTTTTATTTGAACTATAAGACAGAGAACAATATAACCAAGATTTTTAACAGACAGAAGAGTGTGTTACGTCTCTCTCTGTGACTGCTAAGGACGGGTGAACATAGAAATTATCTTTAAAATGAGTGGACTGGTAGGGTGTGGTGGTACAGGCCTACAATCCCAACACTGGAGAGGCAGAGGTGGTCAGATCTCTGGGTGTTTGAGACCAATCTAGACTACAAAGCCAAGTCCAGGACAGGCAGGGCTTTGTTACAAAGAAAAACCCTGCCTCAAAAACTAAAAGAAGAAAAAGGAAAAAGAAAAAAAAAAAAAAAAGAGGGGACTGGCTGCTTTTGAAAAGGACCTGGGTTCAGTTCCCAGCAGCCACCAGCAGCTCACAACTGTCTGTAACTCTAGTTCCAAGAGATAGATGATCTCTTCAGATTTCCAAACTATGTGATGCACTAACATACATGGAAGCAAACACTCATATATGTAAAAAAAATAAAAATAAAAGCAAGACCTTCATTAAAAGAGGGGAGTTGGGGATGTAGAGATGGCTCAGCTTCTGGCTGCTCTTCCAGAGGATGGGGGGGGGGGAAGGGGGGGTTCAATTCCCAGCACCCATATGAAAGCTTTGTATCTCCAGTTAATGATAATCTGACACCCTCACACATAGACACTTGAATACAAAACACCAATGCATATAAACACTAAAAATAAATCATTAAAATTTTTTTACAAAGAAAAATGGGAGGGTCATCCAGTAGCCTTGAGCACTTCAGTGAAGCATGCAATAAGGTCAACTGTACCCAGTAAACTAAGTCAGAAGAGGAAACACATTTCAAAAGTTTTGAACAGGTACTAAAAAGTGATTACACAAGATTACACAAATCAGCAGTCTAGAAACCATGGCAAAGCCCCAGGGCTCAGAGAATTAAAAAGTGGGGAAATAAGGGGGGGGGAATTAAAATTCACAGGCTAACACAGTGTAATTCAAAGTATAAAATGATACCTAGGGAAGCTTATTTTATATAAGGAGCAAGAGGTAGGACCTGGAACTCTGAAGACTCAAAGATGGGGTTTCAACCAGGTCTGAAGCAGGGCTGTATAAAAGCAATGCTATCCCTGGAGTTCATTACTACAAGAGCATTTTTCCCCCCTACAAATCCAACAAGATCAAGGATCTTCCAATGTCCTTTGCCAATCTCCTATCACTGAACTTCCAACAGCTGTCAGTGTCGCTTATCCTTCTCTGATACTGCTGACCTTTATTCCCTACTCATGAATACACCTATCACTGTCTAATAAATTATATAAACACATCCTGTACTTTCGGAAATCCCACGAGTACTTTCACATTTCTATCTCTTTTTCCCATTAAGGATAAACCTACAGATTCTCTTCACAGCACCGGCCTTGAGATTGCACACATGCAGGTACTTTTTAAAGTGGTTTGTCTTGTTAACGATTCTGAATACTTGTCTATAAAAGCATAATGACCACCAAATCAGAACGCTTAGGAATGCCCAGTTTTTTTTATTACTGTGGGGATAAACTCTAAGAACAGCCAACACTTATCAAACTGGCATTCCTCCCTTAAACCAGTCACTCCTCTTAGAACTCAATCTAGTAAGCCGACTCCTTGCTGCTCATTCACCCTTCCTACATTCCAGCACATCTCTCCACCCAGAACCCCGGACTAAAAATGCCCCCAAGAACCACTTTATTCATTCCTCCGACCCGCCCGTCCCCATGTCCACTGCAACCTCAGGCCCCCACCTTCATTCCTCCACTCCCCTCTCCTCCGCCTCCTCAGGCCTCCCACTCCCCCTAACCGACTCAGTCCCCACCCCTCAGCGCCGCAGCCGGGCCCTCCCGCGAGGTCCCCTCCCCCACGGCGCCCACCCTCGCCCGCCGACCCCGGCCCGCCTTACCTGCTCCCGGCTGTCGTGCCCCGCAGGCCCGCTCCGCTCCTCCAGTCGCTGCCTCCCGGGCGGCGCTCGCCGGCGCGGGGGCAAGAGCTGCGGCAACTCGGCCGCCCGGGGAGCCGCATCCTCCCGGCGGGCGGACGGCGTCGGCAGCCGCTCGCGACAGCGGCTCCGCTTCATCTCGGCGTCTGGGCCCCGCGGGCGTCAGCACCGCGACTGCGCCGGCCTGGCTCGGCCCCGGGCCGCAGCGCTGCCGCGGCAAGCCCGGTCCGCAGCCACCATGGCCCGGCGGGCACTCGAAGCCGCCCGCACCCGGCCCGCGGCGTCTCCGCGCTTCCTGTGGGCTCAGGCGCCGAGACCTCCCCGGCGCGGCATCGCCGCCGCCGCCGCGCCCTCCTCCGCCCGGCACACGCTCGGCCGGCCACCCGCCGCCACCGCCGCCGCCGCCGCGGGCTCCGCCGCCAGCCGCCGGCCCGCCAGCCCTCCCGCCTCCCGGCCCGCCCCTCGCGCGCGCGCACGCCGAGCCCGCCTGCCGCGCACGCGCCGGCGAACGGTCGCGGAGACCCGCCCGCGGGCGCGCCGCGCGGCCTGGAGCGGAAGAGGGCGGGGCTCCCGGCGCGCCCGCGGCGGCCCCTTGATGCTTCCATTCATCCCGACGGTATGAACCGGGCGCTGTCCAGGCCGGGGAAACCGAGAGGGCTTCCAACCGGACCGGCGAGGCCAGCACACTATTGGCCGGCAGAGTTCTCGCCTCGCGCCTCAGAGACAAGCCAGCCCGTCCTCGTGTTACAGATAAGGAGAATGAGGCGTGGGGAAACGAACCCCACCACCGGCACGTCGCTAGTCGCATACACTGCCTTTCAGACAGTAAGACAGTTTGTAAAGTCCTGTAAAAGAAGTGATGTGTTTGTTCGGGGTGCGGGGACTAAAAAGGCTTCCGGAATATCTGGGCTTCTCACTGACAATGAAGTCATCGTGTAACCACAGTCCAGCCCGCTGCAGCTTGGGCAGCCTGACCTGCCCCTTCCAATGACTCATCTGCTTAACAACACGTGGCAGACAGCTCAGCCATGCCTCGCTTCAGCTGGTTTGCCACAACGCTGTTTTTCCTCTTTGACCTAACCAGAGTTCATTTCCAGAAGCCTTTCCTGCCTGTTTCATCCATTTGTCATTGGCCTCCTCCCTGAATCCTTTTCTGAGTAGTAATAACGGCTAGTCCATTGGAGCCTACTGGATTCCATTCAGTTCACAAACACACAAAGAGGAGGTCAGTAGTTACAGTTTCCATTGCACAGCTGAGGGAACAGGCTGAGCTATAGTGCAAAGAGGACTCAAACCTATGTCTATGAGATACCAGAACCAACACACATAACCATGCAGCTTGCTTCTTGCATTCCCTGTCCCAGGTCCTCCCATCCATCCAGTTGCCCCAAGCAGTAACAGAAAGCCATCCTTAGTTCCTTCCTTCTCATTCTCCCATGTCTAATAATGAAAAAGGCCGTTTGCTCTGGAAACCATTTATCCAGTCGGCCTTCTTTTGTCATCTCATTGGCATTAATTCATACCCAGTTTTACCTTCCCTCACCTGTTTGGCTGGGAAACTCTCCCAACTAGTTCCCATGCATCAAGTCTTATTCTCTTAGGAAACACTTTCCCAAAGGCTCTCATAATAATCTTTGTAATACTGTCTTGCTTAGAATAGTAAAATAAATCTCAAGATTTCTAAGATTTCTAAGAAGGCAAGGCCATCACCCAAAATCCAGTCTCTGCTTACCTCTTTCTTCTATTAGCCCATGCTGTTCTTAACACTATTTATAGTTATTCCTACTACAAGATAGGGCCTGCACATTCTTGCTTACAAATAACAGAAACACTTGCTGAATCTGGAATGGCCATACAGAGAAGATTAGAATTCCTTTGCCTAGGGGCTAGAGATATAGCTTAATGCTAGAGTTCCTGGCTATCTTGCAGGAGGTCTCAAGTTCAATCTTTAAGATCTTAAAAAAAAAGTTTTTGTTTGGGGAATGGGAACATAGCTCAATTGGTAGAGTATTTGCCCAGAATATACAAAGTCCTGAGCCCAATCCTAGAACTACATAAAGAGTGTGTCATAAGACTTCAAGACAGGGGCTGGAGAGATGGACAGAGATTAGAAGCACTGGCTGCTCTTCCAGAGGTCCAGAGTTCAATTCCCAACACCCACATGGTGGCTCACAACCTTCTATCATAAGATCCAGTGTCATCTTCTGGCATGCAGGTGTACATGCAGATAGAACATTGTATACATAATAAATAAAATATTTTTTAAAAAGAAGTCAAGAGAAATAGGAAATCTCACAACAAAATGAAACAAAAATGAATAACCATGCACCCCTGCAAAGCTGTGCAATCCAGTGTCTGGTGGTAGGAGAAAAAAAAAAAAAAAAACCAAACCCAGTAACCTGAGTTTGTTGCTGAAGTTTCATATGGCTATTTCTCCAACTGTTTAATTCTGTTAAATTCCTCTAGGCTTAGGCCAATTCATCTCTGCAAAGATAATCCACTGACTCAGCTTTAAGACCAGAATCTCATCCTAATTTCTCATCTTCGACTAGGAATAGCTGGTGCCCAGCAGCCCAATATTGAGAGTTACTTTGGAAATAAACCCTCCTCCCGTTGTGTCTCCAAGTGAGAACAAAGCCCAGCCATTATTTTGATGGGCGTCTGGGTGAGACCCTGAGACAAAGAACCCAGCAAAGCCAGGAGTACCTGTAACCTACAGAAACTGTGAGGTAAAAGTGTATTATTTCAGGATATTTTACCAGTCAGTTTTGTTTGTCAACTTGCGTCATTTGGAAAGAGGAAACCTTAACTGAGGAATTGCCTCCATCAAACTATAGACCAAGACTCTGGAGCATTTTCTTGATTAATGATTGATATGATTGGGCCCAGAACACACCCTAGTGTCATGCCTTGAAAAGTGGCCCTGAGTTGTATAAGGAAGCAGGCTGAGCAAGCCAGTAAGATAGTAAGCAGCATTCCTCCACGGTCTCCGGTTCTGTTCCTGCCTCTAGGTTCCTACCTTGAGGCCCTGCCCTGACTCCTCCCTTTCATGGTGGACTGCGATTAGAATGCATAATCCAAATAAATCTTTTCCTCCCCACACTGCTTTAGGTTATGATGTTTTATCACAATAACATAGAAAACAAACTAGAACAGAGCTAGAGAGATGGTGGAGTGGTTAAGAGCACTTGGTGTACTTGTAAAGGACCTGGGTCTGATTCTCAGCACCTGTGTCAGGAAGATGACAACTACCTCCAATACCAGCTCCAGGGTATTCAATGCCCTGTTCATGCCCCCTTGTGCACCTGCATGCTTGTGTGCACACACTCAGAGATGCATATACATATATGAGAATTTTTTAAAATGTTACCAGGCATAGAGGCACATGCCTTTAATCTCAGCCTTCAGGAGACAAACCTAATCAGGCAGGCCTCCCTGTGTGTGTGCACAAGCACACACACACACACACACACACACACACACAATTTTAGGTTGGGACTTATTTGTTTGTTTGGTTGGTTTGGTTTTTCAAGACAGGGTTTCTCTGTGTAGCCTTGGCTGGCTGGCCTCGAATCACAGAGATCCACCTGCCTCTGCCTCCCAGAATGCTTAAAACAACAAATCTCTATCTCTCTCTCTCTCTCTCTCTCTCTCTCTCTCTCTCTCTCTCTCTCTCTCTCTCTCTCTCTCTCTCTCGCTCCTTTCTCTCTCGTGTGTGTATGGTGCTTGCATGTGAGTATGTGGATGCACATTTACATGAAGAGATCATTGGTTGTCTTCCTCTATCACATTCTTTATTATTCTCCAGAGTTAAGGTCTCTCATGAAGTCAGAAGCTTGCTGTTTATGACAGGCTGGTTTGATAGTCAGTACATTCCTCGGATTAACCTGTCTTTGCCCTCCAAATGCTGGGCTTGTAGGCACATATTAACCATTCTTGGCTTTTTGTGTGGGTGCTAGGGATTCAAACTCAAGTCCTCATATTTTCACAGGAAGTACTCTTACCCAATGAGTTATCTATAACCCCCCCCCAAAAAAATTACTTATTTATATGGACCAACTGTATGAGTCCAGTTGGTCATTGCTGGTCTTGCACATACGTCTGCAGGCAGCTGAGAGTGATCTGGCTGGTGACTGGACCATCAGGCCTCTCTCACACATCTGGCAGTTGGCTATAGCAATGAAAGCAAACAGGGCAAAGATGCTGCATCATCCATTAGGCATGCATGAACTTCTTCACATGGCAACAGTAGTAGGAATCCCAAGAGGAAAGCTAGACTTAAGATGAAAGTACTTTTCAAGTCTCTGTTGGTTTCACATTGACAGCTGTGTCACTGCCAAAGCAAGTCATGAGTCACAAAGCAAGTATGTGTGGGAAGAAACTGAAGTTACATATCAAAGATGACTAGATTCAGGGAAGGAAAGAATTTGTAACTATCCCTGAAATCCAAGTCCAGCTATAATTAGTCTATTATAACTTTTGTCTCCTGAAACTACATCATGGATCAAATGTTTGTGCTACTTTAAGATGTATCTATTGGAGCCCGACATCTCAGCGCTTGGGAGAGCGAATATGAGGATCATGATTCCAAGCCAGCTGAATACTACTTTAAGGAGATCCAGACCCAGGAAAATCCTAAATCTCATCAAACATTTAGACACTATTGCCAGTTTGCAGTAAACACTTGGGAAGGGAAGTATGAAGAATGATGCCATGAGACCTGTACTAGTCAGGGTTCTCTAGAATAACAGAATGTATAGAATATGTCTCTGCATATATAGATAGATTTATTAGAATGATTTACAGGCTGTGGTCCAGCTAATCCATCAATGGCTGACTGAATGGAAGGTCTAAAAATCCAGTAGTTGTTCAGTCTGTGAGGCTGGAGGTCTCATCTGGTCTACAAAATACACTGGAATCTCAAAGTAGGCTCTAATGCCAGAGAAGGGGAAAGGACTTGCTAAGGAGATGAGAGCAAGCAGGCAAATATCAAAATCTTCCTTCTTCCATGATTCCATCAGAAAGCAAGGCCTGAAGTAGATATGGGTCTTTCCACCTCAAAAGATTTAAATTATAGGTGTGTTTTTCCACTTTAAATTAAGCAAAAAACCTTCACAGGTATGCCCCTCCATGTTGGGGTGTTAGTTCATTCCAGATGTAATCAAGTTGAAAGTCAAGAATAGCCATCATAAGACTCAGTTATCTCATTCAGTCCCAAATAATGGGATTACAGGCATGCATCACCATACAAGAATAGATGTGTTTTCCTTTCCAGGAGTATTCCATGCATGGTGCTGTGTACTTCCTGTTGTACCTTAAGAAGGAGGTGGTAACAAAAGATTCCACTTTTATGATGATAAGAATAATAGATTCCATCAGGGTGGTGATGCACACCTTTAATCCCAGTGCTTAGGAGGCAGAGGCAGGTGAATCTTTTGTAAATTGGAGGCCAGCCTGGTCTACAGAGTGAGTTCTAGGATAGCCAGGATTACACAGAGAAACCCTGCCTCGAAAAAACCGGTAATAATAATAATAGATTTCTATGCTGTTAACTTGATCCATTTATTATAAACTTTCCCATCAACCATTCATCTAATGGCTTTACCAGACAGTGATGACCATTGCCCTACTATACTATGGAACTTAAATCTAATGTTTGATTGTATAGAAAAGTCAAGATATGTGCCTACTTCTTTCCTTCTTTATCGGTTTTCACACTAATGAATGTCTTACTATCTCCATAAAAGACCAGTAAAGTTTGTTTTGTATAATGATAGCTATAGACTCATGTATTATAGACATTGTCTTTTTATTTGTTGCCTTAATTTTGACTGGTGGGAGCCCCTTTAGATTGTCTCCTGTGTCATTTCATTCTTGACAAGCCTCAGTCATCTTTGGTACTTTCCTTGCATTCTGTCAAAAAGGATATCCAAAGATTATATTGTTTCCTGAATTAAACCTGAAATTAATTGTTCCTGCCTACGTGATACACTTTCCCATTTATCTAACATATGTTGAGTGGTGCTGTCATCTTCCAGTTGCCTCAGTGAAAAAAAAACAAAAAACAAAAAACAAAAAAAACTAAGAAACATCCTTGATACTGAAAACAACCTATTCGTTACATTCAGTCAACTACCAAATCCTGTTGGCCCTATCTTTAAATAAACATCCCAGTTCATCAATGTCCTTTGCCTAATCTCTCCTGCCAACTACTTAGTCAAATCCAGTTAGTTCTCATATTCACAACTGTAATAATCTTATCATTGGAATCCTCATCTACCTTTTGTCATGGTTTTGAAACAGGCTCTTTCTGCATAGCCCAGACACTCATCTTGAACTCTAAATCCTCCCCCCAAGTGCTGAGATTCAAGGCATGCACCATCAGTCTGCCAAACTAAGGCTTGATGTCTAAGGTCTGTATTCTGTATTTGAGATTTGGAAATACTGAGAGAGGTAGTGTTTGTTTGTTATCCTAAGAATTGAACCCGGGGCCTCATGTATGGCAGGCAAGTGCTATATCACTGAATTACATCCCCAGGCCCCAGCACTGGCTTTTTAAAGAATGTGTGTCAAAAGGCTTTGTTTAACATATTAATCTGAACATAGGTTTTTATCATTTATTTTCCATAAATTTCACTGGATGTGTACCAAAAAATAAAATAAAATAAATCTAACTTGTGACAAATTTCTAGAAGACAACAGACTTTTGAGTTGTTTCCCTCTAGCTGGTTCACTGTCAACCCATTTGTACTTAGTTTGCATAAAATTCCTGCTATTTAAATTAGCTGCAATGGGATGGCCTCTGATTTTCTGTCTAGAACTTGACAGATATAGTTAAACTAAGTGGTACACATAGACCATAAGAACTAATGCCACAGCATCATCCATCAAAGTATAAGGAAGAACATTAGGATTGAAGAGTTCCTGAAGCCAGCCCCCAGGGATTAGGCAGAAGTTGTTCCACAATGTCTCTCTGGAGCCAAAAGCTAGGCTACCTCCCTAATAGAAATGTTCCTTTACTGTTCAATCATGAATTCTAGGTTGGAGGTTGGTCTGATGCTAATTACTGGCCCTCTGTGTAAACCTGCCTAAGTCATTATACCTGATTGGCTAATAAAACAGCCTATACCTGGGTGGGGCAGAATGGTGTAGGCATGGATCCTCGCTTTGGAGGATCCCAGGAGGAATCACAGGAAGAAGAGGAGGAGGAAGAGACAGGACAGGAAGAGAGGAGGAAGGAGGATGACACAATGGGTTAGCACGAAGGAAAAAATCCATGACATGAGAAGAAGGACTCCAGTAATGGCATGAAAGGCTCAGATGAAGAACACAAGCAAGTACCATGGGATTATGGATGGAAGGTAGTCCAAATAGGATTAAGGTGGATGGCATCAGATGGTGGCTGGGAGATGGATGGTGAGGATATTGAAACAGTGTAACTGAAATAACCTGCCCTGCCCAAGGTAAATAAGGCAATTATAAAATCTAACAGGTGTCTGTGTCTTATAATTTGTGATAGTGGGTTAAATAATGCCACCATGTTAATCTAAGGGCAAATAATAAATAATATATACCCAACCCTCATTGTATATTACAACAACAATTCTGTATTTCAGTTCTTGACTGTTATTCATGCTGTATTACAGGGAGGCACAAAAATGAGAGAGGTCAAACTATTTGTACTCAAGGATGCCAAAGTATAAGAAACAAACATGTGCAAGTGATCAAAATTGGCATCACCTGTTTTGTGAGAGCTCAAAAGAAAAACAGATTAATTACAGATGCGAGTTCTAACCTCAAGGATGTGCCATTGACCTTGACCTATTTCAATATTTGGAAATATGAAAGCAACATCAGCAGCATCAACAACAACAAAAACGGGCTTAGGAAAATGCAGGTGTTTTGAAGTAAATGGTAAGTGTTTTAATTTAGTTAGAGCCGTATGCCAATGGAAGTAATGAGGAATATGGACAGAGAAGAAGCAATCTGTAACCAGATCTAAGAAAATCTCAGTATCAAACTTCAGAATATAGACCTTAAACATTGGACCTAGGATTGTTTCTATATTCTAGAACCAAATTGGGCCTGTAACTTACTTTTAACAGATAATACTGACAATTAGTTCAATGATAGCATTAACTTTAAATCCCAAGTAAATGGGATGTTTTCTGTTTTCCGAAAAATAAATTTCATTCTTTTTGCTAGTACCTTTAATTGTGTTTTAAAGAATGTACTCTGTTTTTATTCTTTTATTATATTTTAAAATTTGTCACGGGGTGGTGCTGCCTTTAATCCGAGTACTTGGAAGGCAGATACAGGCAAATCTCTGTGAGTTCAAGGCCAGCCTGGACTACAGATCTAGTTCCAGGACATCCAGGGCTACACAAAGAAACACTGTCTTGAAAAAGAGCCTGCCGTTAAACTTGACGTGACTTTGATTATCTGGAACTCACATGGTCAGAGTTTCTCAACCTTTCTAATGCTGTGGCCCTTTAAATACAGTACCTCAAGTTGCAGTGACCCCAACCATAAAATTATTTTTGTTGCTAGTTTATAACTCTAATTCTGCTACTGTTATGAACTGTAATGTGAAAGGACATGTTGAGAACCACTGCACATGGTAAAAGGTGAGAACCAACTCCCTCATTTTCTCTGGCCTCCACACAGTGCCCACATTTCCCCAAACCACACATAAATAAATGTAAATGTTTTTAAAATATTGTTGCAAAATATTTAATCACACTGTGAACTCCAAAATTGTGTTGTTTACTGGAAAAAAAATATTTCTAGTTGTGGTGTGGTTCACCCTATCACATACTTTTGATCCAAGAGCTTTCTGCTAGAACAGGATTAAACAAAGACAACCATAGAGGTTGTCTTTTAAAACAATCAAGAGGTGGAACAAGCAACCGGTTGACAGAGAGTAAACATGAAAAAAACCATAGAAAGTAAGAAGTCAGGAAATTGGATAGAGAGACACAGGAAATAGAAGGGAGGGACATTCGGTTGTAGGGTTTTTGAGACAGCATGGGGAAGACGGCTGTTAGAAGATGTTTTGGGGCACTATGTATTCAAATGCTGATTTCTGCACCCAAAGATCTGGTTGCAGTCCAGACCTTGTCATTTTTGTGAAGTATCTCCTGTCTTGGTATGTTGTAAATGCTGTTCTCCATCACCTTCTGATTGGTTAAATAAAGAGCTGAACAGCTGAGCAGGAGAGGATAAAGCAGGACATCCCAGCCCAGGAAGAGTGTCCCAAATGAGGACCAGAGAGAGGGATAGAAGTTACCATCAGAACACAGATGAAGAAGAAAGTGCCAGGGCAAGACTAAGATGGCAGGTAATTGGGCTACATGCCTGGGAAGTAGGTCAGGCCAGAATTGTCAGGTTAGAATAGCTGCCCAGCTATAGAGCCTGAAGCTTTTAATAAATATAAAGGTCTCCCTGTCATTATTAAGAGCAAGGACAGGTGTTGATAATTATTAATGTTTACTCTTGATTTATCTTTTAGTTAAACAGTGGCTAGTCCTAAGCCAGCTGTATACCCAAATCACCACACAGAGTAGGATTTATTTAACTAACCTAGAGCACAATTCTGGGCAATAATTACTCCATCCTAAACCTCCACGCTCACATAGCTTCCTCCCATTCATATTGCCCACATTGTACTTGTTTTATAGTCATATTTTAGGTCCAATTCATTTATCTGATGTTTCCTGGTCCTTCCCTCT
This sequence comes from Pachyuromys duprasi, assembly GCA_028658305.1. Lineage (NCBI taxonomy): Eukaryota > Metazoa > Chordata > Mammalia > Rodentia > Muridae > Pachyuromys > Pachyuromys duprasi. Next base: position 93,030,063 of record CM053763.1, read on the forward strand.
CTGATCTCTCCTCCCACTCTCTTCTTTCTCCTTTCCTCCAGACCAGGATATCCCACCCTATTCTCTCCATTGCTCAGCATTGGCTGGCTGTTTTTATTGGCAATACAGAGAACAAATGATAGCATGTTTGCACAAACATGAAAAACAGGTGATACTTAGACTAAGCATCACATGTAATGTCCGAATTGAAACCAGATAATGGGGTAAAGAAATCAGAATCTGAATGAACAAGGGTAAATTGTATACATTCCACGAGAACATTATACCAACAGACAGGCATAGAAACAAAGCATTGCATTTTACAGGCTTCCTATTTTTTTGTTTGTTTGTTTAGGACATCAGCTGAGAAGGAAGGTCAGTTGAGTGCTTTATCTGCCTCTCTTAAATAGCAGGATTTCACCCCAGCACCTGGTTCCCAAGTCTTTATTGGTAAAGTCAAACTATTGAGATTTTGTTAAACAACATTTGGCACTCCAATGCATGGCATGACCACATGAATAGAAAAATCACTTCAGCTGCAGACAAACTGAGAAGACATCAGATTTGTAAGTTACCTGGGAAGTCCTCAATGAGGGAGATAAGGATGGGATGTAACATAATAAGTGTTAAGATTGTGTATAGTACTACTTAGATGGCTTGAAAGAAGAAGCAGAAAATGAAAAGCTAAATGACTTTACTGAAATTGGCTCAATACCACTTATGATTATTATCATTTTGGTATTTCTTATTTTATTCTTAATAGCCATACTGGTCTTCTGTACCCTCTCAAAGAAAATGCTTTGGAGATACAGGAAAAAAATATAAAAAAGTGATGAGATACAAGTTTTAGAAGAAAAATTAGAGAGACTTATAAATAAAGCTGAGAAAAGTACTCACAGGGAGAGGAATTTATAAAGAACCTCCTGCACTACCACATGATGAAACTGAAAAGGGACAACACAAGGTTGTTATAAAATCAACTTTAGTGTATCTGCTTACTATACAAGACCTACTGGAGATGAAAGGCATCTCCAAGGTTATGAAGAAGTAAATACAATCCTATAGAAATATTAGATTTGAGGAGATATAAGGAAGCAGTCATTTCATGGGGGTATGCATTTTACCCTGTATGAAACAGATATTAAATTCATTGGCAACTCAGAAAAGAATTATCCCCCAGGACTGGAAAGATTTGGAAATAGCAATATTGGAAGCTGGTCCACAGTTATAATGGCAAACATGTGGAAGGAGAAAGCTAGGGCCATAGAACAACAAAATAGGGTTAGAGGTATTGATATTTCTATGTGAAGGTCAATATACTGAGTTACAAAGGGAGCTTGAATTTGATGATCACACCTTGGCACTATATCATTTAGCAGCTTTAAATGCTTGGGACAAGAAAAAGGTCTGAGTCATTTATTAAAGTTATACAAGGCCCCAAAGAAGCCTTCACTAATTTTTATTTTTTTTGCAATGATTGATGTAAAAGTAACTTTATTCTCCTTCTCAATTGTTGTCTTGGAGGTTACTGCCTCCTCCTGCTAGCCTAGGCCAAACCCTGGAAGCTTCTAACCTCCATACAATCTAACCTAAGCATAAAATATTTCTAGCCTCTGAGATTTAGTACTTACTAAGCTCATCCTTTCTTGCCCTTACTGAGCTCATAGCTGGCTGGTTCAATTAAGCTGTTTTGGCTTCAACTTCTCTCTGTAAAACACCCCCAGTAAAACTGCCCCTTCTCTGTCTGTATTGCCCTTTAAGTAGCTTCCCTTTTTTCTCTCTCTCTTCTCTGAGAGTTGGGTGTATCCTATTCTGTCAAGTCTTTCTCTGATTCGTCTCTGTTTCTGCCACTCAAGTAGACAACACTTTCAAACAGGGGTGCTTCATTCTACAAACTAACTTTACCTTCATTGTTTGGGACTAAAGGCACCATCACACCTGGATCTAAGCTTTTCTTTATCTGAAACCTGCTCTATACCAGGCTGGCCTTGAACTCAGATCTGCTTGCCTCTGTCTCCTGGATTAAAGGTGTGTTTGTACTTCAGTTGAATACACATACCTAGAAGATATTTGGATGTGATCTCTTGCCAGAATAGCCATGTTCTGAATCTAATTTTCTCTACAGATTGCCTTCAGCTGTAAATAGAATAATATGAGATTCAGAAGTCAGACAACTTTTAATTGAATCTTTGTCTTTTCAAAATGCTAATTCAGGATGCAAAAGGGTGACCAGTCCTTTAAAAGAAAGATCAGCACCAATACATGAATGGATTAGAAATATGGCTGATAAGCCAGGTATGGTGGCACATGCCTGTAATGACAGAACCTGGGGAGGCAGAGGCAGGCAAATCTCTGTGAGTTCAGGATTTGGTCTACAACTCAAGCCCAGGACAGCCAAGGCTACACAGAAAAACCCTGTCTCAAAAAAAAAAAAAAATTAAAAGAAATATGGCAGATATTGGAGCTCGTGTTTATGTTCTACTCTGACAGAAGTAATTTCTAAGTTTTAAGAAAAATCAAACTGTCAAATGTTTTAATTGTGGTAAACTAGGTTATTTGAAAAGGGATTGTAGGCAAGGTATTCCTAGAAATAAAGTTGTTGTTTTTCTAGAGATAATCCCAAAAGAAGGCCTCAGCTTTCTGAGTATGCAGAAGGTGTAGCAAAGACTAGTATTAGAACTAGTGAATGCAGATCAACAAGGGAAGGCAAGGTAACCCTTTGCCATCAGGAAACACCCTAGGGGGCCTTCCACAGGCCCTGATATCAAATTTGATTCAATGGTTCCTGATCAGCATCAAAAAAGCTCATCTGTACTGCAAAGTTTTGGTGTCTTTAAAAACTCAGTTATTCAACTATATTCATAGCTGCTTTATTTGTAATAGCCAGAACCTGGAAACAACCCAGACGTCCCTCAGTTGAGGAATGGATACAGAAATTATGGTACTTTTACACAATGGAATACTACTCAGCAATTAAAAAGGAGGAAATCATGAAATTCGCAGGCAAATGGTGGGACCTGGAAACAATCATCCTAAGTGAGGTATCCCAAAAGCAGAAAGAAACATATGGTATATACTCACTTATATACACCTATAGGATAGGAAGGTCATGCTGAAATCTATACACCTACAGAAGATATACAAGAAGGAGGACCCAGGCTGGTATGATCAATGCTGGTTTAGATGAACAAATGGGATGGACATTGAATGAAGGAGAAAACAAGCAACAGGACAGGAACATACCAAAGAGGGCCTCTGAAAGAATCAATATAGCAATGTATAAAAGCAGATATTAAGATTCACAACCAAGCCTTCAGCAGAGGGCGGGAAATAATAATAAAAATAGGGGAAGTTAGTAAGACTTGGCGAGAACAAGAGCTCCACAAAGACCAAATTGAGCAGGGCACAGGACTCTTATATGAGACAGTTTTTCCAACGAAGGACCATGTATGGATATGGCCTAGAACCCCCACTCAGATGTGGCCCATGGTAGCTCGGTGTCCAACGGAAGACCCTAGTAAGGGGAACAGGGACTGTTTCTGTCATGAACTCGATGGCTGGCTCTTTGACCCTCCCCCATACACGCCAGAGAGTAACAGCCTAGCTAGATCCCAGGGGAGGACATTGCAGCCAGCCCTGAGGAGACAAGATGATCTGGGGTCAGATGGAAGAGGAGGAGGTCCTCTCCCGTCGGTGGACTTGGAGGGGGTGGGGAGGAGATGAGGAGGGATGGGGAGAGTGGGAGGGAATGAGGGAGGGGGCTACGCCTGGGAAGCAAAGTACCTAACCTGTGATTGATATAAAAATAAATTACATTTTAAAAAACTCAGTTATATAGACACGGTTTTGTTTTAATCCCAGGTGTGGAATATGGGGCTTATTCAGATTGTGCACAGCAGCAAACCATTCGCCTTGTGCAGGCTCTGAGAAGGGATCATTCCCAGCTGCAGATAGTTAATTCTGAGGACTCTGGAGAGGAAATAAATGCTACAGCCCAGAGAAGGGGAGGGGTCCCCAAGAAAGAAGACTGATGCTGCTCCTGGTTATTGTTGATGCAGCTTGACAGGAAGAGGAACTTGAAGGTATACTGAAATGAAGATTGGACTTGTCTCAAGAAACCCAATGACCCTAACCAGCAGGAAGTAGCTAAGAGAACTACACCCCCTTTCCTCACTAACCTTCTTTCTCATCTACCTGGTGTTGGGGTCTTGGAAGGGACTGGGGTGAAGAAGGGAGGAAGAGTCATAAGAAACTCAAGTAAAATAGTTTTGAAAGGGAGCAACAAGTGGTACCCAGATGTAGGGTTTAGAATAATGGAAATTCTGGTTTATAATACCATAGAAAAAACAGCAGGGAATGAAGGAATGAATATGCTGTTTCAGGATATGAACAAAAAGTTTACTGTGGCTGCCGCTGCTGAGTTCTCTCTCACTCTGTTTCCAGAGGGGATCTTCTGATTTTACTTAGTCCTCCTCCTATATTCCACTCAAAAAATGACTGAACAATTGGAAAAGTTGCAAGTAGATAAGGAGGGATATGAGAAACAAACAAACAAAAAAAGGATGTATTAAAAAAATCAGAAGTATCACTCAACTCTCGCTTTTGAAAGAATTGCAGAGTTGGCTGTGTACCTAGAGCATTTGTGAGTAGAGATGACAGTGCTTGGGAAGTGAATAGTGCTGTTGGAAAAGGGAGGGGGGAAAAAGGGTTCAGATAGAGTTTCCCAAAATTGCCACCTGCCCTGCTCTGTGCACTTTTGGTGTCAAGTTCTCACAGCCCCTAGGTGGGCTGGAGAGCCAGAAGCAGCAGTAGGCTGTACAGAGCAAAAGGGCAAAAGAGAAACAGTCCATTTCAAGAGAAAGGATTAATCTTGAGTAAACTGAGCTGCCAGAGGAGCAACCTTGGGTTAAGAGATTACCACCAATAGCTTTCCCAGTAGCCAGCAAAATCTTTAGATATCAAAATGCTCGGTGCTTCAATTGTAGTAAATTCGATCATTTGAAAAGTAATTGTGACCAGGCTGCTAAAAGCCTCAAAGCTCAAAATGGCCATTGGCCAGTGTGTTGAAGCTGAGAAATATGGCACATTCTGCCAGAGAAGCAGATGAGCCATTCAAGGCAACACTGGGTTCTGGGCAAGAACACCTAAGCTGCTCCAGGTTTGAAGACGCTATGGTAAAAGGTATCTTTGGACCAGGGAATGCAGGTCCAAGAGGGACATACAAAGTAACCTCTTGCCCTTAGGAAACAGCTTTAGAGTCCCAGCTTGAGACTCCGCAACAAAAAGTACAAGCTGTTTCAGACAAGAGCAGCCAAGGTTATAGAAGAAACTACTGATCCAAAAAGTGTTTGGTTTATCAATAATCTCCCTTTAAGAAAGTAACAACAAGTTTCATTCATATTAGAGGAAAAGCCATTTTTTTAGACTAAAAGGGGAAAATGTAATGGAAATTTTTGGTGTCTTTACCCTCAGTTAATGTAACTCTGAGTTCAGTTACATTATGTAAACATGTTTTGTTTTTGTTTTAATCCCAAGTGTGGGATATGGGACTGATTCAGATTGTCCACATCTGCAAACTATTTGCCTTGTGCAGGCTCTAAGAGGGGCCTTTTTCCCAGAGAGTTTAATTCTGAGGACTCTGGAGGGAGAATAAATGCCAGAGCTAGAGGCGGGGAGGGCCCCCCAAAAGACTTCCGATGCTCCGCCTCCCAGCTGCTCCTAGTTGCTGTTCATGCAGTTTAAGAAGTTGAAGATATCCTGAAACAAAGATTGGACTTACTCCAAAAAACCCAATAACCCTAAACAGCAGGAAGTAGCTTAAGAGAACTGCACCCCCTCTTCTTATAACCTTTTTCTTCTACCTGGCATTGGAACGGATTGGGGTGGAGTAGGGAGGAAGAGGCATAAGAAATGTACATAAAATAGTTTTAAAAAGTAGTGCCAACACTCATCCACAGAACAATTAAAAGATTTAATGCCTGTTAAAAAATACTGCTCAGGATGTAATCAAGGACAGAACAGCTTCAGTAGATAAAACAAAAAATTCAGGAAAGACGAGAAAACAAGTATTTTGGCAAACTGCTATAATCAGATATAATCTGATCAGAGACCAAAGCTAAAAATACAAATAAATCGCATTGGAATTGAAAATTTAATAGACACAGAAGCAGATGTAACAATTTCACCAAATTCTTGGCATCCAGATTGGCCTCTTCAGGAGGTAAATATTTAGGTTCTAGAGATTAAAACGTTAGCTCAGGTAAAACAAAGTGCAAGATGGGTTGAGTACATAGGGTCAGAAGGACAAATAGGAAAATTAAGGCCATATGTGGCTAGTATAGCCATGAATTCATGCGGCCGCGATTTGTTTGGAACAATGGAAAACAGATTAACATTCCTCCGATCTCAGAAACAAACCATAAAATAAAAAATGCTTCTGAGAAAAATGTTAGAATGTATTATCAAGAACAGTCACAGACTGTTCAGGTTGTTCTTCTGTTGTGGTCTTTCAAAGGTACAACTGCCCTGCCCTTAACTGAAAAACCTGTGTGGGGGCGACAGCGACCTGGGACAAAAGAAGAATTACAGGTACTAGAACAGCTGGTACAGGAGCAACTAAATGCTCAGCACATTGAGAAATCCACCAGTCCGTGGAGGACGTTAACAGATCTAAGAGTCATAAATAAGATTCAGCCAACGGGCTCCTTTATAGCCTGGAATGCCACTGCGACCTTTACTATCTAAGTCATGGCTTTTGATAGTTGTTGATTTAAAAGGTTGTTTTTTCACAGTCCCTTTGCATGAGCATGCTATGAAAAGGTTTGCTTTCTCAGTACCTAATTATAATAATAGTTGACAATAAAGAGATATAATTGGAAAGTCTTACTACAAGAAATGTTAGACATCCTACCTTGTCCCAATATTTTGTAGAACAACTATTAGAAATAATTCATAGTTTCCTCAGTGTATAATTTCTTGTAGTAATTTAAAAAAATAAAGCTGCTGGGCTATATCATGTTTATTATTAGCCCTAAGATTATTACAGCAGTATTATTTAACCTGCTATCACAAATAAGGAGACACAAACACCTGTAAGATTTATAATTGCCTTTTTTACCTTGGGCTAGGCATATATTTTCCTTAAACTCTCTCAGTATTCTCACCATCCATCTCCTAGTCCCCATCCAATGCCACTGCCTTAATCCTCCTCATCTTGAGAGACCAACGAATTAAAAATTAGTTTTTGGGTTATTGGATTAAAGTTTAAAGCACAAGCCTGAATAAAGGCCAGACACGTGGAGACATGTCCAGCCACCTGTGGGGAAGAACCAGCCTTACTGCATTCTTTCCTGCCCACTAGAGATACAATTGCTGGAAAACCAGCCCAGATGGTCCCTCTCCCCTAGTGACAGCCAAACAAAGGAAGCCAGACCCTTAATGGTTTTGCTGCCTTCCCACAGCCAATCAGTTTAAAATGCAATATCCCCTTTTGTGTTTCAACCAATAGATGCTTGCCAGGCTGGAATTCCCCCCGCTTTGGGCACACTGGGAAGGACTGGGACCTTTAAATCACCCTCCTTTCCCTGAGCTCCTCACTCTACTCTCAGCTGCTGTATTGGTGAGGCTGTGGGCCCTGAGCTAGAGCTTGTAATAAAAAAGACCCTACTGCATTTGCATCAGAATCGGCTCCTTGTGGTCTTTGGGGTCCTTGAGACTTGGGCATAACATACCTTTCATACATAATCCTATGGTCCTTGCTTTTATTCTTCATCTGGGCTTTCCACGCCATTATTAGAGTCCTTTCTCCTGGACCACATAGTTTTTTCTCCACACTAACTCATCATAGCATCCTTCTTCCTCTTCTCTGTCTCCCATCATCCTCTCTGCCCTCCAAAGCCCAGGAAACTTAGCCACACCTACCCCATTCTGCCCTGCTCAGGTATAGGCTGTTTAATCAACCAATCCGATGTGTCTTAGGCAGGTTTACAAAATAAAGATAGGTGGAACCAGATCTTAAGTGCCAGTAACATGCAACAGACCAACCTTCAACAATCATTTATCATTATATGGATATCTTACTGGATGATTCAACTGCAGATACCTTAGGAAAAATGTTTGATTAAGTAAAGAGAATTTTTTCCTTGCTGGGGAATACAAATTGCTCCTGAAAAAATACAAAGAGGAGATTCTATCAATTCTATCTATCTATCTATCTATCTATCTATCTATCTATCTATCTATCTATCTGGGATATAAGATAGGTTTACAGAAAGTTCAACCACAGAAAATACAAATCGGGAGAAATCAATTACAGACTTAAAGGTTTTCAAAAATTTCTGGGAGATATTCACTGGCTATGGACCATAACTGGATTAATTACTCAAGTAATTACTAAGTAATTTATTTCAAAGGTTATAAAGTGATAAGGACTTAAATAGTCCAAGAAAATTATCAGCTCATGCTGAGAGAGAATTGGCTATGGTAGAAAAGAAATTATAGGATGCATATGTGGATCACTTGGATCCAAAGCTTGATTATGTTTTAGTTATTTTCCATCAAACAACACAATCTCAGGGCTTACTGTATGATCAAATATCTTACAACATAGTAACAAGACTATGTATAAAAGTACATATAAATGCATATATCATATATATGCTAATAGTGCAGGCTTAGCAAATTATGATGCCCTCTTATGCAAATCTATATAATTATTAAAATTATGGCAATTAAAATTACATAACAGCATTAAAGGTGTTCACAAATAGCCTTGATTATGCCAGCTTTAATTATATTATTCTCTACATATAAAGTCAGATAAAACAAAAGAGGGTGAAGTAAAAGATGAGGCTGAGGCATGAGAATTCTGTGGATTCAAAGTCATCTTGGGTTATGAGTAAAAAATGCTCTCTTGAATAACAGCATTTTTAAAAAGGAAAAAAGATGAGAAAGTATTACAGATATATTGGAAGTTTGTTTCACAGAGTGTAGATGTAGGAATGTACAGATTACAGAGCACAGTAGAATGCCTAAGAGAGGTGTTTTTTCCCCCTCCTCTGGTTTTTAATCTCTCTCCATACCTCTGTCCCATTCTCCTTTTACTGCACGCTTCACACAGTTCTTTCCATTTAAGGTAGCCTAAACTAAGCCAGACCAGAATGCCTATTTCACAACGATAATACAACTTAACTGATCTAGTTTGGTCAGTTGTGTGTCCCAGTACAATTGACAGCAGTCAGTGACTCAAAATTCTCCTGAAGCTGGAATTTGGAAGATGGTGAAGAAAATAGGTCTCCTTGCTTTCAGAGAAAGGTGAAACATTGTTGCTGGCAGAATACCCCCAAAGACATCCATTATGACCTCTTTGTGCCCACTTCCTTTCTTAGAGTGGACAGGTAAGTAAAATCATTAAGTCAATTGATTGTGCATTTTAAGCTGGCTGCTTTCCAGCCTTCTATCTTACCTAAATAGTACCTGTCCTATTTGCCTATTATCCTTCTGGCTCTGAGAGCCAGAAAAGAAAAAAGTACTTCTCATTGTTTTAATTGTACACTTTTAAAAAAGATTGATTTTGACTAGGCTAGTGGTACATGCCTTGAATTCCAGTACTTGGGAGGAAAAGGCAGGAGGATCCCCATTAATTCAAGGCCAGCCTGGTCTACATAGCTAGTTCCAGAATATCAAGAGCTACATAGAGAGAAACTGTCTCAAAAAAAATATTTTACTTTAGCTATGTGTCTATCTGTTGGATCTCATGGAAGTAGGGTAGAGATGGTTGTGAGCCACCATGTGAGGGCTGGGAGTGCAATTCGGGTCCTCTGCAAAATCAGCAAATGCTCTTAACCACTGAGCCATCTCTCCAACCTCTAATTTGCACCTTTTTAAACCACTAGTAATATTGAATGCTTTCTCAGAAGTTTGTGTCCTGGTACTTCTGATGACGGGGAAAAGCTATTCTTCCAACATTGTCGGTAAAGACCTTCAATTTCTCCCACACAAGGCTGAGGAATTGGCTTTCTGAAAGGACAGATGACTGGACAGGGGCAGTGGGCTGTGGGGCACACGTTAGTATTCCTCCCAGGGTGCTCACACCTGCACTCCAGCCATCACTGGCTCTTCCACACCCAACCCCCACCACCTGTACTTCCGGTCTTTCACACTTTCCCAGGAGCTATGGCTGTATTTGTCCCGATTGCCTAACTTTATTTGCCATTAGGAAGCGTGGAGAATGTAGCAGTTCCATCCTACAGCACAGAGGCTGAGTTCTTATCTGAGCTCCCAGACTCATCTGCTTCCTGGAGAACCTATCTGTATTGACAGCGTGAACACAGACCAAACCTTCATCACCCTGCCCTGCATGTTTCCATGAAATCCCACTCACCCAGTCCACAGCCTCTGGCACAGAATTTCATCATTGCATTTGGCATATTGTATCCACTGTGCTTTTGTCCAAACCCCACGCCACTCCAGCCAAGTATCAACTCCCTAAGGACAGAGACTGTCTCTGACCTGCTTATCTCTTGTGCTCAGTGATAGAACACTCTCCTACAAAGCTTTTTACAGCCAGCACCACTCAGGCCCCCTTAGATAACTCCCCAGGCTACCTCATGGTAGAGAACAAGAGCATAAGAAAGACTATTTGTTATCAGAAAAGCTGAAGAACAAGTAAAGGGAAACTAACATTTTCTAAGCACAGACAAAGTGCTAGGCATTTATGCTGTTTTTTACTCTTCCACTCACTTTTCATTATTTTTGGATTTTTTTTTCCTTCTGCCTATGGGGAAGAGAGAAGTCAGGATCCCCAGGCTGGCTTACATTCTCTCGGAAAATACAGTTAAAAAAAAAAAAAAAAAAGACACTCTCCTACCAGAGAAGTGGCTCAACAGGTAAGGGCAGCAAGCCTGACAATCTGAGTTCAATCTCCAGAACCCGTAATGACTGAAGCACAACTGAATCCTGCAAGTTGCTTATGGCACATGCCTCACCTCCTCCAGAAAAATAAAGAGAAGGAGGAGGAGGAAACAACCACGGTCAAGCTAAAAAAAAAAAAAAAAAAGTATTTGTCGAACATGCATGAGACACTGGGTTCAGTCCTTACGGCTGTTCAAGCTAACAACAACAGCCAACAACAATAATAATGTTTCTGGGTTTGATGGTATACACTTGTGATCCCAATCACTTGAGAGATTGAGGCAGAAAAATCCTGTGAGATCAAATTTTAGGCCAGCTCATGTAAACACGGAGAGCCCCCCATCTCAAAATAAAAAGGCAAGAAAGAGATCAGCAGAAAGGACAGCCAGCAAACCTAGTTGGATCTGCTTCTGTTACTAGATCTTCAGGACTGATGTTAGGACAGGCAGGAAATGTCAAGCCCAGACAGAACCATCAGTCCCCAAGCAACTGGGATTGTTTTGAGACAAAACACAGTCACACTCCATTTATGTGACCTACTTCCTTCTCACTTCACACAAAAAAATAATAGTAAATAAAAATTAACTTGATGTTTCACACTGATTACTCCTCCAGCTATTTTCACCACTCACTTTAAAAAAAAAATTATTGTGTGTGAGAGAGAATGTGCAGTAGGCAGGGGTGGCCCACATGTCAGAGTATTTGAGGCATAATGTGGAGCTGGGAACTGAGTTTGGGCCCTCTGCAAGAGCAGCCAGTATCTTAACTACTGATCTGTCTCTCAGCTCCCTATTTGCTTTTACAGAGACCTGTTGCCAATGAAACAAATAGACTACCTAACAACCAGGAGCTTGGAAAAGAAGGATTTTTCTAAAGTGTGCTCTTTATCTAATTTAACACGTGAGCATATGTGTTTAGCCTCCATTAGCCCAAGGCTGGATGGTTCTGACTTCAGCAGCTGTCTGTACAGCTGACAGTTTATCTCTATAACTTAGCAACAGCAGTAATAACAAGGCAGGTCCCAGGCCAGTTGCTCAGGGGTACCTCTGGCAATGATGGCTCCTTAATTAAGCCAAATAGCTCCCCTGGGCTTCTTTATCTCCGTTCTGTTTCCACAAAGAGTCCTAAAATTGATTTCTTTTGGCTAGAGTAACCTACTCCCCAGCGGCTGTGGTGCTGTATGAATAATAAGGGCTGATGAATGTTAAGAGGTCTTAGATGCTTTGAAGCAGAGTGCAGTGCTCTCTAGACTCTCCTAGGACTTAGGGTGAATCCTCAAGCTTGACGTGGATCTCGGTGTGTTACAATTTACAGATGCAACTGGTTAACCAGCCAGTCTTCAAAATTAAAGCCCTCAACACATCCAAAAGCTTATACGAGTAGACAAAGGGTTGGGAATTTGTCTCAATGATAGAACACCTGTCTAGCAAGCACGGGGTCCTGGGTCCAGTCTCCAGCTCCAAATGGAAATGAGAGGAGACAAAATCACACACACACACACACAAACTGGGTTTGTTAGATGGCTCAGTGGGTTAAGGCATCTGTCACCAGAGCTGACGACTCGAGTCCAGTCCCTGACTCCACACTAGAAGAAGAGAAGGGTCTCCTGCAGGTTACCTGCTGACCTCCAATTGAGCATAATCCCTTTTCACATCCATACATACAAAATAAGAGTAATAAAAAAAATTAAGAGTAGACAAGATTATTCAGTAATCGCCTTACGTGATGAAACAACCTTCCTAAAAAGCCTTGGAGTGGATAAAAGGCAGAATAGATAGGAATGCTTAAATAATTACAACTTTACTTAGAAAGTATAGATATCAGGTCAACAATGGTTGAAGAAAACCGAGACAAGCCTGCGAGCAAAACAGAGAATAGCCAGAGCGGTCTTTTAAACAGCAGGCAGCCACTACTTACACATGTGGCAAAATGGATCTTCCTCAAAAAAAAAAAAAAAAAAAAGGGAAGCAGACAATGGAGTTGAAAGTCTCATTTTCACATAGGATACCTTTATTGTTTGAGATTAATTGAATTATGTTCTATATTGAGTCAGCAGATTTGAGACAAGGTCTCACCATGTAGCCTAGGCTAGCCTCAAACTTGCTGTGTGTCTATGCTGGCCTCCACGTTGCACTCTTTCTGCCTCATCCCTCTGAGTGCTGGGATTACACTCACTATGCCTAGCTCAACAGGTAATTTGGTGGAGTCAGAATCCCAGTGCTCAGGAGATGAAAACTCTGTAGCCCAAGCTCAGGCAGGTTAGAAGAGGACAGATAATGTCCTAGTCCTTTATGGAAGTAGTTTTGAGATAGAATGGAAATATAGATCCACAGCTACAGGAACACACTGTGATTTGTGAGAACGATGTCTGGTATTTTTGAGGCAGTGGCTTTAGCCAAGGCTGGCCTTGAACTTCTAGACCTGCACCACCATGTCTGGTGCATGGAATATTGGGGATGAAGGCCTGGGTTTCATGCATGCTGGTCCCTGTGTTGTATCATGTATCATGTGTACATGTATCACTGTGTTGGTTTGGAATACTTGTGCATATTTCCTACTGCACATGCCATCATATCACGTACCAATGATGAAACTGCCTAAAGCACATCAGCTCTAATTTGAGACTATGTTATATTGTGAATTGGAGTTTTTATGATAGGTACAAAGTTTTGTTCTTTTATAGAAACACAATTAAATAAAAGAAAATAAAATCTTTCAATATTTTCCTACCATCAGTCCTCAGCATATAGTATCAGATTAGTATATAGTCTTAAATTGGTTCATGTTAGAAAGTTTGATTTCACAAATTACTGTTTGAGGACCAGCAAGGTGGCTTACCAGCAAGCTTGATGACTTGCCTTCTCTCTCTTGGACCCACATGGTGGAAGGAGAACCAACTCCCACAGGCTGTCCTCTGATGTCCACAAATGCACCATGACACACATGATGCCCCCACAGAAATAAATAAATAAATAAATAAATAAATAAATAAATAAATATTTAAAAATCACTACATGAATGTTGGCCTAGGATTAGGACAGAATTTCCAACACTTTCTGAAATAATACTAAACATACTTCTGTCATCTTGTACTATATATTTATGCAAAGTTCTCAGCATTGACAGTTAGAAATTTAAAATATTAATCAACCATTTTTTTTTTCTGAAACTCACTATATAGACCAGGGTGGCCTTGAACTCACAGGGATTTTCCTGCCTCCGCCTTCCGAGTGCTGGAAATAAAGGCCTGTGCCACCACACCTGGTATACTGATCAACTTAAACATTTTAAGATAGTTTGCATTCAGTAATATGAGTTATTTAGCTTTTGAGACCCCAAAGCCCACCTCCAATGACACACTTCCTCCAACAAGGCCACACCTGCCTCCGACAAGACCATACTTCCTAATAACCAAACATGGAAATATATGAGCCTAAGGGGGCCATTCCTATTCAAACTAGTATTCCTGTGCACACCAGAAGAGTCAGATCCCCTGGAACTAGAGAATGTGGGTGCTGAGAACTCAACTCAGGTCCTTTGGAAGAGCAGTAAGCACCTTAACTGTTAAGCCAGTCCCAAATAAAAAAATTAAATAAACTTCTTTGGGATTTGTTATCAGTGTTTGAATTGTATGTATATTTTATACACCTACATACTCAAGGTCACGTAAAAATTTCTGAGACAAAGTTTGCAAGTGGAAACGTTAGGAAGCTTGGCTTAGGAAACTCTTCTTGACGCTCCAGTCTCATGTTACTATTATCAATGACAACATTAAGACATCACAATCCCAGGGGCTGGAGAGATGGCTCAGCAGTTGAAAGCCCTGGCTGCTCTCCCAGAGGATCCGGGTTCAAATCCCAGCACCCACAGCGCAGCTCAAACTAACTGTAATTCCTGGAACTGGAATTCCAGTTCCAGGGGATCCAACACCCTCACAGATATACATGCAGGCAGAACACCAATGTACATATAATAAATAAATTATTAAAAAAACACCATAACCCATCCAGCACCCACTTGTAAGTGCGTATCCAGAAGCAATTACACAGAGAGCTCCTTAGCTCCCCATCAATATCACATGTACATCAACAAAATAGGCAATTTCCTCTTAACCGTCAGGTTCTTCCTCTGGTGAATGTAACAGGATGTCTCAGATAAGGCTGAATTGAATTCAGAACCTGGAGTATGGTTCCATTAAAGAGTTGCTGTGTGTCTTTCCTGTATAAGTTAGCATGAGTGTCAATCCATGTGTGATGGGCATGTCACCAGTAGTATCCTAATTTTCCTCCATAGTTCCTACCAATTCCAGCAGTTCTCCTTCAAAGCCTCCCTGTGTTTGATTGATTGATTGATTGATTGATTGATTGATTGATTGATTGATTTTCAGAGCTAAGGACCAAAACCCAGGGCCTTACCACTGAGCTAAATCCCCAACCCCTCCCTGTACTTTTAGATTGGGGAGAAGTTATAGAGGCAAATCACATAACCTTTGTGACCAGCTAAATAGAGAGTAGGTAAACGTCTAAGTAGATGATTGGGTTAAGTTGATGACATATGGTCTAGAAAGAGGTCCAAGCTTTGAACCAGAGCCTGAGAGCACATTTACAAGCATAAGCAGAAACAAAACAGGGAAAGCAGTGGAAGGTGAGGACGGAAGCAGAATGAGGCAGCATAAAAGCCGGAGCTAAAGGCCAAGAGCAGCAAAACCCTTATCTATGATGTACAGAATCCAAAGGCTTATCTCAGGAGGCTCTGATCTGCCAAGGCAGCACTTCCTGGATGGAATCATTTCAATGCCAGCCCAAGCAGAAGCAACCCCAAATCACAAAATAAACCATTTGTATGAAGGAGGAAACTGAGCTTGGCTCTACAGGGTCCCCCACAGCAGCGAGGGCATGAGCAGACACACGCTCCACACAGGAAATCCATTGGCCTATTTGACCATACAGGAAACAATCACACTCACAGTAACAATGCTGTGTGTTTACACAGGGACAAACAGAGGATGAGGTCCTTTAACCAAGTTATCGAATTTTCTTTTCTAATTTTTTACATGTATTTATTTATCTGGGGGTCACACATGTGTCATGGTGTGCATGTGAAGATCAGGGAACAGCTTTCAGGAGTAAATTCTCTCTTTCTATTGTATGTATCCCAGGGATTAAACTCAGGTCAATAGGCTTGTCATTTACCTTTACCCACTGAACCATCTTGGCATCCCTATTATCCCTTATGAACATTATGGAGGCTCCTTGGGGGACAATGCCCTGTGTACAGGTAGATAAAATGATCTGTAATGACTAAATGGGTTCCTGTGTTTATATAACTGGTTGGTGACACAGCTGAAAGCGGAACTTAGACCTGTGTCCCCAAAGCCAGAAGGTCTTTTTCTTCGGTTTCCTTCCTTTCCTTCTTTGTTGAAATGCATGGGGTCCTCTAGAAAAACAGGGTTCTCTCTCTCTCTTTCTCTTTCTCTTTCTTTCTTTCTTTCTTTCTTTCTTTCTTTCTTTCTTTCTTTCTTTCTTTCTTTTTGAGACAGGGTTTCTCTGTGTAGCCTTGGCTGTCCTGGACTTGCTCTGTAGACCAGGCTGGCCTCACACTCACAGAGATCTGCCTGCCTCTACCTCCCCAGTGCTGGGATTAAAGGTGTGTGCGACCATCACCTGGCTCACACCCAGCTCTTTTGAGGGAGCCAGGAACGGATCTCAGATCTCCATGTTTCCACAGCAGGCACTTTACTAATGAGCCATCTATCTCTCCAGCCACTGTTTTTCTGTTTTACGAGAGAGGGTCTTTCTATGTAGCTCTGGCTGACCTGGTATTTCAAAAAGTCAAGAGTTATGGCTAAAGAAGCTCCATTTAATGTTGGGCATCCATCTTGGTACCCAGCAAGTATCTGTCTCCAAATCCATTCCCTAGAAGTTAACTTGCCAGTAACCCTGACTCAATGTCCCCCACCCATAAATGTACAGCCACTAGTATCTGTTTGTTATGATAGGGGTTTTTTTTTTTTTGCTTCTGTAACTTGCTTATGCATATACTCAAATATTGTTTTTTGAGTTGTGTAATCACTAAGCTTGGCATAACAGAGTAGTTTTCACTTGCTTGCATAGATATTAAAGGTCATTATATGGTTTTCTTCTTTAAAAGTCTTTCCTGATACCCCTCCTTCATGGCATTATAATTTTGAGATTTAATAATCAGAGATTATTTGTCCTGATAGCAGCTACTCTTTTCATTCTAATTAGATTGAGTCTATGGTCTTTTCCCAAGGGGCACAAACTCCATAAGGCAAGATGGATTGAATTTTATTTATTTTTTTAATGATTTATTTTACGTGTATTGATCTTTTCTTGCGTGTATGTCTGTGTACCACATATGTGGCTGGTGCCCTCAGAGAATGGAAGAGGGTGTTGGATCCCTAGACCTGGAGTTACATACATGAGCCTCCATGTGGGTTGTAGGAATGGAGCCAGGTCCTTCGGAAGAGCAGCCAGTGCTCTTAACCTCTGAGCCAGCCCTTAAAAGGTTTCTTAGATTTATTCACTTTATTTGATGATTGGGTATTTTCCCTGCATGTATGTCTGTGCATCAGGTGTGTACTTCATACTCTTAGTATTAGAAGACATCAGACCCTCTGGAACTGGAGTTAAGATAGTTGTGAACCACCGTTTGGGTGCTGGGATTGAACCCAGATCCTTTGCAAGGGCAGTAAGTGCTCTTAACTGCTGAGCCATCTCTCCAGCTGTGGATTGAACTTTCAAGGCCAAGTACCAGAGAGCAGAAAGCAGCCTAGAGAAGACACGTGGACAGGAGAGCACTTTGGGGAGCTATAGACAACTTCCCTCTTATTTTTTCTGTATGACCTTGGGAAAATATGTGAGAACACTATGAAAACCTTGGGAAAGCAAAACTGTTGACCTAACATAAGCCAGAAATATTACCACTGCTCAGGTTTCATGTTTCTGTCCTCCTCAGTGTTCCGGGGCTAATTACTATGCACTTCACTCTATCCTGGCATTCACTCTCTATACTTGAACTCCTTCCTTCTATTTCCTGCATCAACTATAGGACAATCAGCTGTTTATTGACAGGTGAAGAATCTATACAGTACACAAAAGATAATACCTAAAACATAGCAATAGAAACTATCTAAAATGAATCATGGAGAGAATTAGCAACTCAGAAAAATAATTGCAGGTGGAGCCTACATTATGTAATACCCTGTCCAAAAAATAATACAAAAATAAGAGCTACAATTTTAAGCTAGATGCCATATGTTACCCTATATCAGAAAACCTGTGTCCATTCCCTTGTCTCTGACCTTATTAACATGTGTATCAAACTTGAATCCTTGAATGACACCATCAACTTTATTACCTAAATGACACTTAGAAAATCCTAATTCAGCATCAAGAATAAATAAATATACTTTCTGTCTGTCTGTTTTGAGACAGGGCTTCCCTATGTAGTCCTGGCTACCCTGGAACTTACAGAGAAAGAAATTGACCTGCCTCTGCCTCCTAAATGCTGGGACTTAAGGTATGTGTCAACATTCCTGGCTATTTTTTTTTAAACTTCCTCTATATCCAATGATGATCTTGCTGACCCTCCTGCCTCCAGCTCCTAAGTGCTGAGATTACAGCCACGTACAAGCATGCCTAGCTGATGTAGTTTGAGGATGAATCAAGGACTTCATGCACGCTAGGCAAGCAGTCTCCCAAATGATCTACATTCCCAGGACAATAACTTGCTTTGAACACAGTAGAATATTTACCAATAGAGACTATACTGTGGGCTTTAAAGACAAGTCCCAATGAATATAAAATAATTTGTATGATAGGATCTGTGACTACAAATAAGATTAAATAAAGGCTGAGTGGTAGTGCACACCTTTAATCCCAGCACTTGGGAGGCAAAGGCAGGCGGCTCTCTGTAAATTTGAGCCTAGCATGGTCCAGGACAGCCAAGGCTATACAGAGAAACCCTGTCTCAAAAAACTCAAAAAGGTGGGGAGGGGATCTGGGCATGGTGGTATGCACCTAGAAGTCTCATAGTTACCCAGGAGCCTGATGCAAGAAATTTGCTTGAGCCTAGGAGTTTAAAACATAGTGAGATCCTAGCTCTTAACTTTAAAAAATGTTAGTGTGTGGGGGGGGCATTGCATATGTCATGGTGCACGTGTGGTGGTCTGAGGGCAACTCTGTAGAGTTAATTCTCTCCTTCTACCTTTACCTAGCTTTGAGACTCAAACCCAGGTCTTCCAGACTTGAGCGACAAGCACCTTTACTCAGTCATCTCGCTGGTTCCAAGACTCTATCCCGGAAGAAAGAAAGAAAGAAAGAAAGAAAGAAAGAAAGAAAGAAAGAAAGAAAGAAAGAAAGAAAGAAAGAAAGAAAGAAAGAAAGAAAGAAAGAAAGAAAGGAAGGAAGGAAGGAAGGAAGGAAGGAAGAAAGAAAGAAAGAAAGAAAGAAAGAAAGAAAGAAAGAAAGAAAGGAAGGAAGGGAAGAAAGAAAGGAAAGAAAGAAAGAAAAGAAAGAAGGTGTTTGGGGATAGTTTAGTTGAGACTGGACTTGTGTTTTGTGCACGAGGTTTTGATTTAAGTCACAATACTACAAAACAAACAAAGGAATAAAAGCTGCAAAGGGCTAGGGGAGATGGCTCAGCACTTAAGAGCCACTACTGCTCTTACAGGTTTGGTTCCGAGCACCCAACCACCTGTAGCTCCAGCTCCTGAGGACACAACATCCTTTTCAGGCCTCACCACATGTGTACACAACCTTAAAAACAAGCATAACAAGGATCACAGGGTCACACCTGTGTCATCACTCTTGGTTTTGTTGTGCTTCCATTGTGCCTATGTTGCTTTTTATTTGTGGAAATATGTGTTCCTCCTGGGTCATCACTCTAGTCACCATGGTGGTGGAGGTGGCCGCAACTTTTTCCTTTTCTCTTTCTCCTCCTGTGTGTGTGTGTGTGCAAGCACACACGAACACTTTTGTGTATTACACTAAGGATTTAATCTAGAGTTTGTGCTTGCTTGGAAAGCACTCTAAAACTTTATCTTGAGCCCTTCACCCTAGCTGCTGCGCTGCTGTCTGTTGTTGTTCTTCTTCTTCTGGTTTTTCAAGACAGGGTTTCTCGGTGTAGCCCTGGCTATCCTGAAACTCACTCTGTAGACCAGGCTGGCCTCAAACTCCCAGAGATCTGCCTGCCTCTGCCTCCCAGGTACTGGAATTAAAAGTGTGCATGATCATGGACAGGTAAATTTAAATTTTTGTTAATTATTTTATATGTACGGGTTTTTGCCTGCATATACACCTGTAAACTGTGTGCATGTCTTATACCCTTGGGGTCACTGGATATCCTGGAGCTGGAGTTACAGACAGTTGTGAGCTGCCATGTGGGTGCTGGGAATTGAACTTGGGTCCTCTGGAAGAGCAGCCAGTGCTCTTAACCACTGAGCCATCACTCCAGCCCCACCTACCCTGATTTCTTTCAGATCATTAATACTGTATCCAGAGATCCAGATCTTTCTGTTACTCTTATAACTTGCTAGGATCACATGAAACTCTGGGAATATCTGTAATCATTTGACATTTCTATGCTACTCTAGAGAACAGTAGAATCTTGTTACTTCCTCCCTGGCTGCCCTGGGAATAGAGTATGCAGAGGCCACAGACTTGTTTACCCAAGAACACCACCAAAAAAAATCTCTATTTGGCACTGCCGTTTATATCCTCTATCTAAAGGGATGCCAAGGTTCACATTGTAATTGGATTCTCTCCAGAACTAAAGGTTCTGCCATAACCACACCCCACCAATCAAGTCTGGACTCAATCCATTCTCCTTGCTTCTCCTCAACTCTTTTCTACTTCCTATACCCCAAGCTAGTCCTAGGCACAGGAAGCTTGTTCTTTTCCTTCCGTCATGTGTGCTTGCAGGTCAAAGTTTTAACTCTGGAAAGCCACAATACATATTTTTGGGCACGCCATGCCATTTCTTTCCAAGAGTGGTAAGTGAAGCCATGAGTTCACTGAACTGTAGGAGGAAAAAGAAAAAAGTCAGCGAAGGGACTGAAATGCAAAGGCACAGTCTAATTCACTTATAATTCTGTAAATTAGAATAAATACTATCAGTAATCTAAGAATCTTCTAGAAGAAAATTGATATTTTCATGTCCAGAGACTGGTCCTTTGCTGGGATGAGGGACTTAATATTTGATTCTGATGGAGAGTCCTAGAGTCACTTTTGCCTTCTGTGTCTGAGTTGAAATGAGTTGAAAAGATTTCTCACACATTTGAACCGTTCTACTTTCCCAGCTTGTACAAGTGCCCCTGGGTAGACTACAGGAAGGGAGAGGATTGTGTGTGTGAACTGAGGACAGCCAATTTACTTACGGACAACCAAGTTCTTAGGACTCAATCGAAAAAGAACCCTGAGCCCGGTGTGGCGGCACATGACTTTAATCCCAGCACTTGGGAGGAAGAGGCAGGTGTGGATCTCTGTGAGTTTGAGGCCAGCCTGGTCTACAGAGTGAGTTCCAGGACAGCTAGGGCTACACAGAGAAAGCCTGTCTTTAAAACAACAACAAAAGCGTGGTGCCGCATGTCTGCAGCCCTGGTGCTTGCTGGCCAGCTAATCTAGCCAGTCAGATCACTGAGAGAACCTGTCTCAAAAGGGGAAGAGGTAGAAGAAGACATCTGACATTGACTTCTGGCTTCCACATATGTGTGCACAAATGAGCACGCGTGTGCAATAAACAGACACACTCACATATGTAAATATATACACACACTCCATGTGCAAAAAAGAGGAAAATAGAAAAGGAACAAGTGGGCCTCATTCCATCGAAAATAGAACTTAAAGCTGGGTGCGATGGCCCGTGCCTGTAATCCCAGCACCTGGGAAGGCAGAGGCAGGTGGATCTCTGTGAGTTCGAGGCCAGCCTGGTCTACAAAGTGAGTCCAGGACAGCTAAGGCTACACAAGGAAACCAAATTTCCTCCCCCCCCAAAAAAAAACACCCCTTAATTTTAAAAAAGTTGATGTCAGGTGGTGGTGGCACATGCCTTTAAGCCCAGCATTCAGTGAGTTAGAGGCCAACTTGGTCTACAAAGAGAATTCCAAGACAGCCAGCAATATACAGAAAGACCTTCCCTCAAAACAAAACAAACATACAAACAAAAAAAAAAAGAAAAAAAGAAAATCTCAAGTGTTTCTAATAGGCAGCCATGATTCAGAACCAATGCCCATGAAACAGATAGTTAATTGTCTCTGGAAAGCACTTTGGAAAAAAATATCCTGTTTGGGGTGTGATTTTTCTGGCTAAGCCCAACTCCTGGAAGTACTGGAACTGACCTCTAAAGGAAATATAATCAGATCTCAAGGTATCCAGCCAGCATCCACCTCTCTCCTGTTAACCAAAATAAAACCATGACTGTTACATAAAAGTCAAAACCAGCCTGTCTTCCTTATCCTGGCTGATCCAAGGAGGGCTGAGGTATGAGGGAAATAAGACAATGGTGGACTATGAACTTTGAGTTCAGTTCTGTTCTAGTGTGCAAATAAGCTACTTATCCTTGGATTTTCTATTGACGGACTTCTCAAATGAGTCTATACACTATGCAGATTGATTGAGTATTTCTGGGTTGAGCACCCTAAACAAACAGAAGGTACTGTGTATAATTTGTTGACTGTTCCTTTTCTTAATCTTCTTCTCTAAAAACCACTGAATTATTTTCTCTCTGCATTTCAGGGTTAGACAATTCTTTGACCAATTCAAACAATTTTGTTTTGCCTCCACCCGTCTCCAACAATTCTACAGCAAATGTTGCATCCAAGCCTGAGAACAAGCTCTTTTATATATAATTATTATTATCTTTTAATTAAGACAGTATTACTATAATGCTGCTGGAGAAAAGAGCCCATTGATTAAGAGCACTCACTGCTCTTGTGCCTCTGGAGTGCTGAGGCTACAAATATATACCACAATGTCTTGGGTTAAGCAAGCTTTTGTTGTTGTTGTTAAGCTTTCTTTCAGACTCACCACGTCCAGCTCAAACTGTCACATTTCAGGAGAAATAAGAAAAGAGAGAATTTCTCTTTTGGCTAATACATTTTTAGACTAGGTTTTGTGAAACACGTTAATTGGGAAGTCTGCCCTCTCTTACTTGTTAATATGATCCTTCAAAAGCAAAGATTGTTTTATTTGCTTATTTTTGAGACAGGGTCTTGCTGTGTATCCCAGGCTGGCATTTAATTTAGCATTCTCTTGCTAGTAAGCTTTACAAGCATAAACCACCACGCTCAAACCAAGAAAATGTTATTATCCAAACTAGTTATTACCAATCCGGAATCTTCTGAAGATAATATACATTCTAACTGTAGCAATTAGTCCCCTGTGGTGCCCAACTCTACATGCCATTTTCCATTATAAAAGATCTTTGAGCAATGGCTGATTTCAGGCGTGAGACCAGAAATTGTAAGGTAAACCTGAAATATCTTCTAATTTTTATTTTTCATTTTATTTTTAAGATTTGTTCTTTTAGATTTTGTTTATTTTTACATTTATGAATGTTTTGCCTGCTTAGTTGTATGTGTACCACATGTACATCTGGTGCCCTTGGAGGTAATAAGAGGCTGTTGGTTCCCCTGGAACTGAAGTTCTAGATGATTGTGAGCTGCCATGTGGGTCCTGGGAACTAAACCTTGGTTCTCAGCAAGAACAAGTGCTCTCAATTGCTAAGCCATCTCTCCAGACCTTTATTTGTGTGTGTGTGTGTGTGTGTGTGTGTGTGTGTGTGTGTGTGTGCATTTGAGGAGGCCAGAATTGGGAGTTGGACCCTGTAAAGCTGAAATCTGTGAGCTACCTGGCATAGATGCTGGGTATTGATTCAGGTCTTCTGGAAGAGGAACAAATACTCTTAACATTGAGCCATCTCCTTAGCATCCTGAAATATCTTTTTATGGTCCAAAGCTAGGAAGCAAATAAACACTACTGTTGTTGAATCAAAGTGATACAACAGACAACCAAAAAGGATCCTACTACTCAAAGATGTTGTATTAATCACTATTGTGCCTCTGTGAGGGAACCATTAAGGAAAAAGATGTTTATTTTGGCCCACAGTTTTAGAGGTAGGGAAGGTATGGAAAAATGCCCCTGTGGTGGTAGGGACTTCCATCTTGGTAAATCAGGAAGCAGAGAACACAGGTCTGCCCCTAGTAGCCCACTTCTTCCAAGACCCCCGATTCCCAAAGCTTGCACAACCTCTGAAAACAGCGCCACTGCTTCTGCTTCCTGAGTGCTGGGATCAAAAGCATGTGCCCCTCCCCCCAGCTTCAATAGAATTGTTGAAAGCAACATTTTGCAAACCCAAGTAAAACAATGGTCTTGGTTATTACCTAGACAACAGTACATGTGTAAAATTATTTAATTGGGGTTCTGGGGAGATGGTCCAGCAGTTAAGATCACTGGCTGCTCTTTCAGAACACCAGGATTTGCTTCCCAGTACCCACATGGTGACTCAAAACCATCAGCTTCTCCAGTCTCAAGACGCCTGACTTATATGTAGGCAAAACATTCATACCCAGAGAAATAAAAATAAATATTTTTCTGCCACAACAACTCTAAAGTTATTACTCTGTTTCATTTTATCAATAAGCTTAACAAACTTGACCAAGGGCTTGGAGAAATGGCTCAATGGGTTAGAGTACTTGCTGCTCTTGAAGCATTCCTAGCCTCCACAACACAGGGTTCACAATGCTTGCACTTTCTTCACACACAAATAAAAATAAAAATAAATAAAATATTTAACTTTTTTTTCCTGGACTTGGGGGCACACACCTTTAATCTCAGCACTTGGGAGGCAGAGATTGGTGGATCCCTGTGAATTTGCTGCCAGCCTGGTCTACATAGTGGGTTCCTGGACAGCACGGATAAATAATGACAACTTGTCTCCAACAAACAATTAAAAAGTAAACAAAACAAACAAACAAAAAACCCAAATCTTGTCAAAACACATTTAATGATATGTTAAGATTTGAACCAAGGCTCTCTAACTGTAGCTTCTACTTTTAAATATCTCATCGCCTTTCTTCCTGAAGATGACAGACAGACAGGTGGACTTGAGAAAGAGTAAGCATGAGGAGAAAGAGTAGACGTTCATTCATTTGTGTAAGGACTACAGAGCATCCTTCATGAGCTAGTTATTGTTTTAGATAGCAAGAATGCAGTGAGAGAGTATAAGAATGACGGGGAATTCAAACTTGAGTATGGGAAGATTGTCAGTAAACATTAGCAAGAAATAACTTGACTGAAGAGATTGCTCAGTAGCTAGAGGTATATCTTCCAGAGAACCAGAGTTCAATTCCTAGCACCTACTTCAGGAAGCTCATAATTGCCTACTTCAGCTCTGGTAGATCCAATGCCTGTGGCTTCTGCAGACAACTGCACTCATGTGCATATACCCACACACAGACACATGTATACATAATTGGAGATTTTTGCCAGGAAGTGGTGGCACACTCCTTTAATCTCAGCACTCAGAAGGCAGAGGCAGGCAAATTTCTGAGTTCAAGGCCAGCCTGGTCTACAGAGCAAGTTCCAGGACAACCAGAACTACACAGAAAAACTCTGTCACAAATAATAATAATAATAAAATAAATCTGTTTAAAAACTAGTATATAAAACAACAATAAGTATACTGCCTGGTTTTATGTCAATTCGACATAAGCTTGAGTCATTAGAGAGGAGAGAGATTTATTTAAGAAAAATGTCTCCCTAAGATGGGATGTAGACAAGCCTGTAAAGCATTCTCTTAACTAGTGATTGATGAGGGAGAACCCAGACCATTGTGGGTGTGTCCATCTGTGGGCTAGTGGTCCTGGGTTCTATAAGAAAATTCTCTTTTTCTTATAGAAAAAGTCATGGGAAGTAAGCCAGTAAATAGCACCTCACCATGGCCTCTGCCTAAGCTCCTACCTCAAGGATCCTGCCTTGCTTGAGTTCCTGCCCTCAATACTGTTGTATGGGATTTTGAGTGAAATAAACCCTTTCTTTCCCGACTTGCTTTCTGCCATAGTGTTTCATCACAGAAACAGTAACCCTAAGACAATAAGTTTTATGAAGAGAAATATAGATGGGAACATGGGAAGAGAGTTCTGGGAGAGACACTATGATTTAAAATGAGAATACCGGGATGGTTTACCTGCTAAGGTAAAATCTAAAGAAACCGATCATCTGAAGGGAACAGAAGAGCTTACAAAAGAACAGTCTAGAGTGCAAGATGCCATTGAGGAGTGTGTTTGCTTATTACATGGAAAAAAACAGTAAGAGCTAGAAAGGCTAGAGCAGAATGGATGCAAGGGAGAGCCACAGATGGGAACCACAGGGAGGTGATGGAGGATGGGCCCCACAGAGTCTTAAACATACTTTTTTTATTTTGTTTGTTTTGTATGGCTGGTATGCTTGTATGCACGTGTGTGCATCATGTGTGTTCTTGTTGGAGTTCTTGGATATAGGGTTACAAGTAGCTGTGAGGTACCATGTGAATGCTGGGAACTGAATCTGAGTCCTCTGCAAAATAGCTCTTTTTTTATTTTTATTTTTAAAAGTTTTTTTATTGACAAAGTTCCTCTGTATAACAGCCCTGGCTATCCTGGAGCTAAGTTTGTAGACCAGGCTGCCCTCAAATGCACAGAGATCTGTCTGCTTCTGCCTCCAGAATGCTGGGATCAATGGCTTGTGCCACCATACCAACCTGGAAGATAGCTCTTAACTGCTGATCTGTCTCTCTGGTGCCACACTACAGGGTCTAAATAGACCGGCAGAAACTGACTTTTGCTCTAAATGTAATGGAAAGGTCACTGGAGAGTTCTGAGCACAGGAATAACATAATCTAACATTAAAAGCTGCAGCAGCTTTTATTGAGCTATAATTCATATGCCATAACATTTACTCTCTTATGGTAGGTATACAATCCAATTTTTTTTTTACTGTTTAATAGTTGTGTGACTATCACCACTATCTAATTTTAGAATATTTTCATTATACCAAAAGAAGTCCCATACTTCTTTCCTTTTTGTTTTTGTTTTGTTTTTCAAGACAGGGGTTCTCTATGTAACAAGCCCTGGCTGTCCCTGGACTCACTTTGTAAACTAGGCTGGTCTTGAACTCACAGAGATGCTCCTGCCTCTGCCTCCCCAGTGCTGGGATTACAGCTACGTATCCCCCTGACCAGCCTAGAAGTCCTATACTTTCTAACAATCTAACAATCAGTCCTTTGTAACTGCAAATTTTAAATTAATTAATTTGCGTATTAAAAATTTATTCACTTTGTATCCCAGCTGTAGCTCCCTCACTCCTCTCCTCCCAGTTCCACCCACCCTTCCTCTTCTCCCTCTATGCCGCCCCCTAGCCCAGTGATAGAGGAAGACCTCCTCCCCGTCTATCTGACCCTAGTGTATCAGCTCTCATCCGCAGGGGCTGCATTGTCTTCCTCTGTCGCCCAGCAAGGCTGCACCTCCCAGGGGGAGGTGAACAAAGAGTTGGCCACTGAGGTTGTAACTGCAAATTTAATTTCTGTGTCTGTCCATTTGCCTATTCTAAATATTTCATAGCAATGTAATTATACATTGTATGTTTTTCCATGATGGGCTTGCCAAATAGTATAAAATTTTCATACATATTATAGAATATACTAGTCCTTCATCCTTTTTCAAATTTTTAAACTTTATTATAAAAACAAACTTTGCAAGTAAACATCATACATTAAAATTAAGCAGACCCGAAGTCTAACATCTCAGTAACTCCTGTACAGTTAGAGTAGCCATTCTGTAGCTGTGGAGCTTCACATTGGATTTTACACTTTCACTATAGAATATATTTTTCTGCTGTAGTCAGCTACCAAAAATAAAAGAATCTGTGACAGACTTAGAACTAGAAGAACAACTAGCTTCATATTCTCTTTCATAACTTGTTTATAATCAGTCCTTTCTTATCCCCTGATATTTAGCCCTTCTATTCTTTTTTCTATATGTTATATTTATGCTCTACCCATATGTACAGTTTTTACATATAAGATATATTTTTGGCTAGATTCTGCATATGTAGGAAAATATGTAACTTTTTCCTTTCTGAGATTGTATGACTTTGCTTAATATACATTCTAAGTTTATTCATTTTCTACAAATTTTGAAGGAAAATATGTAACTTTTTCTTTTCTGAGATTGTATGACTTTGCTTAATATACATTCTAAGTTTATTCATTTTCTGCAAAATTTGCATCTTCAGTCTTCTTTAGAGCTGAATAGTATTCCATTTTCTGTATATACCAAATTTTTATTATTCATTCATTTGTTGATCATCTAGGTTGTTTCCAATTCTTTGCTCTAGTGATAAAACAGCAGCAAGCATTCTTTATCCTTTTATTGTCAAATCATTTTCTGTTTTATGCACACACATTCTGTTCACATTTAGTTTATTCATTCATCAATTGATATTCATTTAGGTTACCCCATTTAGTGGCTGTTATGAATAATGATGACGAACTTACACCATTCCTATAAACAAGCTTTGCATGATCATCTGTTTTCATTTCTTTAGGATATATACCTGGGAACACAGTTATTAGATTGCATGATAACTTTATATTTAACCTTTTGATGTGCTGCCAGAGTATTTAAGCAGTAGTTGCGCCATTTTGCAATCTCATCAATAAGACATTGCAGAAATGTTGTATTTTCTAAGAACCTGGAATATCAAAATGAATGTGAAAAGAGAGACAAGAGGCCTTGGAATCAGTAAAATGTAGTGTTTTAGTATCTTTTACAACGTGAAAAGGCTAAGTATTAGCATTTTTTCATTTTAAGTTTTTATCTATGTTTATTTCATGCGCATTGGTGTTTTGCCTACATGTATGTCTGTGTGAGGCTGTCAGATCCTCTGGAACCGGAGTTTACAGACAGTTGTGAGCTGTCATGTGGGTGCTGGAAACTGAAGCCACGTCCTCTGGAAGGGCAACCAGTGTTCTTAATCCCTGAGCCATCTCTCCAGCCCCGTTATTTTTCTTTTCCATAAAATAGTTTAGCCAATAGATCAGAGCTCCCATGGAGCTAGCCTCTCAGGATTGGCCAGATCATTGCCAAGCTTTACAGTGAACAGAAATCCAATAATCCCTTTTACTCTCTTCTTTGTGCTCAACAAGATTTTTGTGACGTTTTGCAGATGTTCTTTGCATTTTTTCATAATTAAATGTTAAGTAGAAATTGAAGGGATGTGGAGTAAATGTGACCATAGTTTTGTGAAATTTTCGTTTTAGCTATACATCTGTATATACAAATATGTAATATGGGTTTGATGTTAAAAAACTTTTGTGCCCTATAGGTCAGGATTTTAAAACAAGAACAAAAAGTTTGAGGGTCAGAGAGGTGATGAGGCTAAGAGAGCACACCTCTCTGGTTTTTTAAGTTATTTTTAGAAAGGGTGTCTCTAGCTATCCTAGAATTCACTATGTAGATTGGAGTGGCCTCAAACTCAGAGATCCTCCTGCCTCTGCCTCCTGGGATCATGGTGTGCACCACAATTCCTGGCAAGGAACCCCGTTGAGTAGGACCTGAATTATTCCCAGCCTGTAAGTCCAGCATCAGGGGATCTACCACCCTCTTCTGGCCTCCATGGGCACTGCACTTACATGCACAAACCTGCAGTTGGACACACACATTTAAAGGTAAAATCTTTAAAAGAGTGATACATGATAATGCTCTGCACCGAAAAAGAACTAGACGTTTTTAGTCCTTCCCTTAAAGTAGGCAAGAGTCTGTCAAATAGAGACACAGGAAATGATCTAACGAAACTGACAGAGAAGCCTTGTGCACGTATTTTTTTTCTCAACGCCAAGACCAGCGCCCGCCCGGCCTGGGACAACTTAATCGAATACGTGCGCGCAAGGGGCAGAGGGGAGCCCACCAACCAAGGCAGGGAGGAGGCCAGCAGGACCTGCTCCCGCAGCCGGCGAGCGGCTACCTGGGTCTACAGCGCCCGCGGCTGGGGAGGCGGGCCACGAAGGCGGGCATGCGCAGTGGAGCGCCCCTCTCAGCGCGGACCGCCCTGGGCGGCCGCAGCCTCCCCTCCCCACGGGCTGTCCCCGCCCCCTCCGCCGTCAGCCGCGACTGCGCGCGCAGAGCCTCGCAGGGCGCCGGCGGGAAGGGACGAGGCGGGTAAGCGAGGCCTGCGTCCCGTCTGCGTTTCTCACAGGGCTTGGAACTCCCCTGTGTCCGCCTCTCGGGGCCGGGGAGACGCGAGTGATGGGCGCTTTGGAACGCGCCTTTCCTCGGCTCCCCTCCGGTCCCCCCCGGAGGCGGTCTGGCCGGCCGGAGCGCCGCGGCCTCTGCTGGCCCCGACCCCGCTGGGGAAACCCGAGCAGGCCCCTGGCCCAGATTTCTGCCCCCTCGGTGGCCCGAAGTTCCCTCCCTGCTTGCGCTGTCGGTAGCACCGAGTTGATTTTCTCCCTTTGGCGTCGACCAGTTCAGGCGGAACTCTGGCCGCGGTCTGCAACTCAAGCGCAAAGAGCCTCCGTTGTTTTGATGCTCAGCTGGAGTGCTGGCCTCCCTGCTGAATCGACTTTCAGATGCTTTCGAGAGGGAAATCGAGGTCACCAAGGCCTAGGTCCTCTTTAGTTTGTCCATCGTTAGCCAATAAACTGGATCTATTGAGGCCTAGACCTTGGATCCCTGCGCGCTATCCCAGGATTATGCTTTTTCTATTTTTATGTACGGTAATTCCCCAGCCACATTTGGGGATGAAGTGTTCCCCTGGCAGTGGGCTGGTATCAGCATTTACTGAGGAGGATGGTAACAGACATTTCGGTTCTCTACTGCCAGGGTGACTATTGAGCGCACTGGGTTTTTTGTTTGTTTCTTTGTTTTGTTTTTTGGTTTCCCTGTGTAGTCCCGGCTGTCCTGGAACTCTGTAGACTAGGCTAACCTCGAACTAAGATTCCAACTGTTGTAACAGGAGGCATTTAGACTTAATGGTTGTGCTTTGATTCTGGGATTCAGATTCTGCAGCCAGGGAGAATAGAAAGCAGGGGATTTCTACACACGGAGAAAAAGGTTGTGTTTATGCGCCACTTGCTTGTAAGATGTTGGCGTCATGTACATGCTGAAGTGAAAATTTAGTGGCTTCTTTCAAGCCTCTCAAAAAATTAAGTTTCTAGGTACCCATGATTATCAGTTTAATTGTTGAGACAAGGTCCTAAGAGATCTGCCAGCCTCTGCACCGCCACACCCAGCGTCATCCTGTTTTGACTGATAATTTTGGCTGAATGCTATATAATGAACTATTTTTTTAAAACATCATCTTACAGCAGTTTTTCAGTTTTATTACCAGGTTTCTTTGATGCTTAAATTATAAGACCTTAATCATTTTACATTTCCCCCTGCTTTATGTATCTTTTCAAGAACTCGTAGTTTCTTTATTCAGTAACTTGAATTTTCCCCTTTGTTTCTCACAATAATTTGTCATGTTGCTCATTCCCAACTATTGTTTGTAAAATAAATAATGAAAGGATTGGATTTTGGTTATCTCCTGCTTCATGGCTACTAGAACCCAAGAATTCTGAAATGACCACTGACATGTTTATTTTTGTTCCAAGTTTCTGTGCTTGGGTTCCATTCTCTACAACCTGGTCAGATAATCTCTATGTAATATGATATGGCTGGAACAAGCCCAGGCTTAGAATAAATAAGCCCGAGATTATTGGTATGTAAATGCTGGGGAAACCTTCATAGTGTCCTTTTCTGTGATTTAAGAGATTATCTTTTCTTCTCATAAAAGTTACAATTGAGGATGAAGCATGGTGGTGCAGGCCTTTAATCCCAGCATTCAGAAGGCAAAGGCAGATGGAGCTATTTGAGTTTGAAGGCAATCTGGTCTACATGTTTAGTTCCATTCTGACCAAGGCTACATAGTGAGACTTGGTCTTAAAAAAACAAAGCCAAATAAACAAGCCAAAAACTACAATTGGTATAATTTTGTGAAGAAACTAGCAGATATGTTGACACATGCCTCTAATTTCAGCATGCAGTAACAAAGGGCAAGAGGGTTATGATACGTTTGAGACCCTTGTCTCATAAAACAAAAACCCAACCCTTTTATTATTTCTTATTTCACAAACATTTGAAATGCTGATATGTGTTAGAGACTAATCCTATAGCAATAGAAGCTATTTCCCTCCATGAATGGTCTATCAAGAACTGTATGTTGAGGGGAGTCTTGGGGGTGTTGTACATGTGTTATATATGGGTGGTGGGTTCTAATAAGGTTGACTGTGCTATAGATTATAGCGTAGGTAAGGTTAGGATAGCCAACAAGTCTAGTGGAAATTATTGTCTGGAAAAGCCATGCTTGAACAGAGTGTTGGGTTATAACAAAGATCCACAAAGGCTTTGTATATTAAGAGAAACATACAGATTGAAAGATTTTAAGCAGACATTTGGACTGCTCACAGTTGATTTTAAGAAGTTCAACTTGCCTAAGATGTATACTTCCTAAGTAGTGATTTAACTTCTTTCTTCCTTTGCACCTTATTTTCTTCACCCAAGGAAGGGTTTATGACTGTTCTTCAGACCTTACTGCTGCTTATCTTTTACCGTCCAATTTTGTCCTCAATTTAGCGCTTACTTCATCCATGAAGCATCCTTTGCCTTATACTACTTATTCCAGTATCCAAAAGCATATTAGAAATCCTACCATATATTTTTAGCCTTATTTGTTTGGTGTGTGTTTTATGATTCTAAATAAACTATAGAGAATGTTTCATCTATATGTGAATAGAAAGTATTTTAACAAAAAGGTCTGTTTGATTTTTGTGTTTTGTTTCTTAGGGTAGAAGCAGACAATAGGCAACAGTCTCTTTAATTAACCGGTACTCATCATGTCTGAGGAGTGTGTCAAGGCTGGTGATAGTTCATTTTCCTCTGATAAACATGCCCAGCTCATCTTGGCCCAGATCAATAAAATGAGAAATGGACAGCACTTCTGTGATGTACAGCTACAAGTTGGGAAGGAAACCTTTCGTGTCCACCGCCTGGTTCTGGCTGCCAGTAGTCCATACTTTGCAGCTTTGTTCACTGGAGGAATGAAAGAGTCCTCAAAAGATGTTATACAGATTCTAGGAGTTGAAGCTGGAATCTTTCAGTTACTTTTAGATTTCATTTACACAGGTATATCCATTTATTAGTTTTCTGTTGTTGTGATAACATATTATGACCAAAGTAACTTATATGTTTATTTTAAAAGTTGTACTTACTTTTACTTTCTGTGAATGAGTGTTTTGTTTACATGTGTATAAATGTACCACTTACTGTTCTTTGAGAGGATCCAGGTTTGGTTCCCACCACCTACTCAAAATCAACTCTAGGTCAGATTCCAGGGAATCCAGTGACCTCTTCTGACCTCCACCTGTATGTACATGGTATAAATACAGAGACTGATGCACACACACATATGTATAAAATAAATATATTAAATGCATGGTATTTGAGAAAACACAAAATAATTTGTTTTTTCATACTTTTTTCTTAGAAAAATTCAGATAGTAGTGATGAAATTTCTTCTACAGCCATTACTGTATGTATATATGTATACACACTTTCTGGATCATATGATCCTATACTTTTAAACCTCAATTTGTATTCAGTATTTTTCCTATTTTTTAAAATTTCTTTGGCCATTCATTCATAAATAATTTTTAAAAGATTTATTTATTATTATTTTGATATTCTGCCTGCATATATGCCTGTATGCCAGAAGAGGACACGAGATCTCATTATAGATGGTTGTGAGCCACTGTGTGGTTGCTGGGAATTGAACTCAGGACCTTTGGAAGAACAGCCAGTGGTCTTAACCTCTGAACCATCTCTCTAGCCCAAAAATAATTTTTTTTGAAGATACAGTTAGACTAGATCATTGGGATTAGAGAAGGCAAGCCATACTTAAGCAAATTTTAATATATATAATACCTTATATATTATAGTGTGTCATATATAATATATATTGGTTTTTCTTTTAATTTTTAAAAAGATTTGTGTATATAAGCACTCTATTTGAATTTATTCCTGTATAACAGAAGAGAGCACCAGACAGAAGAGGGTCTCAGATCCCATTATAAATGTTGGTAAGCCACCATGTGGTGGCTGGAAATTTAGCTCAGGACCTCTGGATGAGCACCCAGTGATCTTAACCACTTAGCCATCTCTCAAGCCTTCTATATTGTTTTTTTTGTTGTTGTTGTTCTTTTTTTCCTGAACAGGGTCTCACTATGTAGCTTCGGATGTCCTGAAACTCACTATATAGATCAGGCTGGTCTTGAACTCACAGATATCTGCCTGCCTTTGCCTCCCAAGTCCTGGGGTATAAAGGCCAGCTTAATCTTTATAAATATAATGAGGAAAATAAATTTGAGACAATAATACAATGATTGTTATAAAAGGGATAAGGTGATATCTATAAAAGACTGGGGATGGCCAGGAATAGTGGTGCACACCTTTAATCCCAGCACTCAGGGAACAGGCAGGACGATCTTCCTGAGTTTAAGGGCAGCCTGGACTACATAACAAGTTTCTGGTCAGCCTGGGCTACACAGTAAAACACTATCTAAAGAAATTAACATTTTAAAATGTTAAAAAGCTAAGTGTATAGCTCAGTGGTAGAGTGGTTATCTAATATGTGCACGGCTCTAGGTTATCCCCAGACCCTTAGGAGGGATAACGTATTAGATCGAATAGAAAGTTTATTAGGTAAGAGAATTATAGTGCTTCCATTACCTTACATATAATTAGCTATTTGATGTCCTCCCAATATAAAAGTGAAGCTGAACATAGTTCCACATGATTATAATCCCAGCAGTTGGGAAGTAGAGGTGGAAAAATCAGGAATTCAAGGTCATCTTCAGCTAGTCATCTTCAGATAGTGAACTTGAAGTCAACCCGAGCTATAGAGACCCTGTCTTAGAAAAGAAAAGGAAAGAAAATGAAAATGGAGTCTTTAGGGAAAGAAATAGAAGTATTTAGTTAAAATATTTAGTAGTTTTTTTCATATGTTATAGGATCTTGTTTATGCCTCATATTAAAAAACTAACAATATGATATTATATCATAAGCAAATATAGTGAACCTGCTTCCTTCCCTTCCCCAGGACCTCAGTAAACATGCACATAATCTGTGTTAAGAGTTTGAGTTTTACCAGGATGTAGTGTGCACTTCTTTAATCCCAGCACCCTGGAAGCAGAGACAAGATTGGAAGTTGGAAGCCAGCTTGCTATAGAATGAGGCTTTGACTCAAAAAGCAAACAAAGTGTTAGCTTTAATGTCAGACTCTCATCTGCAACTTGTTCAGTCATACAAGTTTTTCAAAACATTTTTTGAAGAATTATTCAGTTTTACGTTCTGTGTGTAAGTTTTTATCTGCATGTATATATGTGCATCACGTGTGCGGTAGTTGGCAGTGGCCAAAAAAGGATTCCTATAGGGACTGCAGATATAGGCCACTGTGAGTCCTATAGATTCTGGGAAGTAAACCTTGGGTCTTCTGCAAGAGCAGCAAGTGCTCTTAACTGCTGAGCCATCTCTAGCCTCTGAGTCATATAATTTGGAGAAGATTTATTTAACTTTCCTAATTCTTTCAGCTTAATATAATAATAAGAAAACTGATATCTACTAGCTAGGAGTATAGTGAATGTTAAATTAGTATAAAGCAACTAAGACAGTGTCTGGTTTATTATAGTTGTTCCATAAATACTGTTGGGCTATTTTTTGTTATTGTTTTGTTTGAGATAGGATCTCATTGTGCAGCACTGGCTGTCCTAGAACTCACTAGGTAGATCAGGCTACCCTTGAACTTACAGAGATCCTCCTGTTTCTGCCTCTCGAGTACTGGAATTACAGACATGTACCACTACGCCAAGCCTAGTTGTTCCATAAATGGTAAATACATTGTCATTTAAGTTTTGTATTTTTTCCATATATTTTGTTTACTTAGTTTCTACGCTGCAAAAATTCAACTGTCACTGAAGTAAAAAAAGATATTAAGCCAAATGTTTGTTTTGATTTATGACTGTTTTATCTTCCTGTTTCCCTAGGAGTAGTGAACATAGCTGTGAGTAATGTTCAGGAGCTGATTGTTGCAGCAGACATGCTACAGCTGAATGAAGTTGTTAGTCTTTGCTGTGATTTTCTGAAAGGACAAATTGATCCGCAGAACTGCATTGGACTCTTTCAGTTCGCTGAGCAAATTGCTTGCCATGATCTTTTGGAATTTACAGAAAATTATATTCATGTCCATTTCTTGGAGGTTCATAGTGGGGAAGAGTTCCTGGCACTTACAAAGGATCAGTTGATCAAAATTTTACGGAGTGAAGAGCTTAGCATCGAGGATGAATACCAAGTCTTCTTAGCTGCGATGCAGTGGATTCTGAAAGATCTGGGAAAGAGAAGAAAGTATGTGGTGGAAGTGTTAGATCCAGTTCGATTCCCTTTGTTACCATCCCACAGGCTTTTAAAGTACTTAGAAGGTAACTCATTACTGATTATCAAATCAATCTCCAATAATTTTTTTTCTTTTGTGTGTATGTATTGGGGATGGGGGTGGCGCACGTGTGTTCAGATATGTGTGATGCAGGTGTGTGCAAGGACGTAAAGGCTAGAGGCT
Organism: Pachyuromys duprasi; assembly: GCA_028658305.1. Classification (NCBI taxonomy): domain Eukaryota; kingdom Metazoa; phylum Chordata; class Mammalia; order Rodentia; family Muridae; genus Pachyuromys; species Pachyuromys duprasi. The sequence continues at coordinate 93,066,659 of CM053763.1, forward strand.
GACCTCGGGTGTCTTCCCCAGTTGGTCTTCACTTTGTTTTTTGAGATAGGCTCTCTCACTGAAACACAAGCTTGCTCATTTATCTGGGCTGGCTAGCTAACAAGCCCTAGGGATCTTTACTGTCTCCATCACCTCCCCAGTTCTAGGATTTCAGGCTCATGCCGCCATGCTGGGCATTTTCACATGGGTTCTAGGCATCAAACTTAGGTCCATATACTTTGGTCAGAAGTAGTTGATATAGTATTATGGCTTCTGTATCATCTTTGAATTATCTTCAGGTTCTAAGCATTTTTTTTCTTTGTTTTTAATTGTTGGGGATTTCTTGTTTTAAGGTGTAGTCTAGGCTGGCTCAAATTCATAATCTTCCTGGTGTGTACTGCCACAACCAGTGGGATTTCTAGTTCTGAAGTAGCTACAGCAGAAAGACACACACGTACACATGATTAAAAATAAAATAAATCCTTTTTGTCTGTTTGGTTTGGTTTGAGTTAGGTTTTGGGTTTTGTTTTGCTTTGTTTTTTTTCAAGACAGGGTTTATCTGTGTAGCCTTGACTGTCCTGGAACTTGCTTTATGTAGACCAGGCTGGCCTCAAACTCACAGAGATCTGCCTGCCTCAGCCTCCCAAGTGCTGGGATTAAAGGTATGCACCACCACACCTGACTGGCATGTATGTTATTTTTATTACCATTATTTTTTTATTCATTATTTGGGCTAGATAGATTTCTTTTTATTATTTAAATTTTTATGTGTGTTATTTTGCCTGCATGTATGTCTATGTGTCATGTGTCTGTCTCCTGCCCAAGGAGGCAAAAAGAGGGGGTCAGATTCTCTGGAACAGGAGTTACAGACGTTGGTGAGCCCCCCTGTGGGTTGTTGGAACTAAACTTGGTCCTCTGCAAAAATAGCAAGTATGCTTAACTGTTGAGCCATCTCTCCAGCCCTATGGGGTTGCTTTAAAAAGCTGGATTGCTTTTTATGTTTTGCTTTGTTTGGTTTGGTTGGTTTTTGAGACAGGGTCTCTCTATGTAGCTTTGGCTATCCTGGCATTCTCTGTGTAGACCAGGCTAGCCTCTTACTCACAGAGATTCTCAGCCTCCTGAGTGCTGGGATTAAAGGTATGACCACTTCAGAAAAACATGGCTGTTGTAGTTCCTAAATCCTTTCATATTTAAAAATTCATGGGTATTGCTTTTTAAAATTAAATTTATGTTTGTATAATATTCTTTAATTATGATGGTATTCCTGTTCTTTTTAAATTTGGTATGCATAGTTTTTTGGTTTTTTTTTTTTTAATGTTATTTTGTGAAGGCCAAAGGACAGCTTGTAGGAATGGTGTGGATTCTTCTTTCCACCTTGTAGGTCCTAAGGAATGACCCTGGGTCTTCAGGTTTGGTGGTAAATGCTTTGACCCACTGAGCTGTCTTGACAGCCTGTAAAACAATTTTGTTTTCAGTGATTTCTTTTCTTTTCTTTTTTTTTTTTGATTGACTGTTTTAAGAGGATTCTTTCATTATTCTTGTTTTTTTGTTGTTGTTGTTTTGAACTTTGCTAATTTTTTATTAGATTCTATCATATTTTTGTTTCTTTTGAAAATTCTTTTGAGTATGAGATTGTGTGTTTGTAATTCCAGTACACAGGTGGCAAAGAGAGGAGAGTCACTGCAAATTTAAGGCCAGCCTAGACTAAATGGTGAGTTTAAGGCCTGGACTAAAGCGTGAGACCCTGTCTTAAGTAAACAGAAACCTCTCCAAAAACAAACAAAATAAGTCTAATTTTAATTTTTCCTTCACATTGGGAAAGCTTTGTGTGCAATTTCTGAATACTTTCATGTATTATTTGACAACCTTTAAAAAAAAATTGTCCTGTGTGTGTGTGTGTTTGGGTGTTTGGCTTGCATATATGCCTGTTCCCTTCGAAGCCAGAAAAATGTGCCAGATACCCTGGAACTGGAGTTACAGACAGTTGTGAGCTGCCACATGGGTACTGGGAACCAAACCTGATTCCTTCAAAGAGCAGCCAGTGCTCTTAACCACTGAGCCACCCCTCCACTTCCCCCTTTTTTGAGATAAGGTCTCATGTGTCCCAGGCTGGCCTTAATCTCAATATATAACCAAAGATGACTGGAACTTCTGATCCTCCTGCCTTTACCTCCCAAGTGTATTACAGATAGGTACCACTAGGACTAGTTTGGGAACAAATATTCTGACAGTGTGAAAAGAATTACCCTTGCTTAAGTCAACCAGTGGTCTGTGTTAGTGCACCTGCTGATTTTCATAAAGAACTAGTAAGGGACTGTCACCTAGCCTTATAAGTTTACATCTAACCTTACCTCTGCATCCCAGGAACAATATGAAGGAAAGGCCAATTAGCAAAATTGTGGGAACCATCAGTGAATACTGTAATCCCAGCACTCAGGGAGGCAGAAGAAGGTGGACTACAAAGCAAATCCAGGACAGCCAAAGATACACAGAGAAACCTGTCTCAAAAACCCAAAAGAAAAAAAAAAGCAGAGGAAGTTGAGAAACAAAAATAATGAATTTTGGTTTGGTTGGTAGAGCTCAGGGGAGGCTTGCCCTTCAGAAATGTGGCGCCAGGTTTGATCCAGCTTAGGACATCAACCCTAGTTGTACTTTATTCCACCACCTTCTTGTTCATGCTAGAAAGATACAGTAAGAACACATGTCTTATTCACATTTTCTGCTGGAGGATACAAAGTAATTGTACTAAGATAAAAAGAGTGAGATGGAGAATGAGTTCTTTGTCAGAGCAGGGTTTGAAATAGTACAACATGTAAAGAAGATACCAAAAGCAACAACAAAAAAAATATTGAAGTAGATCCCAGGGAAAAGGAGGAATTCAGCCTGGGTGGGGAAGAAGGCAAGGATTAGCCATAAACAGAAACACATTTCTCTTGAAATTCAGACAATAGAGTTACTAAAAACATAAATTTAGCCAGTTGCTGATAACACATGCCTTTAATCCTAGCACTCAGGAGGTAAAGGCAGGTGAATTTCTGTGAGTTCAAGGTAGCTAGGTCTACACAGAGAAACCCTGTCTAGAAAAACTAAAAAAATATTCTATCTTATCTACCTACCCATCCATCGACCCATCTATCTGTCTGTCTATCTATCTATCTATCTGTATCTTATAAAACAGGAGCATTAGGACAGCAGAAGATGCATTACTAAGGAAAAACAAAGTGAGAAACACCAGTATTATATACTGTAGAAAGACACAGACATGCATGCAAACAAAACATCCACACAAATAAAATGGATTGTAAAAAAATTTAAATGATTTTTAAAAATTTTGTTTCTTGATTTGTCTTATCATTTTTAAGGTTTATAACATAAATGTATTTTTGTTATTAGATTTTATGTATAGACTTGTAACTTGGGTTGGAGAGATAGCTCAGAGGTTAAGAGCACTGGCTGCTCTTCCAGAGGTCCTGAGTTCAATTCCCAGCAACCACATGGTGGTTCACAACAGTCTATAATGTGATCAGGTGCCCTCTTCTGGTGTGCAAGCATAAATTCAGTCATACCACCGAATATATAAAATCTTAAAAAAAAAAAAAAGAACTTGTGGCTTTAAAATGTTTTCTTAGATAATGTCTTTTTTTTTTTTCTTTTAGGTGTTGGGGATTAAACCCAGGTACTCTCATATGCTGGGGCAAGTGCCTTCCCACTGACCCTAGCCCTGATAATTGTGAACTTGGTTCATTTTACCATCTTTATTTGGAAAACATTATAAATGTATTTTTAATTTTAGTATTTGGGAGAATGCTTATTTTATTTGGTTGGTATTTTGAGACAGGGTTTCTCTGTGTAGCCCTGTTTGTCCTAGAACTCACTCTGTAGACCAGGCCGCCCTTGAACTCAGAGATCCACCTGCCTCTGCCTCCCTAGTGTTGGATTAAAGGTGTGCACCACCACTGCTGGGCTTTAGTATTATTTTTTAAAACTTCAAAATTACATATTTATATGTGTGTGTATATGCCTGTGTGTGTGTGTATGTGTGTAAGTTTGAGCATACCTCAGCATGAATGGAGGTCAATAAGGCAATTTGAGGAAATTGGTTCTATTATACGAAACATACTGTTCTTTGATAACAAGGTTGGGTTTTTTGGGAAGGATTTATCTTAAATAATATATATGTGTATGTATGGGTATGTGCATGTGAGTGGATGCTCATGGATGTGGATCCCTTTGAGCTGAAATTATAGTTATGGTTGCTGGGGATCGACCATGGGTCCTCTGTGAGAGCATTACACTCCCTTAACCCTCTCTCCAACACCAGTAATAAAGGTATTTTTCTTGTTTTTGGTTGCTGGGGTTGTTTGTTTTTCTTTTTTGAGATTGGGTCTCACTGCTTAGACCAGGCTGTCCTGGAACGTGATGCGTAGACCAGGCTGTCCTGGAACGTGATCTGTAGACCAGGCTGTCCTGGAACGTGATCTGTAGGCCAGGCTGTCCTGGAACGTGATCTGTAGACCAGGCTGGCCTGGAACGTGATGTGTAGACCAGGCTGGCCTGGAACGTGATGTGTAGACCAGGCTGGCCTGGAACGTGATGTGTAGACCAGGCTGGCCTGGAACGTGATGTGTAGACCAGGCTGGCCTGGAACTCACAGAGATCCTCCCGCCTCTCTCTCCTGAGTGCTGGGTTTAAAGGCGTGTGCTATCATGACTGATCAGGAAATGGGTTTTTTTAGTAATGTCTGAAACTCATTTAAAACATTGTCTTTTCAACTCCTGTTCAGGAGTATCTGATTTTAATCTTCGAGTTGCACTGCAGACACTGTTGAAAGAGTACTGTGAGGTCTGCAAGTCTCCCAAAGAGAACAAGTTTTGTAATTTTCTGCAGACATCTAAAGTTCGACCTCGGAAGAAAGCAAGAAAGTACCTGTATGCAGTAGGTAAGAAGCTTTGAAAAATAATATAAATCACTTTTAGGATAAGAGCTTTTCTGTTATTACAAGTATTACTAATATGCTAACCTATTAGAAGAAGTATATTTAATTTCACATTTAGGCTTAAGATTAGTGAAATGAATTTATATAATAGGACGAACACATTTAAAACTTAATAGCTTCATTTAACATTTTATTCTGTGTTCGAAATCTTTAGTCTCTGATTACCTAGTTACCATCAAATGACTGTCTACATATTTATTTATTTATTGTGTGTATGTGCATACGTGGACCATGGTGTGTGTGTAAATATGAGAGGACAACTTACAGGAACTGGTTCTCTCCTCCCGCTTTGTAGGGCTCAGAGATTGAACTCAGGTCATCAGGCTGAACAGTTAGTTAGTGCCTTTCCCTACTGAGCTACTTCACCAGCACAAGAACCATGTCTGTAAAAGTTTAAATTTTGCTAAGCATAAGTGGGTCATGCCTACAGTTCTAGAATTCCAAGGCTGAGGCAGAGGGAGAGCCAGAAATTTAAAGTCGTCATGGGTTACATAGTGCATTCTGAGTTGGCCTCGGCTACAGTATGACAGTATCTTTAAAAAAACCTAAGTAAATATGTAATCTCAGTACTCAGACAGAGACAGGCAGATCTCTATGAGCTTGAGGCCAGCCTGGTCTACAAAGCAAGTCCAGGAAAGCCAAGGCTACACAGAGAAATCCTGCCTTGAAAAACCATAAATATATAAGAAATCTTAAATTCAAGTGAAAAACAAAGGAAATATATTTCAAAACTTACAGTAGTTGGGGATGATAAAATAAGTGATTTCCAAAGTGTTGCTGGCAGCATGATCTGTATGAATATCAGGATTTTTTTCTGCCATCTTGGAACCTGTAGAGTCCTATTGGGAGCAGAATTTCTAAAAGGCAAGTAAGTGGGAGGTTGTGGTGCAAGGCCCTTTTTGCTGGCTGTAAGCAAGGTTTCCAGCACCAAAGAGCACACAGCTCTTCCTAAAACTGAAGGTGTTTATGCCCGAGATTAAATTGAGCTGTACTCAGGCAAGAGATGTGCTTATGTGTGTAAAGCAAAAAACAACACTGACTCCTAGAGACAAACCAAACCAGAGTAATCTGGGGAAAGGCAACTCAGGCTCATGGGAACAGTTGCATGGTTCTTGTCAAATTCTGAAGCAACCTTCCTAGAAAGGCTATTGGACACAGAATTCGTGTGATGCTGTACCATTCCCGCATTTAAACTAATGAAAAGTAAGTAGAGAAAAGTGAATTTATAGGCTGGGCATGATGATACAAGACATTAAGCTGGTCGTGGTGGTACACACCTTTAGTCCCATCTCTCGGGAAGCAGAGGCAGGCAGATTGCTGTGAGTTCAAGTCCAGCCCAGTCTACAAAGCGTGTCCAGGACAGCCAAGGCTATACAGAGAAACCCTGTTTCAAAAAAAAAAATTGATGGATATAGAATGCAAAGTTATCCAAATATCCAGATATACTATGGTTTCTATATAATATATGTATTATATATATATCATTTATATAATATAGCTCATAACTACACATACTTAATTTTATGTAATTTTTTCATATTATGAACATTCTTTTGGAGCAAATACTATAATTTTTTGCTGAGTGGATGTATAAGGAAAACATGGATTTCAATTTGCTATTTTTACCTTGTTTTACATTATGTTATAATTACTATTTTGATTGTTCAAAATAGGGTTTCTCTGTGTAGCTCTGGTTGTCCTGGAACTCACTGTGTAGACCAAGATGGTCTCAACTTGCCTCTGCATCCCAGGTGCTAGGATTAAAGGCATACACAACCACTGCCCAGCTTTTGCTTTACTTTTTAAAAACTTATTTTATTTCTTTTTATTGTGTGTGCACAGCCCATGGTGCATGTGTGGAGGTCAGAGAACAACTTTTGTGGGTCAGTTATTTCCTTTCACCTTTATGTGGATTCCAGATGTTCAACTTGAGTTTTTAGGCTTATATGACAAATGCCATTATCCACCAGCCCTCAGACCACTTTTTCTAAGTGTGTATATGCGCGCATACATGCACACCCATGTATCTCTTTGTAGGAATGTGCATGTACTTGCAAAGAAGTCATCAGATCCTTGGGAATATAGGTGGTTCCCAGTCCTTTGCAAAAATGTGCACACTTAACCACCGAACCATCTCATCATCCCTTCAATGCACTATTTTTAATTGAGACATACAAAAGTCATAATGAAACTTTATAATTAGACAAAGAACATAGCCTAGACTTATTGTTGAAGTTAACAGGTCAGGGGAGACTGGGAAGGTGTGGGTAGAGTTGGCCATAATCAGCAGATCAGAGTTTACTAAAGTTAATTATCTTCTCTGAGTGTACTAAGCTTAATTATCTGGGGCCTGCAAGAAAGAAAAGAGAAAAGGGCGAACAACCAGACACTTGCACACTATACACACACTTGGTGGGTAAAATAAAGCGTACACATACATACATGCATACACACATACATATAGACAGACAGACAGACAGACAGACATAGAGACATTCAGACAGACATTTATTTGGTGGATAGAGCAAAGCTCTGACAAGCAGGCTCTAATGCACACCATTTATTATTTCATGGTTTCTTTAAGGTGAAGTCTTCATGTCAGAAGAAAAATTATCTTATGGCCACAAAAGTAATTATCACAGAAACAGAGTCGTTACACAGCAGGATTATTGATTACTCATGCTTAACTAAACATTTTTTATCTATCTCTTCATTATGCAAGTTCATTGTAAGTTCAAAGCAATAGTTGTTTATGTCATAGGTCAGCTAGATTTAAAGTTGAGAAGTTTTGAGGAGTTATGACAGGATTACTGTTTACACGTTCATCCATTAAGACTAGCACCTGACTAAACATTTTTTAATCTATCTTTTAGCTCCACAAGTTCACAGTAATATTTTTATGTCTTTCATTTCACAAGCTCATTATAAGTTTAAACCAATAGTTTTTTTATATAATATGTTAACAAGGTTTTATTTTTAACCAAGAAATAGGTCATCTACCTTATGCTTTATTTTTGAAGTTTTCGATAGTTAAATTAGTTAATTATCTATTTTCTGTTCATGGCTTATCTATCACAGTGCATACAGAGACCCATGATCTCATCTCTGAACCTAGGTTGTTTACTTTGATCATAAATCTGTGCCAAACCTGTTCTTCTTTCTACTGCAATTTATGTGCTTGACAAGAAGGTCCAAAGCATTCCATTATGCAGCCTTTCCTATTCTACAGGAAGGTTTAAAGTCACTTGAATCAAATCATAAATTCTATGCAGTCATAACTAAGAAGTATAAAATCATCTTCATATTGATTCTGCAGGAAAGCTATTCAACAGAATGGGTAAATATCCAAGAAACAATAGGCAGTGAGGGTCTCTTCATGCTCAGCTATATCATGCCAAATATATAAGGGATACAGCAATGACAAGCATGGAAGGGCATATCCGCAGCAAGAAGCAATTCGGACACAAAATCCCTGGAGTCCATGCCTCTTCAGGGTATACTCATTTGTCAGCTGTGGAAAACAGTGGGCTGCCTTCAGGAAGCTCACTTGCTTGCCATAGACCCTTTCTACATGCATGGCTCCCTCCATCTTATATTTTTTAAAGCTTTCTGTTATAACTGAGATCAGGTGGTAAAACACTGAGTTAACATTGTCATTGCATGTAAGCTATGATTTTCCAGGACTTGGCATAATTGAAAGTTGTATCTTTTATATACTGTTTTTATAGAGATGACTGTCTCTAAGCTCTATAAATATGTAGATACAGAGGCCTAGATTTTCTTCAATACTGACATTTCCATATTTTGCAATAAGTGATTTGCTGTGTATTTTTTCCTTCCTTTGTTTAGGCGGATATACGAGGTTGCAAGGGGGCCGTTGGAGTGATTGCAGAGCCCTGAGCTGTGTAGAACGTTTTGATACCTTTAGCCAGTATTGGACCACTGTATCTTCACTTCATCAGGCTCGGTGTGGACTTGGAGTAGCAGTTTTGGGAGGGATAGTTTATGCTATTGGAGGTAACAAAAATATCTGAATTCTCTCATTAGTCTACTTGACTACATTGTTGTGTGTGTGCCCCCTCTCCCCCTTTATGTAATGTGATTTGTTCGTCTCCAGTCATTTTCTTCCCTCTTCCTTAGGTATTTTTAATGGAAAATTATTTTCTTAAATAATATAATAACCATCTCTTTGAACTTAAGCTATATACCAATATGTACTTCATAATTAACATGGTTACACCAAAATCTGTGTTTTCCTCCCATGATTTGCCAAATACTGGATGCTAACAGTGATTTTTTTAGAGGGTCAGAACAAAGCTTTGAACATCTTTTTTGTTCCTTCAGTGCTGAGTGATTGATTCTAGGGCCTCATGTACATGAGGCAAGCCACTGTACTAAGGACCCCATCAACACTTCCACCAGCCTCCTGGTTGTCTTTCTTTCACCTCTATATCCATTAGTATTTACGTAGATACATCTACTTCAACATTATAATACCCAATCTTGATGTCTACTCTTACAGTATGATCTGGTCATGTTATTGTCCTATTCTCAACTCTAGAATGGCTCCCTCTTTACTGTTGAAGGTAAAATCCAGTTTGGGGGATAAAGATGTAGCTTAGTTGATAGGTGCTTGTTTAACATGCAGGAGGCCCTGGGTTCACATCTCAGCATTACATAAATCACAGTAGTAAGTTTGAGGCAAGTATCAACAGACTGTCTGGACCCACCAGCTGCCCAAGTAATGACATGGAGACTTATTAATAGGAAAGTTTGGCCTTAGCTTAGGGTTGTTTCCAACTAGTTTATACTAATCTACATTCTGCCATGTGGCTTGGTACCACTCCTCAGTATCAGCGCCTCTTCTTTTGTCTGGCTAGTGAATCTTCTGTGCCTAGTTCTTTCCTAGAGTTCCTATCCTCTCCTGCCTGCTATAGACCATACAGCTCTTTATTAAACCAATCAGAAGGTGATGGAGAAGATGTTTATAAAACACTGAGAACAGGTAATGCTTTATAAAAATAGCAATACCAAAGTCTGGCCTGTAATCAGCTGTCTGCTGATACAGAAATCAGTATTTGAATAATACAAAGACAACCCTTTACACAGTGCAAAGGAGATTATCCCCAGCAGGCCGGCTTAGTCTACACAGGGAAATTCAGGATAGCCAGGACTAAAAAACAAACAAACAAACAAACCCAACCCTGTTCCAAAACATATATGAATAAATAAACAAGTGGGAAGCATGTTCAGTATGAACAACACTGTTACAGTTCAGGAAGAGCAAGCCACTCATTATTTTGAGACATTTTTATTTCACGGTTTATCTGTTGTATTTCCAGATTCCAGCCAGAGGTCACCTTTGCAAATAGCCCTGTAAGAATAGGTAGTATTTTGGTCTTATTTATTTGTGTGTTTGTTTTATGTGTTTGTGTGCGTGTATGAGTGTCCTAGCTGCATGTACACCTGGACGCCAGAAGAGGCACCAGATCTTATTATAGATGGTTATGCCCCACCATGTGTTTGCTGGGAATTGAACTCAGAACCTCTGGAAGAGCAGACAGTGCTCTTAACTGCTGAGTCATCTCTCCAGCCCCCTTCTTTTTTTCTTTTTTTCTTTTTCTTTTTCTTTTTTGAGACAGGGTTTCTCTGTGTAGCCTTGGCTATCCTGGACTCACTTTGTAGACCAGGCTGGCCTTGAACTCACAGCGATCTGCCTGCCTCTGCCTCCCAGAGTGCTGGGATTAAAAGCAAAGTTCATCTTTGCTTTGAGTAAGACATTCTTATTCAAAACTCACAGCCTTATATACCCTTTATTTTTAAATAAAATTTTATTGTTACATTATGTGTATTACAAACCTGGAATTGAGTTTTTATGGATAACATGCAATAAGGAATCACTTTTTTTCTCTCATATATAATCAGCTATCAGAGCTAGCATAAAAGACTTATTTCCCCGTTGTTCTGTAGTAACTTTGACATACCTGGGAATGTAATTTTTTTTTTTTAGGTTTTTACTTGCCTTTATCTTAATTACTTTGACTCTATTAAAAATCTTAGTTTGAGATCAGCAAGATGACTCAGCAGATAAGAGTGATTACCGCCAAGTCTAAGAACCTGAGTTCCCTGTGTGCTGGATTGTGTTTAATCAACTTGACAGAAGATAAGGTCATTGAGGAAGAAAGAATCTTAATTGAGAAAATAACTCCATTGTGCTGGCTTGCAGGCAAGCTTGGTGATTGTTACGGGAGGGCTCATCTCACGACGGGTGGTGCCACCCCTGGGCAGGTGGTCTTGGTTCTATAAGAAAACAGGCTGAGCAAGCCATGAGTAGCAAGCCAGTAACCAGCATTCCTTGGCCTCTATCAGCTCCTGCCTTCAGGTTCCTGCCTTGAGTTCCTGCTTTGAGTTCCCTCGGTGATGGACTGCAAACTGCAATTTCAACAAAACCCTTTCCTCCCCAAGTGTTATAGTCATGATGTCTTATGATAGCAGTAGAAACCATTAGACACTATGTAACCCACATTCTTGAAGGAGAGAACCAACTCCTGATTTTTATGTATATATACCTTCCTACACCTGCGCACAAAAAACCCCAAGAGTTAACACATGATGGGACTTTTTTTTCTCCCTCTTATTCTTTTCTTTTAGGCTCTGACTATTCTTGGTTGATTGTACTTTGTCTCAGTGTTCTGTTGCTGTGAATAGACACCACAGCAACTTTTTTTCCTTTTGGTTTTTAGAGTCAGGGTTTCTATGTGTAGCCTTGGCTGTCCTGGAATTGATTTGTAGACCAGGCTGGCCTCAGACTCACAGGGATCTCTGCCTGCCTCTACTCCCTGAGTGCTTGGATTATAGGCGTGCACCACCCCAATTGGCTTATGGCAACTCTTATAAAAGAAAACATTTAACTGGTGCTTTCTTACATTTTCAGAAGTTTAGTCCATAGTGCATGGTGGGAAGCATGGTGGCATACAGGCAGACATGGTGCCAGAGGACCTGAGAGTTCTAAATCTGGGTACACAGGCAACAGGAAATGAAAAAGGTGCTGGTCTGGCTGGAGCATCTGAAACCGCAAAGCCTATCCCCACAAGGCCACACCTCTCCCAAAAGGGCCACTCCTCCCAATCCTTCTCAAGTAGTGCCACTCCCTAATGACCAATCCTTCAAATCTATGAGCTATGGGGGGCATCTTATTCAAACTACTACACATTTATATATGATCGTTTCCCAATTTCCATATACTTTTATTTAAAATTATATATGTCATGTAAACCATAAAATGTAAATTATAAAACATTTAAGTTATGTTTTCAAAGCAGCAAAAAACTTCAAATGTTTAGAGGGCGGCCATATCAATTTTGGAATTGCTTGTTAAATATGTTTTAAGATCTGGATTGATGGCTAGGGTTACATTAAATCTGTATATTAGTTTAAGAATAATTATCATCTTTACATTGATGTTTTCAAATTGATTTTTTTAGCTTGATACACTGTTATGAGTTTCACTATAGCATTTATCTTCCTTTAGTGTCTCCATCGCCTTCTTGCTGATGTCCTTCATTCCCAAGTAGTCCTCCCTTTGCTTTTATTTCACATGTATTCTGTTATTGTTCATGTTTTTTTTTCCTTCTCCTTGCTTAAGGTCTCTTTCTCCCTCCTACAGTTACATTGACAGTTTTTAAATGGTTCATTTATTTTATTGTATGTATGAGTGTTTTGCTTATATGTATATATTTATACAACATGTTTGTAATGCCTGAGAAGGTCAAAACAGGGTGGATTCTTTGGAACTGGAGTTATGGATGGTTCTGAACCACCACATGGTCCTCTGCAAGAACAGGAAGTGTTCTTAACTGCTGATCCATCTCTCCAGTATCTACACTGACTCTTACAGTTCATAAATATTATACATCTTCATTTTTCTAGATGGTCCTTAATTTAGAATTTTCTCTAAGTTTATTTTAATAACTTTTTTAAATTTTGGGACAGGGTCTCAATATGTAGATCAGGCTGGCCTTGAATTCACAGAAATCCCCTTACCTCTGCCTCCCAAGTACTGAGAATAAAGCAGTTCCCCAGCCTGCCCCAATATCCCAGTATATAAATTCTGTCAACTGGAGTTTTATAAATCTATAGTTAGATTTATGGTGTGTGTGTGTGTGATTGAACATAAAGCTTCATGGATAGATGCTAAGTATACCCCTCTTTCCAACCAGTCCCATACCTAATTCTTTTTTCTTTTCTTTTTTTTTTTATGCTGTGTGTGGGGTGGCTGCTGAGTTTAGTTACTTGTGTGTGCATGGATATGCATTATTTACTGGAGTGTACGTATTCCAGTGCTTAAACCAGTAAAGGAAACAAGTTTCCCCTACCTACTAGAGTATTCTAAGTATAGTGTATTTTAAGTATATAATTTCTTAAATTTTATTTTCTGTTTGTTGCTACATATGGATTATAATTACATGAAAATTCATTGTACCAGGCCATAAACACAAATTATTACCTGAAAAGTAATGGGAGTGTTAAAATGAAAATTGTTTCCTCAAAGTTTACATGGATTGTTTAGGTGGTAGAATTAAAATAAATAATTAGAAAGTCATGTGCCTTTGTTCCTTAAATGGTCTTTAATAAATGATAGTGCTTTGAATTAAAAAATATTGCTTTCTAGACAAAAACTTTTAATGGCTATTTTAAAATTAGACATAATGGTTGGTTTCTGAAAACAGAAAATGCCAATGCTGCTGAATATTGTATTATAATTTTATTTTGTTAGCATCACTAAACCTGATGTGACTCTCTTTTTTTCAAACCAGGTGAAAAGGATTCGATGATTTTTGACTGTACTGAATGTTACGATCCAGTTACTAAACAATGGACAATTGTCGCTTCAATGAATCACCCCCGATGTGGCTTGGGAGTGTGTGTGTGTTACGGGGCTATCTATGCTTTGGGTAATTATGCTGTTTGATATTAAGTTGTTGGGATCTGGCAACTTTAGAGATGGTTCTTACTGACATCAGAAATTTGCTTCTTGATGTGTGGCTGGAAGAGACAGGTGGGGTTTCAAGGCCAACCTGGTTTACATAGTAAATTCCAGGACAGGAAGTGTTGCATAGTGAGACCTTGTCTTGAAGAGAAAGAGAGAGGAAAACAAGGAATGTATGTTTTTGGCTCTGTAAATTCTTTTTTTGTTTTTGAGTCAGGGCATCACCTTATAGCTCAGGCTATCCTAAAAACATTGAACTTGCCATCCTCCTGCCTCTCCTTCCTGAGTGCTATAACCATAGATGTTGCCTGTGATATGTGAATGAAGGGAATATTTTTAATTTCAAAAATTGGAGAATGGGCCAATACTCTGGAGCCAGTGCTCTGGAGGATTACTGCAAATAACCATACACAGTAAGTTCTAGGCCAGCCTGGGCTACACTAAAAGACCCTCTCTTAAAATAGGAAACACCTACTGGTGGTACATACACCTTTAATCCCAGCATTCGGGAGGCAGAGGCAGGTGGCTTTTTGTGAGTTTGAGGCCGTCCTGATCTATACAGCAAATTCTAAGACAGCCAGGGCTACACAGAGAAACCCTTTCTCACAAACACCAGCACCTAAGACTCAGAGATCATTGCAGAAGAGGGGATCAGAACAATGCAGGTCAGTTTGCTATTAGACGGTCTTCTAGGGAATGTCAGAAGATAGACCGTGAAGTCTTACTAACATGGCCACCTAAACATGAGCTGAACATATTTATGATGGCAGCAATAAATATGCTCACATGGATGCAGGGAAGCTCACAAGGCACCTGAGGAATGCCAAGACTGGAGTAGTCTTCTCCAGGAAAGAGCACATCAGTGGTTATCCAGTACCAAATGGTCAGCCCTGAAAATACACATTCAAGTAACATATAGATCGAATAGGTTGTACCTACATACTTAGGAATATATATATATATATATGTATGTATGTATGTATGTAACAATAATTAATGAAAAAAGAAGCCATGAATATTTTTAATAGGAAGACTATATTTATTTTATTTTTTTAATTTATTTTTATATCAATCACAGGTTAGGTACTTTGCATCCCAGGCGTAGCCCCCTCCCTCATTCCCTCCCACCCTCCCACTCCCTCCCTCTTCTCCCGCCTCCCCGCCCCCTCCAAGTCCACCAACAGGGGAGGACCTCCTCCCCGCTTATCCTGTCTCCTCAGGGCTGGCTGCAATGTCCTCCCCTGGGATCTAGCCAGTCTGTCACTCCCCGGCTTATATGGGGGAGGATCAAAAGAGTCAACCATCAAGTTCATGACTGAAACAGTCCCTGTTTCTCTCACTAGGGTCTTCAGTCCTACACCCAGCTATCATGGGCCCCATCTGAGCGGGGGTTCCAGGCCACATCCACACGTGGTCCTTGATTGTAGAAACCGTCTCGCACAAGACCCCTGTGCCCTGCTCAATTTGGTCTTTGTGGAGCTCTTGTTCTCCCCAAGTCTCACCAACCTCCCCCAGATCTATCATTACTTCTCGGCCTCTGCCAAAGGCTTGATTGTGAGTCTTAATATCTGCTCTGATACATCGCTACATTGACCGTC
>CM053763.1:93084005-93110720 GCA_028658305.1 Pachyuromys duprasi
AAAATATTTTCCCATATTTATCCCCTCCCATTTTCAGTCTGATTGGGGAAATCTTTGTTTTTTTAATTTATTTATTACAATTCATTCACTTTGTTCCAGCTGTAGCTCCCTCCCTTGTCTCCTCCCAGTCCCACCTTCCCTGCCTCTTCTCCTTCTATGCCCCTTCCCCAGTCCACTGATAGGGGAGGTCCTCCTCCCCCTCCATCTGACCCTAGCCTATCAGGTCTCATCAGGGCTGGCTGCATCATCTTTCTCTGTGTCCTGGCAAGGCTGTACCCCAATCCTAGGGGGAAATGATCAAGGAGGCGGCCACTGAGTTCATATCAGAGACAGCCCCTGCCCCCCTTATTAGGGAACCCACTTGGGAACTGACCAGCCTATGGGCTTCCTCTGAGGAGGATGTCTAGGTCCTTTCTGTGCATGGTCCTTGGTTGGAGTATTGATCTCTGCAGGGCTCTGGACCCAGGTTTTTTGAGAAGTCATGAATTTAAAGAGATCAAGGAGTATATACCATGTGCAAGAGTTTAAAGGGAGAAAAGAGAAATTATGTCATTATAACCTCGAAAAAATAAAAGAAATAATAAAAATAACCAGTAAAACAACTTAATAAATACAACCAAAAAAAAAAATTGGACAGGAGGCAGAGGCAGGCACAGCTGAGTTCAGGGCCAACCTGATCTACACAGTGAGCTTCAGGGAAGCCAGGAGTACACAATGATACCCTGTCTCAAACAAACAAACCTGGAGAGTATTTAGAAAATGATACTTGAGGACGAAAAACCTTTTTGAAGTCCCTGAATTCATCCTAAATAAACAGTATGCTATGGTTTGGCTTAGAATTGGCCTGATAAGTATTAACAATTTTGAAGATATAGAGGTCATGTTAAAAACTAGTTTAGGGGAGTAGGGCATGGAATGTAGAAGCAGGAAGATATCTATGAGTTCAAGGCCAGTCTGGTCTACATAGTGAGGCCCTAGCCAGCCAGAGCTGCATAGTGAGACCTTGTCAAAAAAGAAAAAAAAAATTGGGGGTCAGGTATGTCAGTGTGGTTTTCATTTGTTTTAGTTTTTTAGGGTTTTTGTTTTGTTCTTTTCAAGACAGGGTTTCTCTGTGTAGCCTTGGCTGTCCTGGACTCAGTTTATAGACCAAGCTGTCCTTGAACTCATAGTGATCCACCTGCCTCTGCCTTCTTGAGTGCTGGGATTACCAGAGTTCACCACGGCGCCCAGCTTTGTTTTAGGTCTCTCAAGACAATGTTTCTCAGTGTATGCCTGGCTTTCCTGGAACTCACTTTGTAGACCAGGCTGCCCTCAAACTCAAAGATCTGCCTCCTAAGTATTGGAATTAAAGGGACGGGCCACCACCACCTGACTGTTAGTGTATACCTTCAACCGTAGCACTCTGGAGGCAGAGAATAACCAGGGTTATATAGTGAAACTGTTCTAAGAATTAAAAAAAAAAGTTTGGGGAAAAATCATATTTCTCATATAATTTACTGATTGTTTCTGTTTATTTTACTCTGTAATGAATGAATCTGAACTTACTCATAATTACTTCCTGAATTTTCATGTCAACTTAAGACACATTAGTTCTCTGGGCCATGTGGACTCCTGTAATACGAAATAGTTGGATTAAGTGGTTTGTAAATTCTTTGTCATAAATAAGATTCCTTTGTCTCAGAAATGATTATTTTTTGTGTTGTTTTAGGTGGGTGGGTTGGAGGTGAGATTGGCAACACCATTGAGCGATATGATCCTGATGAAAATAAGTGGGAAGTTGTTGGCAACATGGGAGTGTCACGGTACTACTTTGGGTGCTGTGAAATGCAAGGTAATGCTTTTATAAGGTTTTTTTTTTTCTATAAGGTTATCAGCAATACAGTATTTATTACTTGCTATATATGTAAGTATTGTGCTTAGAATTGACCTTGATTAGTATAATAATTTGAAGATACAGAAGTCATGTTAAAAAGTAGTTTTGGAGCTGGGCGCAATGGTGCATGCTTGTAATCTCAGCACTCCAGAGGGGAGGCAGAGGCAGGTGGATGTCTGTGAGTTCAAGGCTTGTCTGGTCTACAAGACGAGTCCAGGACAGTCAAGGCTACTCAAAGAAACCCAATCTCAAAAAAAAAAAAAAAAAACAAAAAAAACAACCCAAAAACCTAAAAAGAAAAAAAAGGGAGTTTTTGGGTGCTGGGCGTGGTGGTACATACCTTTAATCCCAGCACTCAGGAGGCAGAGGCAAGCAGATCTTTGTGTATATGTGTGTATGTCTAAAAGTCTATTTATAAAACAGTTTGAAATGTAGATAAGATAAGAAAAAGTAAATAGGTGTAAATTAAACTATTTGAGGCCCTATTTTCAAAATATATTTTAGGTCTGTTGTTATAGGAGTATTGTTAGTAATATAGAAGTTCTGGCTTTTACCTTTTGTATTACTGATAGTTTGTTTCTGTATTGCCAGAATAATTTTTCTGAATAAAACTTCAGATATGGGCTGGATGTAGTGGTATACACTTTGAATCCCAGCACTTGGGCAGTTCAGCCTTTATTTCCCTGCCTGCCCAGTATGGTGAAATTGGCCCCCCAGCCTCGACTGGTGGATCCTGAGAGAGGAAGCAGGGGCAGGAATGGCCAGGAATGAAAGAGACCTCAGGTATCTGTGAGTGGTTTGACTTCTCAGGACAGAGCTTCATTGAGACAGCTTGTTTAATTAGGGGGAACAAAGGCTATGTAAACCTTTCAGGGTTAGGTAGGGGCTTTTCAAGGTGAGTGTACATTATTGGCCAGGATCAGGATGCTGGGATGCCTCTTATGAGGCATACTTGCATGAGGAGGAATTTCAGGTGTTGTTGGATATGACCTTATAAGGAAAGAGGAAGTTTAACCTGGCTACCAGGCTATGTGACCTCCTTGAGAGGGAAGGTGGAGCACAGGTCTCTGTGAGCTGGGCATGCTGGCCCCAGGGCAGAGGAGCAAGCAGTCCTACTCCTTCCAATCCCAGGATGAGATTTCGGGGATTTGGACATGCCTCAACCCACTCTTATTCTGGACCGGCTCTTCTGCCCACCCACTCCATCCCATGGTTTCCTGGTCGTGGCTTCTCTGTAAGTTGGAAGCCAGCTTGGTCTACAAAAAGAGACCCTGTCTCAAAAAGCCAACCAAATAGACAAAAAAAAAGAAACTTCAGCTAGGTACTAGAGTGATTTAGTGGGTAAATGTGCTTTCTGCCAGGCCTGACAACCTGAGTTTGATCATTTTTTGTTGAAATTATAGCCATCAGTCACTTTTGAGATTGATTTTATGCTATCCTTTTACAGACCCACAGACATACATACACATAAATAAAATGTTTTTTGTTTTAATAGGAAAAAATTCAAATAGAAGTAGCTACTTAATAAAATAAGTATTGTCATTTTCTCTCATATCAATACCTAAGTTATTTTTTCCACAAGTAGGGAGAGAATACTAAAATAAGTTTTTAAAGACAGGGTCTTACTATGTAGCTCTAGCTATTGTTCTGGAACCCACTAAGTAGACCAGGCTGGCCTTGAACTCAGAGAGGTCTGACTGCCTTTGTCTCCTCTGCTGGGATCAGAGGCATGTACCACCATGCCTCTGGTTGGTTTTATCTGTTCAATACAAACTGAGCACGAATCTTCCATTTTTCAGGTTTAATTTATATAGTTGGAGGAATCAACAATGAGGGGCTAGAGCTTCATTCTTTTGAAGTTTATGATCCACTCTCCAAGCGTTGGTCTCCGCTTCCTCCTATGGGAACCAGAAGAGCATATCTTGGAGTGGCAGCACTCAATGATAGCATCTACGCTATTGGCGGATGGAACGAGACACAAGATGTTCTTCATACTGTGGAAAAGTACTCCTTTGAAGAAGTAGGTTTGTTGATTTCAAATGTTTAGTGTCATATTTTCTTTTAATACTTGTTAAATCTGTAGTGATCGGTTTTATTCATTTTGAACATTTATCAACTTGTTTTTATTTGTTTGTTTACTTTATATCCCAAGGGTTCCCCCTGCCACCTCCCGGTCCCCCTCTTCCCCTTCTTCCTCTTTTCCCTCTTCCTTTCCCCCCAGAAAAGGGGAGCCCTCCTCCTCCTAAATCAGCCCTCCTCAGCACATCGAGTCACATCAGGACTGCGGCCGGGCACAGCAGCCTTGCCAGGGGAAAGTGATCCAAAAGCAGGAAATAGAGTCCATGTTAGAAACAGTACCCACCTCTACTTGCCAGGGACTCACAAGAAGACCAAGCTGGCCATATGTGCAGGGGGCCTAGGTCCAGACCGTCAAATTTTCTCGCTCTCTTTTTTTTTAAAGAAACAACTTTAGGCATCACTATTGAATTTTTTCTATTTTTATTTTTTTCTTGTGTATGTTAGATATTTGCTTTTTTCTAGTTAATTAAATTAGAAACTAAGATGACAGACTATAAATCTTCATTTTCTTATCTTTTATAGCTATAAATATTCTTTTAAATTTTGGTGTGGGGTGGAGGGATTGCTCAGTGGTTAAGAGCACTGGTTGCTTTTTCAGGGGGTGATCCAGGTTCCGTTTCCAGCACCTGTGTGGTGGCGTACAACTATCTATAAGTCCAGTTCCAGAGTATCTAACATCCTCTTTTTGCTTCCTTGGGCAGCAAGCACACATGTGGTGTAAGACATACAAGAAGGCACAACAACAATACATTTAAAATTTTTTAAATTTTTGTTGGTTTGTATGTGCAAGTAATCGAAACACTGCTATATTACCAGTCCTATAAATTTTTTTAGCTACCGTTTTAACTGCATCCTACATTTTTGACAAGCTATTTTATTATGTTTTCATTTTTAAAACTTTATTGTTCTTTATGTGTGTACATGTTGCGGCGACATGAGTTTGTGTGTACCACATGAATGCAGATGCCTTTGGAGACCAGAGAGCAATGGATCCCCCAGAAGTTAGGTTATAGACAGTTGTGGGGTATCAGCTGTGGGTAGTAGGAATGAAAACTGGGTCCTCTTATAGCAGTGAGAATTCTTAATCACTGAGCTACCTCTTTAGAACTTGTTGTATTTTAATTAGTATTTACCTTAAAATATTTTCTAATTTCTCTAGTAATTTTTATTTTTATTTGGACCTGTGGGTTGTTATTACTAGTTTGGGAATATTAACTAAGTAGTAAAGTGCATACTTAGCCACTGTGAGTCTGTGGGTCCAATCCACAGCAATAACATGAAAATATATGAAGATATATTATTTAACTTACCAACATGTAAAGATTTTTGGGTATCTTTTTGTTTTTTATTTTGTTTTTCAAGACAAGGTTTCTCTGTGTAAGCAGGGTTTTCCTAGAACTCAGTATGTAAACCAGGCTGGCCTTGAACTCAGATTGCTTCTGCCTCCTGGGATTAAAAGCATATGCTTCCACTGCCCTTGGCTTTTCTAGGTATCTTTTAATTGCTAATTTCTATTTCTTTTTAAATTTTCCTTGTTTATTTATTGTGTGTATATGTGTGTGTTTGTCTGTGAGTGGGTGTAATTTCTACATCATGTATGTGGAGATCAGAGGACCATTTATAGGAATTGGTTCTCTCTTTCTATTATATGGGTCCTAGGGATTGGATTCTAATTGTTGGTCTTGGTGGTACATACTTACACCTGATGAGCTATCTGGGCAGTTTGAGTTACATTTTGTATTTTATCATTTTTAAGTATTATTATTGTGTGTATGTACCAGTTCCTATGTTTTTTAAGACAAGGTCTTAAACATGTGGTGCTGTCACTATCTTTAATCCCACAGCTTGGGAGGCAGAGGCAGGTGGATCTCTGAGTTTAAGGCCAATCTCAGTTTCAAGATAGCCAGAGCTCCACAAAGAAACCTTGTCTCAAAAAACTGGGCTGGAGAGATGGCTCAGTGGTTAAGAGCACTGTCTGCTCTTCCAAAGGACCTGGGTTCAATTCCCCAGCACCCACATGGCAGTTCACAACTATCAGTAATGCCAACTTCAAGGGATCTGACACCTTTACACTAAAATGCACATAAAATTTTAAAAATTAAATCATAAAAAAAAACAGGGCTGGGCATGGTGTTACACTTTTAACCTCTTGGGAGGCAGAGGCAGGCAGATTCTGTGCGCTTGATCTACAAAGCAAGTTCCAGGACAGTTAAGAGCTACACAGAGAAACCCTGTCTTGTAAAAACAAACAAACAAATAAATAAGGAAAGAAATAAAGTAAAGGTTTGTTTATATTTATGTGTGTATGTCTGTGTGCCTTCCATGTGTGTTCAGATGCCTGAAAAGGTCAGATGTCGATAAAAAGTCCTTAAGAGTTGTGGGTATAGGTGGTTGTGAGTCACTGGATATGGTTCCTGGAATTTGAACTCAGGTCCTTTGGAAGCAGCAAGTGCTCTTAACTAATGACCCATCTTTTCAGCCTCTTTTCTTTCCCTGCATTTATATATTTTAATTTATTCTTATTATTATTACTATTTTTTTAAACAGTCTCATCATGCTTCATTGGCTGTCTGAAAACTTACTGTGTGGACCAGACTGGTCTTCAATTCCCTGGAATCTCCCTGCCTCTCTATCCCAAGTACTGGGTTTAAAAGAATGCACCACCACAAGTGGCTTCCTCTTTTTTTAAAAAATAATTTTTGGGGCTGAGGAGATAGACCATCAGTTTAGAGCACTTACTACTCTTCCAGAGGGCCTGAAATCTGTTTCCAGCACCCATGTCAGGCAGCTAATAACAATCTATAACTCCTAATTCCAACACCCTCTGAACTCCATTAGCACTTACATACATGTAGTGCACATAAACTCATGCATGTAAAAACATATCAGCTCATGTGACTGCAGCATACTTCTCTCTCAGGCTGGTTTTATAACTGGTCCACAGCTCTCTTTGGCAGGTAATTCTACAACTCTGGCATCTTCATTATCTTGGGAGCCAAAGAAATTCAGGCTTCACCTTTACAGCTTCATGCAGTGGCCTCTCTGGCCCCAGACAGGGACAGCCCTGACACACGCCTGGCCTCAGTGGCTAAAGCCACAGATACTGCAAAACCCTTTTCTTGTTTCCTTGACTCTAAAGCTAGAATCACATGACTGAAGCTGCCAAGTTTTCCTGCTTGATGGGGCTGAAATTTGCTCCTGTTGTTCAGTTACATTTGCATCAGCTTTCTGTTGGTGATGGTTTCCTTCACTGCTTAAGCTTTTCTCTAATTCCTTTTCACAAGTTAGAAGCTTAGCATGGTGGGACCACTCCCTGTATTTCATGTAACACCAGGCTTAAAAACAAAACAAAAAACAACTTTATATTCCTTGAGCACTGTACTTAGCTTCATTTCAGTTCGTGGTGCTCCTTTCCTTCTCAGACTACATTTAAAAAAAAAAAAAAAAAATTTTTTTTCCAGGCTGGAAAGATGGCGCAGAGGTTAAGAGCACTAGCTGCTCTTCTAGAGATCATGAGTTCAATTCCCAGCAACCACATGGTGGCTCACAACCATCTATAGTGAGATCTGGTATGCAAGTGTACACGCAGGGAGAAGCTTATGTAAATAATAAATAAATCTTTAAAAAAATTAAAACTTTTTTTTCTTTCTCACTTGCTCCTTTTCATTGTAGCTCTGCATAAGAGTGAGCACTAGTAACCATGCAACGCAGTTGATATTTGGCTGTCTTGAAGCCTCTGCAACATTAATAGCCTGAAACTCTTCAGTTTATCCTCTAGCAAGTTTTTAGGACAGGGACAGAAAGCTGCTACATTCTTCACCAAAATATCATAAGAATGAGTTGGGCATAGTGGCACAAGCCTATAATTCCAGCACTCAGGGAAGCAGAGGCAGGCAGATTGCGGTGATTTCGAGGCCAGCCTCGTCTACAAAGCAAATCCAGGACAATCAAGGCCACACAGAGAAACCCTGTCTTGAAAATCCAAAAATAAATAAATAACTGAAAAAAATTAATATCACAAGAATGGGTTCTGGGCTACTTACTAATATGTTCTTCCTCTCTGAAACTTATTGCAGCAAGCCATCATAATTTATATTCCTACTAGTATGGCCATTAAGACCAGCTTAAAGTATCTAACTGGTTATTTAGTCCAAAGTCCCAAATTTCTTCCAGCAAACCTGTTCAGACCCATCACATCAATACCCCACTTCTTGGTACTGTCTTAGTCACTGTTCTGTTGTAAAGAAACACCATGACCATGATAACTCTTTTTTTTTTTTTTAAGATTGATTGATTTATTTTTGTATCTGAGTGCTTTGTTTTCATACACACCAGAAGAGGACATCTGATTCTATTACAGATGGTTGTGCACCACCATGTGGTTGCTGAGAATTGAACTCAGGACCTCTGGAACACCAGCCAGTGTTCTTAACTGCTGAGCCATCTCACCAGGACCTCTTTAAAATAAATAAATAAATTATTTATTTATTATGTATACAGTGGTCTGCCTGCATGCCAGAAGAAGGCACCAGGTCTCTTTATAGATGAAATTCCCATGCTGTTGCTGGGAATTGAACTCAGGACCTCTGAAAGAGCAGCCAGTACTATTAATCTCTGAGCCATCTCTCCAGCCCTACCATGGCAACTCTTATGAAAGAAATTATTTAATTGAGTGCTTGCTTACAGTTTCAGAGGTTAAGTCCATTATCATCATGGTGGAGAGCATGATGACATGCAGACAGGTGCAAGAGCAGTAGCTAAGAGCTACATCCTGATGTGTAGGCAGAAAGAAAGAGCTTAGGGCTGGCATGGGCTTTTGAAACCTCAAAGTCCACTCCAAGTGACATACTTCCTCCAACAAGTCCTCATCTCCTAATCCTTCTACTCCTTTCACCACTCCCTGGTGACCAAGCACTCAAAAAATCGCCATATTCAAACCACCACAAGTACTGAGTCCTTTTAACTGCTGAGCCATCTCTCCAGCCACCTAAATAAAATGTTTGAGGAGTTTTAAGCCAGGCATGGTGGCACATGCCTTAATCCCAGCATCAGGGAAGCAAAGGCAAGCAGAGAGCTGTGAGTTCGAGGTCAGCTCAGTCTACAAAGCAAGGACAGCCATGGCTACACAGCGAAACCCTGTCTTGAAAAACAAAACAAAACAAAAAGCCTTTTAGTATGAAGGCTGAACTTTGTGGTCTTGTAGTTGTGGATGTATACCTTGCATTTCACAGACTTCTTAAAATGCTGGCTTATATGACTACTAAACATTCCTTAAAACCAATTAAAAATTTTTTATTTTACTTCTAGGGATGTTTTGCCTGCATGAATGTCTTGCATCACATGTATACATTGCCTGCAGAGTCTAGAAGAAGGTGTTAGATTTTTCTGGAACTAGAGTTACAGACAGTTGTTAGCCACCATGTAGGTGCTGGGAACTGAACCTCAGTCCTCTGCAAGATCAGTCAGTGTTTTTAACCTTCCCTCCAGTCCCTCTACATGACTTCTAGATCATCACCTGATCATGGTTATAGTCAGATATGTTTAACTATTATTTCTTTCTAGACTCACTGTTTTGTCTTTTTATTTGTTTGTTTTGCTTTTCAAGACAGGGTTTCTCTGTATAATAGCCCTGGCTGTCCTGGACTTGCTTTGTAGACCAGACTGGCCTCCAACTCACAGAGCTGTGGCTGCCTCCGCCTCCTGAGTGCTAGGACTAAAGGCGAGCACCACTGTGCCCAGCCACTGTTTTGTCATATCTACCTAAAAGTTTAAAATGTTGTATGTATTTACATAATTGGATTGTTCGCATTTAAACATGTAAAGTCTAGAATATATGATTTCTCAGAGATTTTATTATCATTTTATGGCACTACTAATGTTAATTCTTTTCTCGTTTACTAGGAAAAGTGGGTTGAAGTTGCTTCAATGAAAGTGTCTAGAGCAGGCATGTCTGTTGCCACAGTCAATGGTCTTCTGTACGTTTCTGGAGGCCGATCTTTTAGCCATGATTTCTTGGCGCCAGGTACCTTGGACTCGGTTGAAGTTTACAACCCTCATTCTGATACATGGACGGAAATTGGTAATATGATCACTAGTCGTTGTGATGCGGGTATTGCTGTACTATGACAGAGAAAGCATAAAGCACAAGAAACATTTTGAAAATGTAGGTTCTGACCTTTTGCAAATCAAACATATATTTGTGATGTGATCCTCTGATTTTTTTGAATATTCCATGTATTGAATAGATAGATGAATAAAGATTGATTTTTCTAAAAATTTGGATTAGAATGGACACAGAATATGTCTTAAATTAATAAAGTAATCATACAAATTTGCAAGGCTTAGCAACAATAGACATTGTATTGATGCCTTACAATTGTTCAGTTATCAGTAGAATCTTAATTGTAAAAATTGTTTGCTAGGAACTTCTGGGAACCAGATCCTTTGACTATTTCTCTAGTGCAATTCAAGTTGTAACATAATCTCCATTAGACAGTTAAAGATTTCTGTAATTTACAATTTGGTCCGGAACATAGTTTCTATACTATCATTTAACCTACAGAGAAATACCTGTGAAACTGTCCCTCAATGGCAGTAGTTTTCGATACCCCCAAATATTTTATTGGAAGCAGGATATTAGGAAGGACTTTTTTAGTTTGGTTGTTTTTTTTTTTTTTTTTTTTAAGCCAGGGTTTCTCTGTGTAGCCCTGGTCCCTCCTGAACTCACTTTGTAGTGCACAGAGATCTGCTCGCCTCAGCCTACCAAGTGTTGGGATTAACGGCATATGCCACCACACCCAGCTACTAAGTTTTTTTTTGTTTGTTTATTTTAAATTTATGAATGCTCTGTCTGCCCGTATACTTGCATGCCAGAAGAGGGCAACAGATCCCTTTATAGGTGGCTGTGAGCCACCATGCGGTTGCCGTGGGAAGCGTGGACGAGCAGCCAGTGCTCTGAGCCACGGAGCCCTCTCACCAGCCTTTTTATTTTTGAGATAGGGTCTCTCCATGTAGCTCTAACTGTTGTGGAACTTCCCATGTAGACCAAGCTGGCCTCAAACTCACAGAGATCTGTCTGCCCCTGCCTCCCAAGTACTGGGCTTAAAAGCCTGTGCCACTATTCCCAACAATATCTAGCTATTGAAATAGGTACATTTATGCTTTTGGTAGTCTAAGTGAATATTTTGTTTTGGTTCTGAGAATACAAGTAAGGACTTAATAGGTTCTTGGTGAAAGTTCATTTTTTAAAAATACTTTTACTTATTTTTATTTATATGGATGTGTCTCTGCATGTGTCTGTATACACGTAGTATGGATATCCATACTACGTGTATACAGATGCCTGCTGAGGCCAGAAGACTGTGTAGTATCCCCTGGAACATTAAGGAGCTTATGAGCTGCCTGATACGGTTGTTGGGAACTGAACCTTAGATCCTTAGAAAGAGTGGCAAGTGTTCTTAACTTCTGAGCCACCTCTTTAGTGTCTCTGATGACAGTTATTTTTTACCTGTAGTTTTGTTAGGATCTGGCATTACAGATGGATTTAGAACTGCCTTGTGGGAGCCGGGGTTTTCTGGAAGAACAGCCAGTGCTCCTAAACACTGATCCATCTCTCCACCTCCTTGATGACAGTTTTTTTGTTTTGTCTTTTTGTTTGTTATTGATTTGGTTTGGGTTTTGGTTTTCTGAGAAAGGGTTTCTCTGTGTAGCCTTGGCTTTCCTGAACTCACTTTGTAGACCATGCTGGCTTTGAATTCACAGAGACCCACCGGCCTCTGCCTCCCAGAGTGCTGGGATTACAGGTGTACACCACCGCTCCTGGCTTGATTGAAATAGTATGGAGTGTATATGAATCTCCCAGGCATGATTACGTAGCTGTTTCTTTATTATTTTCTACGCAGTAACTGGGATTCTTTATTTAGTTTTGGGAAGAGTGACTTTTGTTAGATTATCAACATTTGTTTGATTTACTTGTACTTGGGTAAGGCCGATGTAATAGCTTATTATAATGCTTCTGCCTAGCTATTGGAAAACGCTGAGTTGTAGTTACAACTTTTGTTTGTTTGTTGTTGGTGGTGGTGGTTTTGATTGTTTTTTTTTATTTTTTTATTTTTTTTTGAGACAGTCTGAATATGTTGCCCAGGTTATCACTGAACTCTTCATAATCTTCCCACTTCAGCCTTCCAAGTTCTGGGATAACAGGCATGAACCACCATATTTGGCCCTAGAGGTATGTTTTGAGCATCCTTAATCTGAAATCTGAAGTTTTTGAATGCTGACATCCAATTAAAAAAAAAAAGTTTGAGATTTTGGATCATTTTAGATCTCTGATTTTCAGACTGGGGATGCTCAGCTGATACATGCTATATAAATATTTTAAAATCTGGTGATTCTGAAATCCAAAACACTTCTAGTCCCAAGCATTTCATACCTTTATCAGAGAGTTAGCCTATACATGTGGAATTTTCTTTTAAAAGATTTATTATGTATACAATATTCTGTCTGCATGTACACCTGCATGACAGAAGAGGACACTAGATCTCATTATAGATGGTTGTGAGCCACCATGTAGTTACTGGGAATTGAAATCAGAACCTCTCTGGAAGAGCAGCCAGTGCTCTTAACCTCTGAGCCATCTCTCCAGCCCATGGAATTTTTTTTATACATGAAAATTATGTAAGTTATAACTATCTTGGATCTAAAACTACTTCTAAAAACTTGTTTTCCCTGATAATCATTCTTAAAAGTTGTTTTATGCTGAGCTCTGAAGTCTGATCACTGCTTTTCTATCTGTTAGCCAGTTAACCACATTATTGAGGTTTGCATACTTTAGGTTTAACTGGCTGCCTCAAGGTTATGATTTCTCTCTCTTTTGTTTAAACTGAGGTCTTTCAGTGGATTGTTAAAAGCATCAACACTGCAATTGTATAAAATCTTTGATCAGCATTAAACATTAGTCATACAGCACAAATAGAAAGCTGTGTATTCTTCTATGCAATATCCTGAAAGTCTGAAAGGTTGTAGTTTAGAGATAAATAAATACACATACACATTTTGCTATGGCAGAAATATAATGTCAAGACATTCAGGATTTGGGTATATCTGATTATTTCAGAAGTTCCCTTAAGGGGGCTGGAGAGATAGCTCAGAGGTTAAGAACACTGGCTATTCTTCTTAAAGGTCCTGAGTTCAGTTCCCACAACCACATGGTGACTCAATCATCTGTAGTGAGATCTGGTGCGCAGGCACACATTTGGGCAGAATGCTGTATAAATAATAAATATATAAATCTTAAAAAAAATACAGAAGTTCCCTTAAAAGTTAACTAAATGTGTATTATTTCTCAGGTGATAAACATACTGTTTTTGAAAGAATGTACTAATAAAATCCTATTTTCTTTTCTTTGAATTAATGTAGTTAATCAGTGTAATTGGATTACCAAACCATAATAGGAATAATCTGACTTTTGTTTTTAATTTTTGTAATGTACACATTGTTATATAATCAGAGAACTTAATTAAAGCAGTTTCTCTAAAATGTTTGGGTTTCTGTATGCTTTTAAATATCCTGTCCATTTTATGTGTGGTATCAAATGTCTGTTATAACAAGACCTTTGTTGTACTGTCAGCTCCCAGTGGGGTCATTGGCCACTGGGGTCCTTCAAAACAAGGGAGCAGAAGCATCGAATTTGGGATGTGGTGGCCATGAGCACGAAATGACCTTCCAGGATCAGCTTCAGGGAGGCAGCTCAATTTTATTCAGGGTGAATGAGGGTTATATAGAACTTTGGGGAAAGGGATGGGCATGTCCAGGGTGGGCAAATGTCATTGGCTGAAGTGCTAAGGTACTGAGATGCCGTATTTACATGGAGAGGAATTCTAGGAATCCCAGATGTTTGCTGGGTAGGTTCTTATCAAGAGAAAGGAAGTTGGACCTGTAATTTTCCAAAGCACTACATGATATTCTTTGGGTAGAGGGCATGGGGGTTCAGACTCCCCAGACAGAGAAGAGGAAGCCTGAGAAAGGGAGTCCTCCATTTGGCAACAAGCTCAGGGCTTTCTGGTAATGGCAGACTGACCCTAGCAGCAGAATTTCCTAACAAACCCACAAAGAATAGACCTTAATACTGTGTGTTAACCTTGAACCAATTGTGGGAGGGTTAAGATGTATACACCATAAAGTTTTTTTTTTTTTTATGTACTATGCCAAGAGTATTATGTAAATACGCTTTCCCAAAGTTGATGCAAAACTTGAGTCTTCAAAAATTCAAATGTGAGAGCCCGGTGTGGTGGCAAACGCTGTAATTCCAGCACTCAGAGGCAGAAGCAGGTGGATCTGTTAGTTCAAGGCCCAGCCTTGTCTACAAGGCTATACAGAGAAAACCCTGCCTTGAAAAAGAAAACAAATGTGTATGTATGTATATATCTATATCTGACCAATAATCACATCCGTAGCAACAATGGCTTTTCTGGGTTCTACAGTCATCTGAATAAAATAAAGACATGTTCCATTAAAAATCCCATGTTACTGTTGTGATATCTGCTACATTTTTTACTAGTTTTTAAATCAACATCTGGAAAGAAAAGATTCTTTAATGCATAACTTTAAAACTAGCTCTGAAAAGCAGTGACTATGTTGACAGTAGGAATTACTAGAGACATTTATGTATGTGTATATACATACATGTGTCGTATAATATATTACATAACATTTGTGAACTGGTATTTGACTACTTGAATCATCAAAGATAAAACATTCAAAGTGACATAATTTTCTCTGATTTAACTTAATTTTCTTTGCTCCTCCTGCCTTGACTTCCCAAGTGCTAGGATTGAACATTTGTGTTACCATTCCCAGTCTTTAGGGTACTGGGAACCAAACTGAGGGCTCTGTGCATGACAAACAAGTATTCTGTCCACCAAGCTACATTCCCAGATTCCAGACTAGGTTTCAAGTTAAAATTCAAAGTGTTAGGCTGGGGATGTATTGCTCAGTAGCAGTGCTTGTATAGAATGTATGAGGTACTGTGTTCAATCCTTAGTGCAATGGGAGGAAGAAAAACAGAGAAACCAAAGCAATGTTTTTGCCATTTTTATTTATTTGAGACTGGGCCTCTCTATGTAATATTGGCTTTTCTAGAACTTGCTAAGTAGATCAGGCTGATCCATATAGTCCACCAGGCCTGGTCACATTTTAATATTTTAAAAATTTATTTTTTATGTGTATGGGTGTTCTGCCTTCATGTTATGTCTGTACCACATATGTGCCTTGGGCCTAAAGGAGGCCACATCCAAACCCTTGGAACTGTACTTATACTTGTTAGCACAATGTGAGTGCTGACAATTGAATACGGATTCTCAAGCAGGGAAGGGACACTAAGCCATGTCTCTAGCCCTATAGCTATTATTTTAAAAGCCTCTGTAAGCTAAGTGTGGTCAGAAAACACCAAACAAAAGCTAAGACACATGCCCAGCTTTTCTGGAGAGTGGCTTTCCCTACGGCACTGTTGCCTACCACTTTTAAAGCCACAGATCACTTCAGTTCAGAAAATTAAGTTCTGTCAAGTAAAATAAGCTTTGACAAGACAGGTACAGTAGCACAAACCTTTAATTCCCGTACTTGGGAGACAAAGACAAGCAGATTTCTATGTGTCCCAGGCTAGCATGGCCCACAAAGCGATTTCCAGGACAGCTAGAGCTACACAGTGAGACCAATCTTCAAAAAAAAAAAAGAGGGCTTAGACCTGCAATTTCCAGTAAAAAGAAATACCTTTCTTTTTAAGGTTTTGTGGACTTCATATTGAAGTAGGGTTCTTTTCATTGAGTATTACTTCATGATTGCTAGATTCTATTAGAGGATTTTTCATCTTGTCTTTTACTGTTCTCAATATAATCAAAACACTAATGTTTAAGTAGATGATTATACAGTTCACAAAAAGGTGTTTTAAACTAACCTCATATGACACAATAAGGAATTAGGAGATTTTTCGAGATGAATTACTTAGAAATTATTTTTATAATCCCAGCAGTCTGTAGCCAGAGGCAGGCAGATCTCTGTAACTTTTTTTCCCCCCAAGATGGGATTTCTGTGTATCCCTGGCTGTTCTAGAACTCTTATTTGTAGACCAGGCTGGCCTCAAACTCTGAGATCCATCTGCTTCTGTCTTTGAAGTGTTAGGATAAAAGGAATATACCACCACCATCTGGCTAAAAATTAAGTTTTAGAAATGAAAAAAAAAATCTAGCTATTAGGAATAAATTCCTTCCAGTGGGAGGAAAAAGAAAAAAAGCCAAACAAGAGGAACAAAAGTATACACTAAAATGCAACTTTACAGGCTAGACATAGAAGCTCAGTGGTCAAGACTATATATTGCCATATATACCCATGTTTTGTTTCTAGCTCAGAACTGCCTGCAATTCTAGCTCCTGGGGATCCCACACCCCCTTCTGGTCTCCACAGACACTGTACTCTGTGAACATATTCCCCACAACGTAACAACAAAAAAATTTTTATCGTTAAAAAAATGTAGGTTTATAAGATTTACAGGCAATATGTAAATAATATCAAGAAAGTAGTTTTATATTTCTACTTCACTAAATCTCTTGGGCCCTTTTTCTGGATAAAATTTTTTAAATATTAAAGTGACTACAAATGAGACAAAAGCCACTAAAGTACTTATGATCCTTAAGGCCTTGAACCAGTTAGGATAATGTGGCAGGAGGAAAAGTTCATTGTGTAATGCTATCCCTAAACCTATTGTTACTGTGACTATGGCTTCACTGAGTCTCTCAGAAAATAAGATGGCTATCCATGAAAACACAACAGGACTCATACTACTAGCTAAATTAATGTAGTCTGGTTTGGCTGGACTACTTTCTGGCAGAGCAAAGCCCCATCTGATCCCTCCCAAGAAAGCTAGGAAACTGGCTCCATATGCCATCTGAGTGAAAGCTAGTATGGGGACATAAGACTTGGTTATTACCATGATGAGTGGTGGAGCAATAAAGGGGATTAACCCTCCCAGAGTTAGGTATAAGGCTGGCTTCGGGCTGTCAGGTAGGTAAGTGATGGCGCTTGGTTTCCTGGAGGGAAGGACTGCCTCCTCCTGCTTCTTTTTACAGTTGCATGGTGATACATGATAGCATTGTATCTTCCTCATACACACTTGAAATGATGTGGAAAGCCAGGTCCTTGGAGACAAAGGAAAAAGGTTCTGCTGAAGAGATGTCTTGGGAGAAAGAATATCTATTCTGCTGGCTCTGAGTCTCACTGTAAAAGGGTACTTCAGCATCTATAAGGGAAAAAGAACCAGAAGACAAAGTTTAAAAATGAAAACATGTAGTGCACAGAGATGCAGGCAAACTACATACACATAAAATAATAATTTGGGAGTGGAAGAGATGGCGAGTGATTAAGAGCACTGACTGTTCTTCCAGAGGACCCCGGTTTGATTTCCCCCCACACACTGTGGCTTACCACCACCTGTAATTCAGTTCCAAGATCTTACACCCCGTCTGGCCTGTACATACACTGAATGCAGGTAGTGCATATGCATGCATGTACATACACATATAAAAGTATTTATTTTGAAATTAAAGGGAACAGCTGTTTAAGAGTGGTGGGAAGCCCTCAAAACATGTTGGGAATGCTTTCAAGTTGACTTTACTCCAGTTAGAATGCTTTTTCTTCAGCTACGTAGTTGGCCATTCCTTCATTTCTAACCCTTCTATGTTATGCAATACTGTACTATTTTATGGTAGGATTTAGTATTTAAGTGTGTGTGGGTACCCTCAGAAACCTTCAAGTCCTCTAAAGCTGGAGTAACAGTGGTTATAAACTACCCAACATGGGTGCTGGGATCAACCTAAGGTCTCAGCAGTTATATCAACAAGGCTGAGCTGTGTCTCCTGGTTCTCTCTATTCTTGATATTCCTTATTCTCTTGATGTATAGTTCTCCACAGCAGTTACTACTTGATACAATAAATATTTTACTTCTTTATAATTTACCCATTGTTCTTCCCCACTTGAATACATGATCTGTCTGTGTATGAATGTATGTATACATGTATCTGTCTATCTATCTATCTGTCTCTCTCTCTCTCCCTCCCTGCTACTGCTGTAGGGAGACAGTTATTGACAAAAGAGTGTTCAACTAACCTTTGAAGATGCTCCAGAAAATTTCTGGATGAGGTGAAGCATACTGGTCTCTACTTTTCGCAAAGCTGCAGTTCTGATTCATATATTTTTACAGCTAAGTAGATGGCTGAATTTGAAGCAAAGGTGCTAATACAGAAAACAAAATATCAATTAAATGTCCTTTTATATATTTACTTTACAAAAGTAATAACTCATGAGACTCTCTTCGATGAAACACGATTTATTTTGAAAATATTCTTTCCCTGAAGAGTAACACATTAAGGAAATTAAGATTTTTTTTTCCTTGAAGAATAATTTTAGTTTTGGCTATTTGGCTTAACAGAAAGAGCAATGTGCAGAAACTGAACATTTGGATTTAGCAAACATCTCTATCACACATTTTTAAGGCCAGCCAGTTTTCTTACCTTTAAAACTGACGGTTATACCTTTGGTTCCCATTAATTGTCTATCTTCTTTAGTCTACTTCGAGGCTTAGGAATTCTTACACTTACTAATAATAGCAGCCACAAATTTAGCCTTTTTACGAACCAGGCAATGTAACTACATATTCTCTATATAGTCTCCATCTTTTGGAATTCCTTATCACGTGTTTTCGAATTTGGGAGTACTTAAACGAAAGTGATAGACTGAACCCCAGAGATGGAAGGTGATTCGAACATTAAGGGCTGAAAGCCCACGGTCAATCCGCCCAATCTATGTGAAAATGCTCAAATATGTTCATTTCGCCAACTTAACCACACGGTGGGAGCCTCAGGCAGACATTTTACAGATAGCAGAGGAATTGGGCGCAAGGGTCCTTGAGACGCCTGAGCCGACAACACGTCTCTACTTACCGCCCGCATGACCCCCTCCACCTCTTTCCCAAGTGTACCCTTAACAGCCGTGGTACGTACTTGTCACCCTCACGCGGCGGAAAAGTTGAATAAATTCAACTACAATCACAGAAACAGCACTTCCGGCAACTGGAATAACACAGCCCCCACTTCCTGAGGACTGAAAAATGAGTCCGGGTGGGAACTTACGGTAGCAAGTTCCGACACTTCACTTTCTATTTTTGTGCACTTTCCTGCCTCAATTATTTTTACATGTGCCTGTTCGTGCACTTGAGCGCATGTGCCCACCGAGGCCAGAGGTCTGATCCCCCGCAGTTTAGGCGCTGGCAGGTGACTTGGGATTCTCTGTACCACAGAGCCACCTGTGGCCCCCCGGGGGCTACTCTAAAATATTAATTCTAATTGTAGTCGGCTTCCTCTATTCCAGGATTCCTACCATTAGAATATATCTAGCTGTTCAGGAAAGTAGAATACAATTTCTGAAACAATCCCAGTAATAGTAGTGCAACAAGCTAGGAGACTTGTATTTAGACCGATGTAATTTGGCCGAATTGGTCTACAAACTTTTTTTTTTCTTTTTTTTAAAGACAAGATCTCACTCTACTCTGCTGACCTGGAATGCTTAACTTTGCAAAACAACGAGGCTGAGTCTACTGAACACATCCTTCTCCGCATTTGAGTCCGTTATTACTACTGGGCGGGAGTGGAGGAGAGATTTTGTTTTTATTTCCATCTCTTTACTTTTACATAGAAATTACATCGAAGAATACAGGGCCCTAGAATTTACAATTCTGTGAGTCAAGGTGGTAGCATTAAGGGCCTTGGGCTTGGAGGTCATCCAAGAAGTCACATCATTCTTGAATTTATCCACTGTGTTAGTGTAAATGTCCCCTATCCCCACCCCACCTCTCATCTGCCGACCAAAGGAACGGGCAGCAAGCAATTTGAGTGTCTTTGCGCAAAAAGCTGAAGACTAATAGGAGAGCTCATTTTCTTAGGAGCCATCTCTGGCCAGTTGCTCCACCCTATAAGTAGTACAACTCATGGAAGAGCTGGCTTTTAGTGGCGAGAAAGGCTAGCGGCCGAAGCTTTCACTTTTACTCCCTTCTCTGGTATGGCTGTACCGCCCCTTCCTGTCCTGCAATACCCAATGGACTCCTTCTTGAAGTCTATTAGCAAAGACAGGTCTGGACTTGAAATCCACCCTGCACCGGGGCGGCTACGTGACGCCTCCGATGCCCACGGACTACAATTCCCGGCAGGTAGCGCGCCCGCCGCCGCCGCGCATGCCTCTAGTGCGAGGGGGGGGGTCTATGGCACGCCGAGGGCTGTAGTCTCAACGACGCGCGCACGTGAAAGGAGGAGCGAAAGGTGTGCAGGGGTCTGGAAACACGCTCTCCCGTAACTGGCTTGCTAGTGCCGGTGGCTGGCGAGATGTGAGAAGGTGAACGACGAATGGGCGGGGAAGAACTGGCACAAATACACCCACCCACATTCACGTGCTCCCAGGCCGGGGGACCCGGCAGGGAGCTTGAACGGGGAAGAGTGCTGAATTCGGATGGTCCTCGCCTCAGGAGCGGCGCGAGGGAAGGCCAGAGGCTTGGCGGAAGGGAGAGCTGGCCAGCCCACCGTCGCGCTGAAGGGCGCCGGGGGCGGGGCGGGGAATAACCGCTGCCGGAGCGGCCCAACGTTTCCCGGCGGCCGCGGGCGCCCGAGCTGGGTCGCCGCGGCGGGCCCCTGCGCATGCGCGTGCGCCCTTGCTAGGGGGCGGGCCGCAGCGGCAGGGGGCGGGCCCGGCGGGTGGTTGCTCCTCCTCCGCCTGCTCTGCCCACTCCGGTGCCTTGTGGGCCGGGCAGCCATTTTGGGGAGAGCTTTGTTATGGTTGTGGGCTAGTCACCTCTGCTGGTCGGAGAAGCTGGGGACGCGTCCTCAGCCGCCGCGACTCGCCCTCGGCCGAAGCCCCGCCGTTGCCGGGTGAGTGCGAGTTCTGGAAGTCGAGCGGAAGGGGCTCTCGAGCCGTCCCGGCACGGGCTCCGCGGGTGACCGGCCGCCTGTGGAAACTAGTTGGAGGAAAGTCTTGCACAGGTGGTTGGGTGGAGGTCCGCCTGGAGTGGACGCAGGCTCCGGGAGTCGCCCGGGTGGAACGTCCCCCTCCCCCCAGCGGGAGGAGCCGTGCACACCGGCGTCGCCGAGGCGGTTCCAGAGCTCTCCGGCTCCAACTTCGGTTCCCGGTCGGAAACGCTCACCTGCGGCTGCGGCCCCGGCCCCTCTCCGAGCGTTCCGGCTTGATGGTGGTTAAGAGAATTGGTTTACTCGTTTCTTTACCTTTTTTTCCCTTTTCTTTCTTTTTTTTTTTTTCCTAACTATAATTAAGAGCCGAAGGCCTCTGTTTCCCAGTTAAGAGACACTTAATGAGAAAAAAGTCATGTAAGTCAAATGTGGGATATCTGGCGGAAAGGGAACTGAACACGCCCCAAGTCTGGGTCCTCCGGGGTAGAGTGAGACCTTTCCCTTCAGATTGTCTAATGGTTATCTGCCAAACTCTGTCCCGTTGGGGAGGAGCCTTGATTGGTCTTAAAGTGGCCTAACTAGACATTTTTATTCTATGATAAATCTTCCCAACCCATAAAATTAAAACGAAGTACTGGATCTAAAATGGCTGTAGCCTGGGAACGTACCCCGTTAAAATGCTTATATATAACAACATTTCAGCCGTTTTTCCCTGTTGGACGTGAACTCTTTCGGAGTTTCTGGCAGTTGGCCTCTTTGGATAGGGTAGGTGAAAACAAAGGTGAGGCCCAGGAAGTTTACATAAGAGTGGGTGCGGTTTTTTTGTTTTTGTTTTTTGGTAGTTGTGAATGGTTCTGAAATTGTGCTGAGGTGTCAGTTTTGTGTACTGCTTTTGTACCCGAGGTTGCCTTGTATAATGTGTTGAATACTTTGATATTTCTTGCTTACCCGGAAAACCGGTAGTTAGTGATGGTTCACGGTTTTTGTTCAGTAATATGCCACTTTCCTTTGTAAATCTCACCAAAAACTAAAGTTACTGTTAGACCTTAGTAGACTGAAATTTGGGTGTTTTTTTTTTTTAAAACAAAAGTCAACCTGTTTGCATACGAAAAAAGCCAGAAGTGTAATAGACACAATAGCACATTTTATTTTTTGGAAAAGTATGATTGAGTTGAAGTTACTGTCTATTTAAAAGATAAAAATAGAATGCTTATTTCAACTGGATCTTTGGATCCATTCACAAGATACTGTCATCTTTCATAGAGTTGGTTTCACTTACTTTCATACATTCTTTAAAACAGGAAAGTTTTTTTTTCTGTTTTAGAATTCTATTCATTTTTGGTTTTGAGGCAGGGTTTCTCTGTGTAGCTTTGGCTGTCCCGGACTCACTTTGTAGACTAGGATGGCCTTGAACTCACAGAGATCTGCCTGCCTGCCTCAGCCTCCTGAATACTGGGATTAAAGGGCTGCTTCACTGCACCCACTGGAATATTTGTGTGTGTGTGTGTGTGTGTGTATGGATATTGTGCCTGCATGTATGCCTGTGTGCATGTGCCTACAGAGCCCATAGATCAGAAGATGCCATTGAATCCCCTAGAACTGGAGTTAGTTGTGAACTTCATGTGAGTGCTGGAAGTCAAACCTGGATGCTCTGGAAGAGCAAGTAGCAAGTGCTCTTAACTGCTGAGCCATCTTCAGTTGTTGGTGGTCTTTGAAAGTTCTTTTCTGGAAATTTCAAGTTAATTGCTTTCTGTTTTGACATTACTTACAGTATTTGGGAGAGATTATACTTTAAATTCAGTTTTTTACTTTTTCTGAGGGTTCTCAAAATGGTTTGCATTTGTTAGTGTAACCATTTTTTCAGATCATTGTGGACAGTGTGCGTTCAGATTTCTTGAAATTAGGGAGAGGGAATGGAAAGCCTTTATTAATTTTTTCCTTCCTTTTTCTTTTTTTTTTTAAGATATGGTTTCTCTGTGTGGCCCTGGCAGTCCTGGACTCTGTACAAACAGTGAACTGCTTGCCTCTTCTGGAATTAAAGTTGTGTGCTGGCACACCTAATCTTTGTTATTCTTATCTTTGTTTAAAATCCTAGTTGAAAAGGAGGGTGCATTCAAACATTTCAGTAGTTTGCTCATTATAAATCTGGGAATATATTTTGTGTATATATGTGTGTGTGCACACACATGTGTGTGCGCCTTTTTTTTTTTAGACATGGTCTCACTATGTAGAGCAGTAGTTCTCAACCCTCCTAATGCTGCAACTCTTTAATATAGTTCCTCATGTAGTGACTCCCAACCATAAAATTACTTTGTTGCTCCTTCATTATAGTAATTTTTCTACAGTTAGGAATTGTAATATAAATATCTGATATGCAACCCCTATGACCCACAGGTTGAAAACAAGTGCTCTTGACCGCTGAGCCAACTCTCTAGTCCCTATAATTATTTATTTATGGTATTTTCTAGACAGGGTTTCTCTGTATAGTCCTGACTGTCCTGTAGCCTGCTGGCCTTGAACTTAGAGATCTGACTGCTTCTGCTTCTTCCCAGGTTCTGGGATCAAATGCATGTACTGCCACTACCCAGATCTATAATAATATTTTTATTTATAATTATTTTTAAATCCTCATTTAAATAGTTTAAATGTATGTTCTCAATCTTCTTTCAGAAGATAGCATACCTTAAATTTTATGGTTTAAGACTAATATGTTATCAGGGAGAGACTGTTGTCCAAAATGCTTCTTCCCTCCTCCCCCTCTCTCCCAATTTGAGACTGACTATGCCTGACCTGGAACTCACTATGTAGACCAGGCTGACCTTGAACTCAGAGATCTGCCTGCCTCTGCCTCCTGTGGGCTGTGATCAAAGTTGTGTACCACTATGCCTGCCTTAAAGTACTTTCTATTTTTTAACTTAACTTTGTGAATCGATATTGTAGGGTTTGTTTGTTTTGTTTTAAACGGTCCTTGGTACTG
Source organism: Pachyuromys duprasi (assembly GCA_028658305.1). Classification (NCBI taxonomy): domain Eukaryota; kingdom Metazoa; phylum Chordata; class Mammalia; order Rodentia; family Muridae; genus Pachyuromys; species Pachyuromys duprasi. The sequence goes on from CM053763.1 coordinate 93,107,936, forward strand.
AGGATTGATTGAACTGAGCTCCTCCTGGATTTTAAGCAAGACCTTTTACACCTAAGTGTATTCCTAATGTTGTTATTTGAGACAAGCTCTCACTAAGGTGTCATGGCAGGCCCTGAATTGTGAACCTCCTGCCTTGTCTCCTCTCAGGTAGCTATGATTGCATGTGTACAACATCATACTTTGCTAAGCAGATGTTTTATTCCTTACTTTATAGTTGAGAAAAATGAAGCTAAGACTCATTTGGCTACTGGACAATTGAGTGCATTCAAACCTAAGCAGACTGTCATGCTTGACTGCTGCCTATAACTGTGATGGTGTGTGTGTAATATAATTGTTATATTACATGTAACATATATATATATATTTTTGTTTTGTTTTGTTTTGTTTTTTGAGACAGGGTTTCTCTGTGCATCCCTGACTGTCCTGCTTTGTAGACCAGGCTGACCTTGAACTCACAGAGACCCACCTGCATCTGTCTCCCAAGCACTGGGATTAAAGGTGTGTCTCAACATACCCAGCTTGTGAATTTGTTTTTGTTGTGATTATTCTTAAGAGGTTGGTTAAGGGTTTTTTCTGTTCTGTTTTATTTTGAGACCTGATCCCACTCTGTAGCCGTGGATGAGCTGGAATTTGCTGTATAGATATAGTTGCATCAAATGCTTCTGCCTCTGATTTTTTTTGTCTTAAAGATTTATTTACTGCGTATACAGTGTTCTGTCTGCATATACATCTGCATGCCAGAAGAGGGCACCAGATCTCATTATAGCTGGTTGTGAACCACCATGTGGTTGCTGGGAATTCAACTCAGGACCTCTGGGAAGAGCAGTCAGTGCCTCTGAACCATCTTTCTAGCCCCATCTCTCTAATGTTTTTTTTTTAAAGTAAAGGCCTGTGCTGCAACTGACCTTTGTTTAGTTTTTGCAATGATAAAGGTTGAACTGTCCCCAGTCCTGACTGTTATTAAACGTGAAAATTAAACTGTTGTAACATTAAGAGGCTTGAGCCATTTTAAGGCATCCTAACCAAAAAAAAAAAAAAAAAGATTCCTAGAAAAGGCAAATTTAGGGTGGGCAAGATAGCTCAGTGGGTAAATGTATGTGCTGCCAAGCCGGAGAGGATCTAAGCATGATCTCTGAGATCCACATGGTTGTTAGGAGAGAACTGACTCCAGGAAATTGTCTTTGACCTCCACACACATGTGCTTTGAATAAAAAAGAAAAGAAAGGCAAATTTGAGCTGGGGAGACAGGGCACAACGTACTTGCCTCACAAGCATGAGGACTTGGATTTGTATCTCAAGAACTCCTGTGAAAGTCGTGTGAAAGCAGACACAAGAGAATGCCTGGAAGCACATGGCCCTCGTAGCCCCGCATACAAAACAGCAAATGAGACCCTGTCTTAGACAATGACTGGAGAGTGTCCTCTTACCTCTGGTGTGCAGTGGGACACAGGAACACACATGCACAGATTTTTAAAAATAAAAAGACATATTTGGATTTGTGTTGTGGGAGGATCTTGATACACAGATCAGATGATAATATTTATAAGTCATTGTAGTTGCTGTTATCTGGAATTTAGCTTGTGTTGTTTGCACTGGAGAGCCAACACCACACGTTACTTCTAAACCAAGCTCAGTGATTTCTCTTTGTTACTGAAGTCTGCCTCAAACAAAACTACCCACAGTCAAAATATTAAAAATGGTTCTATAAGAGAAGCTGGACTTCTTTTGTCCACAGGTATACTTTAATTGTAATATAAATTAGATTTAATGATATTAAATGATATTAATTAGATTTAAATGTAATATAAATTAGATTTTATAGGTGATTTCAAATATAAAAGATACAGCTGATTTGTTTGACAATCAAATTTTTCAGTAAAAAAACAGTTTCAGGAGGTAGTAGTGTTAATACCAGTTTTAGTGTATTGATGGCTGGGAGCATCTAGTAGACCACACCAAAGAACTTTACAGTTTGCCAAATGAAGTATGGAGATACAGGATAGTGACAGCCATATTTTCCTTTTTGGGAGGTAGGATGAGGGAGCATGATGCTGCTTCTAGGGATCAGGCCAGGGCTTTGTATACGACACACTACCAACGAATTACACACTCTTTCTTGAGTTTACCTTATTTTTCTGTGAACAGCCAGCCTGCTTTGCTTTGCTATTAATACTAAAAGCCAAATCACTGGAATGGGAAAAAAAATTGATTATTAGGTCTAAGATTGTCTGTACTTTTTCCTCCCTCGGTGGTTGGCTGTACTTTGAATTGTTTAAATTTTTATTTACTTTCTTGGAATCTATAGATAATGTATAGAATAGTAGACATGTCTTCTTAAATTTTTTTCTTTTAAGTTTGTTTGTTTGTTTGTTTTCTTCCTAGCCAAGACAGGGTTTCTCTGTGTAGCCTTGGCTGTCCTGAAATTCTTTGTGTAGAGCAGGCTGGCATCAGACTCACAGAGCTCCACCTGCCTCTACCTGCCAAGTGCTGGGACTACAGGTGTGCACCACCTCTACCTGCCATCTTTTTAAGATTTTTATTTCTGTGTTTGTGTGAGTGTTGGGGTGCCTTTGGAGATCAGAAGAGGGCTTCAGATATCTTGGAACTGGAGCTGCAGGCAGTTGTGAGCTCCCAACCAATTCTAGTAAGGCCTACTCTAAACAAGTGCTGAAGGGAAGAGGATAATACATTAGACTTTTTATTTTCTTTTAGTTTTTTTGAGACAGGGTCTTACACCCGCCTGCCTCTGACTCCTGAGTGCTGGGATTAAATATGTGCCACTACA
>CM053763.1:93111220-93192522 GCA_028658305.1 Pachyuromys duprasi
CTTGGTTGGAGAGACAGTCTCATAAAAGACCCCTGTGCCCTGATATATTTGGTCCTTGCGGAGCTCCTAACCTCTCCAGGTCATACTAACTCCCCCTTCTTTCATATGATTCCCTGCACTCTGCCAAAGGGTTGGTTATGTTTCTTAATATTTGCTTTGATATCCTGCTAGGAAGAGTCTTTCCGAGGCCCTCTGTGGTAGGCTCTTCTGTATGTTTTTTTAAATAAATAATAAATAAATGATCAGTACTGAAATGCTATATGATTGGGTTAAACAGTTCAGTATTTGGCCAACTAACAGTTTCTCACTTTTTTGTTGTTTTGTTTGGTCTCAACTCACCACCTTTCTCTGTCTCACAAGTGCTGGGATTAAAGGTGTGAGCCCCAAGAGTTTCTCACTTTTATAGATACAGTTTCTAAATTATTATGTAGTATGGTCCTTGCTAGGAATGTACATGCAATGCTTTGAGTCCTCTCAGTTAACCAGTCACTTCACAGTCCATTGTCAAATTATTTTGAGTGGTCTCTTAGCTGAGACTTAAATGATGCCAGTTCTGTGTAGTGTATGAATTGTGAATTCCCTGATTTGTAAGTGAGTTGTTAAAGTTTCTAGAGTAGTGGTTCTGAATCTTCTAGTGCTGCAGCCTTTTAATACAGTTCATGTTGTGGTCACCCCTCAACCATAAAATAAATTTTATTACTACTTTATAACTAATTTTGCTACCATTATGAATTATAATACCAATATCTGTGTTTCCCAATTGTCTTAAGCACTTCTGTGAAAGGGTGTTTGACATTCCCATCCAAGGGGTTGCAGCCTGCAAGTTGAGAACTGCTGTTCTAGAATGTGCTGAAAAGTCTTCGCTGAAGATTTATCAAATGACCAAATTATATATATAACTCTTTTTTGGTTTTTCGAGACAGGGTTTTTCTATGTAGTCTTGGCTATTGTGGACAGTTTTGTAGACCAGGCTGGCCTCCAAGAAATCCACCTGCCTCTGCCTCCCTGAGCACTGGGATTATAGGCATGGGATACCACATCCAGTTTGTGTGTTACCCCTATATTTACAGACTTTTTGTGAAGCCAAAATTAAATAAGATTGGCTAGAAAGCACTCTGTAATTTTAACTTTCTAATAGGCTACTAAAAGAAGATCGCTACATTGCAGGCATTTTGTTTCTAGATTAAACCTGAGAAACATTTATGGGTTTTGTTTTAATTTTAAAAATTTTTTTGTTTGTTTTAGTTTCTTTTTTTGGAGACAAGGTCTCTCTATGTAGCTCTGGCTGTTAAGGAACTCACTCTGTAGACCAGGCTGGCTTCAAACTAACAGACATTGACCTACCTGTTTCTCAAGTGCTGGGATTGCATATGCCAACATGCCCTGCCCAGTTTTTTTTAATTGTTTCGTGGGTCCCAAGGATTGAACTCAGGTCAGTCATCAGATTGCATTTGCATTGCCCAGCGTTAAGTACCATGCCTATAATCCCAGCACTCAGGAGACAGAGACAGGCAGATCTCTAGATTCCAGGATATCTAGGGCTACACAAAGAAACCCTGTCTTGAAGAACAAAAACAAAAAAATAAATATGAACAGACAAAAAAAAAAAAGAGGTACCTTTATTGCTAAGCCATGTCACCGGCCCTCATTGTGATTTGAGATAAGTTCTCATGTTGTAACCTATTATGGCCTTAGCCATGATCTTACTGACATGTACCACAACAGCCAGATTATTTGAGGGACATTTGTTAAATATGTAGATTTATGTATGTCCCCTCCCCCTTTTAATACATACATTCATTCTTTGTATGGAGGCCATAAGACAACTTTGGGTGTTCCTCAGGTGGTGTTGCTGTCTTTTTCTTAATTTAAAGAGGGGGTGGAGGCGGTAGTGTTGGTGCACGCCTTTAATCCCAGCACTCTGGGAGGCAGAGGCAGGTTGGATCTCTGTTAGTTTGAGGCCTGATCTATAAAGTCTAGGACAGCCAAGGCTACACAGAGAAACCCTGTCTCCAAAAAATAAAAATAAATAAATAAATAATCAATAATCGCTAGATGGTGGTGTTGGCATTCCTTTAGTCCCAGCACTGGGGAGGTAGAGGCAGGCTGTCTTGCCTACAGACCCAGTTCTAGGACAGCCAGGGCTACACAGAGAAACTGTTTCAAAAAACAAAAAGAAGGGCTTTTGGCTCAGTAGTTAAGAGCACAGACTACTTTTCCAGAGGACCCCAAGTTTAATTCCCAGCGCCCACATGGCAGCTCAAAATTGTAACACCAGGGTCTGACACCCTCACAAAGACAAACATGCAGGCAGACACCAATGCACGTGAAATAGAAAGGAGTTATTACAATTTTAACAAAAGGAAAAAGTAATCTTTTCCTTTAAATAGGTGGCTGGCATTTTATAGTTGACACATACCATCTTTTTTAGTCTTTCACAGAGCTGACCCTAAAGTTCTGCAGCTGAGTCCGAGCTGAGGCAGTGCTGCACAAGAATAGAACCGGCAGCGTTTTGCTACTAGCGTGAAAGCCGCAACTGCTTACCACTTCACAACACAAACAGATTTATATATCCACACTTTTGAACTGCTAGATTCTGGGTGCTAGTAACTAAAGACTTCCAAGAGCAGCAAGCCATTTCTCTAGCTCCTACCTCTTTCCTTGTCTGGAAAAAAAAAAAAACCTTTTAATTTTTTCTTTAATGCCTAGGAATACCTTGCCTGAATCACATGTGTACCTGGTGTCTATGGAGGTCAGAGGGCATAGTCAGATTCCCTGGAGCCAACCAGAGTTACCATTGAAAGCAGTTTATCATATGTGAATGCTAGGTATTGAACCCAGGTCCTGGAAGAGCAACAACTGCTCTTAACTGCTGAGTCATGTCTGTAGGCCTATGTTTTGTTTTTCTTTTTTCTTTTCTTTTGTACATTTTTTAAATCTGGTTTTATTTAAGTGCTTTTACTCTTAACCTAGAATATGTATCTAGAACTACTTATATTTGAATGCTTGTTCTAACCATTTGTTGATACAGTTTGGAGATAGAATGTCTTACAAAAATGTTGAAGGTTTGGTCCCCAGTGCTTGGGAGTAACTGGATTATAAGGATTCTAACCTTTTCAATGGATAAATTCATTTGTTAATTCATAGATTACTGAAATGTGGTAGAACTTTTAAGAGATGGGATTTTGTTTTGTTTTGTTGAGACAGGGTTTGTCTACGTAGGCTTGGCTGTCCTGGACTCTAGACCAGGCTGGCCTGGAACTCCAAGAAATATGCCTTCCTCTGCCTACCTGAGTGCTGGGATTACACCCATGTGCCACTATGTCTGGCTGAGATGGGATCTTGATACAGGAAATATAAAGTCACATGAGTCATGCACTTGAAAGGTGTGGTGATTTGAACAAGAATGGCCCCCATAGGCTCATATATTTGAATGCATAGTCACCAGGGGGAGCAACTCTTTGATAGGATTAGAAGAATCGGGATATGTGGCCATGTTGGAGGAAGTGTGTCACTGGAGGCAGGCTAGGGGTTTCAAAAACCCATGCCAGGCCCAGTGTCTCTCTTCCTGCCTCCAGATCAGGATGTGGCTCTCAACTACTGCTCCAGAGCCTGAGTATGCTCTCTGCTATGGTGATAATAGACTAAACCTCTGAAACTGTGTAAGGAGGCCACCAATTAACTGTTAGGAGTTGCCTTTGTCTTGGTGTCTTTTCATCGCAGCAGAACAATGACTCAGACAAAGGACTTCTCACTGTCTCCCCTTCACTTTCCCAGCTTCCCTGTACTTTTCCTTTCTGCCATAATTTTCTGCTCAGTGTAGGCCCACAACTATGGAGCCAAATAACCATACACTGGAATTGTGAGCCAAAAAGTCAATTAAAGTCAATTGTTTTCAGGTATTCACTAGATTTATAGCATTCAAAATGCTATGTATATTCCTACATACTGTTTTTTACAAAAGCTTCTAACATAAACTAAAATCTACTGTAAAATAGAAAATACAAAAGCAAGATGTGGCATACCGTTAATCTCAGCAGGGTCACAGGCAGGTCTGTCTCTGATTTCAGAGCTAGTCTGATCTATTTAGTAAGTTCTAGGCCAGCTAAAGCCTTACAGTTTCAACACAACACCTGTCTCAACAACAAAACAAACAAAAGAAACATACAGGGCTGAAGAGGCAGTTCAGTGTTGGGGGTAATAGGTCAAGAAAAACTAAAGATAAACAAAAAAGCCTTATGTTAACCTATTACTTTGTAATTTAAACTGAACAGAGGTACTCTGCAGGGGGTAAACAGTATTTCCCCCACAATACATGGGTAATTAAATGAAAATCTCAATGCCAGGTGTAGGATAGCTTCCTATGAGTTACTGGTCAGAAAGGCCAGTGAAACAACACAAGCAATTGCCAATGCTATCTTGTTCACTATAACTAGATTCTAAGATCCTATTGCTGGAAACACAGTGCACTTCGGTTGCAACATATGAAAAAAGCAAATGTCTGCAGGTGGCACAGAAGCTAGAAGAGTTATCAAAATCCCTACAGGTAGAGTTACCGGTAGTTGCATGCCACTTTATTTGGATGCTAATTTAGGTTAGAGTTCTTGGGAAGAGCAGCAATTGGGCTTAACTACTGAGCCAGCTTTCTATCCCCAACAGATTATGTTTTTTTCCAAAATATGTTGGCCCTTAGGGAAGTAGGAGAAAGCATGTGGAGGGAGAAGAATGTCAAGAGTTTCAGTTCTGGGCAGGTGGAGAAAGATGGGGGTTCAGAGAGTGCTTTTAAAGGCTGGTCCAGAGGGGCTTAAAGGGGAAACATCCAATTTTGGTTTGCAGTTTGTTTTCACTATAGCAGGCCATAGTCTTAAGTGCAGCCGGGTTTTTTGTTTTGTTTTGTTTTTCACAGAGCTGTATAATTTGAAAAGTCATAAACACCTGGCAGAGACAAGGGTGATTACCAAGACAGAAATAAAGGTACTTGTGAAGTTAACATTTTTCACAATGTTGGTATACCAAGTTTTCCAAGCCCCATTTTTCTAGTCACTGGCTGTCATTATCAAGTTTGTAATGTGACCATACAGTATTGATATTTTAAGTTCCATTTTCTTTTGTATTTATAAAGGTTATTCATTTACCTGCCTTATGTTTATTCCTTAAGAGATCTTGTTTGATTGCTTTTTTTTTCCTAAAGAAACTATTATAGCCATGTTTGTGGGTCAGTCTTTAATCCCAGCACTGTTTACTTTAGTCTTTGTACTTTCAAGACAGAAGCAGGTCAGATCTTTGTGAATTTGAGATCAGCCTGGTCTACATAAGGAGTTCCAGACCAGCCAGAGATACATAGTGAGATCCCATATTCAGTAAATAAATAGTGATGCAATAGTACTGCCATGGACTTATTTACAGGGAGATGTGGATATAGGCTTATATAAAAACATGGCAAACCAGTGAAATGGTTCAGAGTAAAGGCACTTGCTGCCAACACTGAGAACTTCAGTTTGATCCCTGGGACCTATGTGGCATAAGGAGTGTTAACCAGTTTCAGCAAGTTGTACCCTGACCTCCACATGGGAGTGAAGATGACATGACATCTTCCCGTCATATAAAAAAAAAAATTTAAAAAGCAGTTCTTCAGCCAAGCACCTTGGCACACACCTGTAATCCCAGCACTAAGGGAGCCAGGTGATCTCTGTGAGTTCCAGGCCAGCCTAGTCTACAAAGTGAGACCAGGATAGCCAAGGCTACACAGAGAAACCTGCCTTGAAAAACCAAGTTTATTTATTTAATAGGGATGGTTGTGTGCACCGTGGTGCACACAATTTTCAAAAATCTGTTATCTGCCAGGTATATGTTGTGCAAGCCTTTGATCCCAGCACACTTAAGACACAAGCAAGTCGATCTCTGTAAGTTTGAGGACAGCCAGGACTATATAGAGGGACCCTGTCTCAAAAAAACCCAAACAAACTGCTCTCTTTTTTCCACTCTGTAGGTCATAGGGATTGAATTCAAGTTGTCAGGTTTAGGAATAGGCTGTAACCTAATGCTCCTTTACTCTGCTTCCTGAGTGGTGAGATTACAGACCAGATATGCACCACCACAGTTTGTGCTGGGCAACTTAACAACTTAACTACATCCCCGGTGTTCAGTTTATATTTGGTCTTGTTTCAAGACAAATGTTTTTAAAGCTTCTTTTTTGTTTTTTTGAGACATGATTTTTTGGGTTGTTTTTTTTGTTGTTGTTGTTGTTGTTGTTGTTTTTTTTTTTCTGTGTGGACCAGGCTGGGCCTTGAACTCACAGAGGTCTACCTGCCTCTGCCTCTTCAAGAGCTGGGATTACAGATGTGCACCACCATGCCTGGCAAGTTTCTTTTTCCTTATGACTACTTTGTTATATGTTACAGGTTTACTCAAAACAAAATGTTGATATTATATGCTGAATGGGCTTTGAAACTGTACTGGAGTATTTCCTCCCTCCCCCACTACTAGTCATACATCGATGGATATCCTGAATAGATTACTCTGAGCCTCTTTAGCTTCATTTTTTTGCCACCCGTGTACATATCCATCTATCTATATACATACATACATATATATGTATGAGTGTATAGAAGAAGAAAGAGGAAGAGTAGAAGGCACAAGAAGAAGTAAATTTGTGATTTCAATATAGTAAAGCGAATATTCTTTAGAATATTCTTTAGAAGTGGTTGAGGTTTTCTCTGACTAGTATATGATCAGTGTTTTTATTTTGAGACAAGATCTCATTGTGTAGCTCTACCTGGCTTGTACCTCACAGGTCTACCTGCCTCCCAAGTGTTGATACTAAAAGTGCACACTACCATGCCAAACTATATGATCAATTTTATGATTGTTCCACATACATTCAAGGAATATATGGTATAGCTAAAAGGTATATATCTTTACTTAAACTTCATATATACTTGTTTTAATACTTAAATATTAGAAACGCATGAAAAAAGTAGAGATATAACACTCAGCTTGAGAAACAGCCATTATACAAATACCTCTAGCACCTTCTATTCTAGTTCCTTTTTCATTTTCCCACAGATATGGCTGCTATCTTGAACTTAATATTTTGTAGTCCATGAACTTAACACAGTAATGCGTGATTTGTCAGCAGAGCACAACCTGTCCAAAGGTACAGAAGTTCTATTAAAAAGTTTAGGATGGGGATGGTGACACATGCTTTTAATCCTACAACTCAGAGAGGCAGGTGGATCTCTGTGAGTTAAAAGACCAATCTGGTTTACAAAGTGAGTTCAAGACAGGCAAGGGCTACACAGAGAAGTGCTATCTCAAAAAAAAAAAAAAAAAAGTTTGTAGCTCCTGGACGAACATTGGGAATTGGCCAAAGAAATATTTGCCCTCTTAGAACATATCAAGTTAGGTTATAAGAGGTTAAGTTGATAGTTATCTAAAATATGTATGGTATAAATACATGAGGCAGACAGATTGTATTACCTTTGGATAGTATATAATAAGTAGGTAGTGATGCCATTGGCAGTATTTCTACATACTATATGGTTCAACCAATTAGTTAAGTTGGAAATCTAGATGTAAAAAGACCAAGTAATTTGCATTTCTGAATTACCTTTGATGGCTATCTGGAGAAATGGTTGTATTAAAAAAAGAAATGGGGGCTGGAGAGATTACTCAGAGGTTAAGAGCGCTGGCCTTTCTTCCAGAGGTCCTGAGTTCAATTTCCAACAACCACACGGTGGCTTCCAACCATTGGTAATGAGATCTGGTCCCCTCTTCTGGCATACAGGCAGAACATTGTATATATAATGTTATATATACATTGTAGAATAAATAAATAAGTCTTATTTTTTAAAAATGTGATCAGTTGAGAGTTGTAAAACATATAAAGGACTTACAAAGGTTAGGTGTGGTGAGATATACCTGTAGCCTGAGCTACTTAGAAGATTGAAGCAGGGACAATACTGGGCAGCATAGTAATTTTCTTGTCTCAACAATAAAAGAACTTACAGCCATGTTATTTTAGGCAGTGAGAAATTAATATCTAAATTGAACTTAAGGATTTTGCTCTCAAGATCTTGGTTTGATATTCATTAGTAATTAGATGTGACTGGTTTTGCTTCTAATTCTGTGTTTGGTTTTGTTTGTTTGTTTTTTCCCCTCATTTCTAGATTGGCAGACTCAAGTGGCCTTTTTAATGATTGAGTAATGATGGAGATGGACCCAAATTAGAAAGTGATTTCTTCAATAAAGCAATAGAAGATTCTTCATTTTACTTCTGGAAGCTCAGTTCAGTTTTTGGGAAGGAGGAGAACAAGTGAAATACAGAAAATTAATAAGAAGAAACCTCATTTTGGAATTCTCTTTTTCCTTGACCCTTTTCTACTTATAATTTTGCCTGAATTTATAAATAGTAAAGACCAAAGAAATAGGATATATATTTAAGAGCTTTATACCAAGAAATTTGCCTTGAAAGCTGCTATTCTGTGGCAAGAAAAATAAATCAAGTTTCTGTTGGATTCCTTTTTCAAAAAAAAAAAAAAAAACAACAAAATTTCTTATCTCTTTAGATTTTGAAGGTTAAGACAGATACAAGCATATATCTCCACACTGTTGTAACCAGTTGTGTAAGATAATGAGATTTGTGTTTTAAGGGCCTTTGTTGTGCATATTTCGCCACTGGAATTGATTGCCCTGATCTCTTATAGTGCTTTACTATTACATTTTTGGTCTACCACCTTGATGACATTTCTTGCCCACACCTGAGATCACTTTTCTTTCTAGCTATGACCTTGTTATGAACAGTATTTGTATTCACTGTGCAAATGCCCATGTTTTACCTATTTAAGCAACAACATAGTGCCATTACTCAAGGAAGTTGAATGAGGTGAACATAGACATAGCTTTCCCCCTTTCCCCCCCTTTTTAAATGTAACAAATAACTTTTTATGTTCCCCTTCCCCCCTTCCCCTCCCCCTTCCCCCCTTTGGAAAAGTATCAGGAACTAGGTATTCAGGATGAGCAATTGAGAGGATTAAGAGGGTGGGCTACACAGAGCTGGGCTTCTTTGTGCTTCATCACAAGGCGTGCTGCTGGCCAGGCTACTTAAGCACCCTTTTTACAAGAAAACCTCGTGGAAGGTACAGCTGGCAACTTTGGAAACAGGACCACAGAGGTGACTCTCTGAGGGTAAATATCCATGTGTCTTAACTTTCAGAAAAAAACATACATTGAGTATGTCATTTTTTAAAAATGTGTTTTGTTGTGCTGTGAAGCATTTAATTTTGGAGAATGTTAGTGATTCAGATATACCAGTGAATCTCAGAAAAACTGATACAATTTGATGTGGGAGGAAATGTCCCTAAGGTAAATAGAAAAGCTCTTGTAGTTCTCAACCTTCCTAATGCTTTGATCTTTTAATACACTTCCTCATGTTGTGGTGTAACCTCCAAGTATAAAATTATTTTTCTTGCTATTTCATGACTGTAATTTTGCTGCTATTACTAATTGTAGTATAAATATCTGATATCTGACCCCTGTGAAAGGGTCTTTTGACACCCCCCCCCCCCATGGGATATTGACCCACAAGAACCACTGTTTCATATGTATCTGTAGTACTTTTTTTTTTTTAATTGTTAGACAAAATTCAAGAATGCCTTTACTACTTCCTATAGTCTCCTGAGATCTGGAATCTTGAAAGTAGCCGTAGACAGTTTCTGGGGGTAGGTCTGTTGTAAAGGGTTGTGTATTAATCACAGACACCTTTTTTTTTTTTTTTTAAATCACAGATACCTTTACACACTGGTAGAAGTATGAGTTATTTGTGTTCTCTTCTTTAGATCCTGGCCATGAGGTTGGATGCCTCATCTTGCTGAAAAGACACTGGACCTAAATGGCGCAGCATGACTTTGTTCCTGCTTGGCTAAATTTCTCAACGCCACAGTCAGCTAAGGTACTAGCTGGTCTTTGCTACTTTGTGGGTTCTTTTTCCCACCCCCATTTCATCCTCTAACACTAGATAGGAGAGGAACAAGGATAGAAGGAGAGAGGAATTAGGAAAATCCCTGAATCTAATTTCCTTTTGATTCTACTTTGACAACTACTAACCATGACCAACCTCCTTAAATGACCAACAACAACCACCATCCCGCAGTGGGGGCCAGGCGCTAGCATTTATATACACTCTGAAAAGTTTCCAGAATTCCTAGTGTCACATAATCACAAAAACCATCTGCAGCTGGGAAAATGATGGTTCTGCTAGAAGAAAAGGAACATGATAGATAATCTGTTGTTGTGGACAATCCAAAGCAGCCCCACATCCCTACACCTGGGATTAAAGTGAAAAGGCACATCATTATAATCCTGTGTATTTTAAAGAAACCACAATTCAAGAATTCTCAAATGTCACTCCAAGGTACTGTCTTTCATTCCTGTGGTAAACTACACAAACATACCAGTTCTTTCCGTCTGACTGGTGTGTAGCTTCTGCTTTGTGTTTCAGTCTGTGTTGTTGGTTTTGTTTTGGTTATTTTGAAGAATTTTGTTTTTCATATATGTCCTACTTTTCCTCAGGATTTCAAGCATCTTCATAGACTTACCGTTCTCTTAAGAGGGAATCAGTAATTGGCTATAGAGAATGCAACAACAGTTAAGATCATTTGATGCTCTTGCAGAGGACCCAGGTTTGACACCTAGAATCTATAGGGTGCCTCAGAACCATCCATAACTCCGGTTCCAGGAGACCCGACTCCTTTTTCTGATCTTTTTGGGCAGCAGGCATGCATGTGGTGCACATAGATAAATTCAGGCAAAACTTATACATGTAAAATAAATATTAAAAAAATTTAAGAAAATTATTAATAATTATGCACTCACATCAGTGTGTACCTTGCCTGTGTCAGTGTCTCTCTCTTTTAACTTTTTTTTTTTTTTAATGTGTATGTGTAAGTACCCTTGAAGGTCTTTGAAAAATGGCTGGTGCAATTCTATGTTTACAGTCTAAGACATACAGAATCTCCTTTTCTGTTGTCAGGGTAAAAACCCAAAAAGGTTCATGTTCAAGGAGGATCAGAATGCTTGATGATGAACGCTTTGCTTGCCTGCCTCTCCTCACATTTGTGTAGATAGTGCCAGTAGAATTCAGGGAGGATCTAGCTTTCCAGCTCAGTTCACTGACTCCTCTCTGGATTCATCTTCATAATCATATTCGGGACATGCTTTTCTAGACATCCCATAGGTTAGTGAAGCTGACAGTCAGCTAGTGAAACTTAGTCAGCCATCAGTATCACAGGTAAAGGATATATAGAAAGCTCGAGAGGTAGCTCAGTTTTTGACCAACTGATTTAGAACCCAATAAGATACTGAAAGAAACTGAATCTTTGCCTCTATACTTTATGGTGATAGTCATCTACAGCCACCTTTGACAAACACGGAGAGCACCTATCCCGTGGAGAAGGTAGATTTGGAATAAGCCGTCGTCGACATAATTCCTCTGATGGCTTTTTTAACAATGGACCTCTTCGGACTACAGGAGGTAAGTCATATCCAGCTGTTATGATCATATATTTAAACTACTGCTAAGAGACAGGCTTGGTGGTGCACACTGTTAATCCCAGCACTCAGGAAACAGGCAAGTGTAACTCTGTGAGTTTGAGACTAGCCTAGTCTACCTATTTCCAAGACTCCAGCACCTGGAGGCTGGGAGAGCCCCCGCCCTACAAAGAAGGTTATTGGTTTCTTTGTGTGGAAGGTTGCTGGATGTGGTGCTTGTAATCCCAGCATTGTGGGAGGCAGAGGCAGGCTGAGCCAGGACAGCCAAGACTACACAGAGAAACCTTGTCTCAAAAAACAGTTTCCTAAAGCTCTTTTGGAAGTAACTTTAACCAAAAGCATCTGGCCCAGATATTTCTTGATTTATAAGAAACGGATAACTAATACCTTACTTTTCCTTGCTATTTTAGATTCTTGGCACCAACCCTCCCTATTCCGCCATGATTCTGTTGACTCCGGTGTCTCTAAGGGAGCATATGCTGGAACCACAGGGAATCTATCTGGTTGGCATGGCTCCTCCCGAGGTCATGATGGCATGAGCCAACGTAGTGGAGGTAGTACAGGAAACCATCGGCACTGGAATGGCAGCTTCCACTCTCGCAAAGGCTGTACCTTTCAAGAAAAAACACCAACAGAGTTTAGGGAAGAAAAAAAAGAGGATAAAGTAGAAAAGTTGCAGTTCGAAGAGGAAGACTTTGTAAGTATAAAGCTTTTAAATTCATAGTTAAAAGCAAACAATGTCTTTTAAAAATACAGGACCCTAGACAACTTCTCACTTTTTAGAACAGGCTGACCTTGAATTTATAGAGATAAGTCTGCCTCTAACTCCAGAGTTGTAGGATTAAAGGTGAGTGCCAGTGTGCTCAGCCCAGGACCCATTTGAATTGATTTCTGTGTGTTCAGTTTCCTTAAGACTTTGTTTTCTGTGGAATTTACTCTTTATAAAAGAACTGTCTGGCTGTTAACTGTTGTCAGTGAAATTTGATGCTTAGGATATAAACTCTTACTTGTTTATTATATGTGAGTGTGAATGCATATGTATTGAGATCAGACGACAACTTGAGTTGGATCGTGGAGATTGCAAGAAGTCCTTAAGGCTTGATGACGGGGACCTCTACATCTTGCTGGTCCCAAGAGCACCCTTAAGAATTGTTTATATTATCTTATATGTCTAAGCATGCACACATGATATATGTGTGTGGTCATGCATGCAATAGTACACCAGGTCTAAGTACAAGTTCCTAGAGTTCTACCTTCACTTGAGTTCCAGGGATTGAACTCGGGACACTAAGCAAGTGCCTTTATCTACTGAATTATCTCTCTGACCCCCTTTTAAGAATTTTAGAAATAGATCTGATTTAAATATGACCAGTATGGTTTCTTTTTAGCATAAAATTGCTGTCATTTTTATTCAGTAATTTATACTTTTTTATTATTATTAAAAGAAAAGCCAGATGTGATGGCACAAGCCTCTGATGCTAACATGAGGAGGCAGAGGCAAGCAAATCTCTTATAATGTAGAGGCCTGCCTGGTCTATAGACAATTACCAAGCTTTCTGGTCTAGAACAAAGCTCCTTAATAAGCACAAACTGTTGGAAATATACTCTAGATTGGGCTGTACAAAGACAGAAAAAAATAGACAAAGGAAAAAGTTCAGATAAAAGGTAAGCAGAAAGTAAAGCCAGATTTAGGAGGCAGAGTCAGGATCTGAGTTCAAGGCCCACTTGGTTTACAGAGCAAGTTCCAGAACAACCAGGGCTGCACAGAGAAACCTTGTCTCAGAAATACAAAAAGAAAAAAAGAAAAGCTAGCCAGACCAATATTAACAACAAAAACTAATCATCTATAAAAAGAATCAAGGTTTTTCTTTCAGGCCTAGAGAGATGGCTCAGTGGCTAAGAGTATATAGTTCTCCAGGGGATTGGAGTTTCATTCCAGCACCTAGGTCGGGCAGCTCACAACAACCTGGCCTCTTGAGAGTACCTGCAGTTAAATATGTAGATATATACATAATTAAAATTAAATCTTAAAAATTTCAAAGTCATACCCCCTCCTACCTTTTTATGAGTTAGGGGGAAATACCGAATAATATCCTAACACACAGTGCAGAGTACACCTTTAAGATGTATCTGCAGGAACTAGAGTGATAGATGGCTCAGCAGTTAAGAAAACTTGCTTTTTACAGAAAATAAAGGTTCAGTTCCTAGTACTTGCATAACCCAGTTCTAGACATAACACCCTCCCTGTCCTTTTTGGGCACTAGGCACCAGTGTGGCATGCAGACTTACATACGGGCAAAGTGTTTGTGCGCATAAATCTTAAAAAGAGGTTTCACAAAATAGGTAAGAAGTATAATCTGTCTTAAAAGGTAATGTAACTGGATAGCTCATCAGTTAACAGCACTTTGCTCTTCCAGAGAATGATCCAATGCCTTCTGGCCCATTTACACTGATAAAATAAATCATTTGCGCCCATAAAATAAATTTTTTTTTAAGAAAATGTTAAAAATGACTACTAAGAAATGTTAGAAAATGACTAGAAACGTAACATTCTTAATAATGGGCTATTGCAGGAAAGAATGAAGAATAAGAAAAACACAAACGGTTGAATGCCAATACGTTTTCAAGAATTAGATTTAAAAAAAATTTTTTAGTGACAAATTTAGACATGAAAAGTTAGAAAAAGTAAAGCAAGTTTGACCAAAAGATCAAGGGCATATATAATAGGACACTATCAAGAAAACCAAGGCCAAACAGTGGCTTCAAATGCTGAGAAGTAGATTTAAAATTTTTTTTTGAAATAGAATAATATTGAAAGCGTAAATTGATATATCAGTCTCACAAAAGACACCTGTGTCCAGATTTTTTGGTTCTGTTGCTCTCCTTGTGGAGCAGCTCAATCTCCAAGAGGGTTCCCCAGTAATAGGATCAGGGACTGTCTCTGACATGAACTCATGAGCTGGTTCTTTGATCACGTCCATATGAGGGGGGGGAGCAGCCTTACCAGGCCACTGAAGAAGACAATGCAGCCAGTCTTGATGAGACCTGATAAGTTAGGGTCAGATGGAAGGGGAGGAGGACCTCCCCTATATTTGGACTGGGGGAGGGGCATAGGAGAAGGAGGGAGGGTGGAATTGGGAGGCCATGAGGGAGGGGGCTACAGCTGGGATACAAAGTGAACAAACTAATTAATAAAAATAAAATAAATTCTTACAAATAAAAAAAAGAAAGTGTAAGTTGAAAATAAAGTCATGTTATCCCCTTCTGAAGATGCTAGGCTTGAACAGAAAGAACAACACTGAGAAGTAAAATTGGTAAATCCAACTTGATGGTGGTTGAGTAAAACAGATCTCCAGTGGTTCACTAGCCAGCCAGTGTAACTTGAGCAGATTGTTCCATGTTAAGTGAGAGAGATCCTGTTTGAGAGTAACAGAGGACACAGTGCCAGCTTCTGCCTTCCATGCTTATACATGCAGATACATTCACACATGTATGCCAAGACAGACAGAAACAAAACAAAGACTGGAGATACGCTTTCTAATTTCCTGACAAAATTACTAGAGGATAAGCTTCAGACAATTAGAAAGATCAACAAAAGAGATAAATGTTAAATGTATGGTTAGTATTTGTGATTATAACTCAGTGATAGAGTTCCTATTATATGTGAAAGCTCTCTTCTTATTTACTAGAACAAGGAGCTGGAGTGCTTAGTCAGATAAAAGGGAGAGTTCTTACCAAGCATGCACAGAGTCGTTGATGAATGCATTTATGTATATGTGTCTATGTATGAACTAACAAAGAATCCAGCCTCTAATAACTGTTCATAGTTTCTAAAGTGGGAATACTGTTTAACTATTTGTAATGAGAAAATAAGATAAACACATCTGAAAGTACTAATGTTTTAGTAGTATCTGGAATACTGGCATGGCTGCATGGACAATATTGTGTGTATCATACATAGGATAAAGTGAGGTGACTATAAGGTTGAGGGGAAGATATAAGCCACCCGATCTTCAAGTTTGGGCAGGAGAGATTGCTTCATGATTAGGAGCACTGGAAGCTATTGCAGAGGACCCTGTTTATTCCCATTACTCAACTTAGTGGCACACAGCTGCTTGTAACTCCAGTTCCAGGAGAGTCAGCACCCCTTGCTGGCCTCCACATACACCAGGAATGCCTATGGTACACAGATATACATGTAGATACAAATGTAGGAAAAATACTCATTAAAATAAAACACAAAAACCCAAACTTGAAACAAACTTTAACTGGTTTGGAATTTATTAGGTATATGTCTTTAAATTGGTGTGTTCCTATAAAAAGTAGAAGTCAGTCCTTACACCAGTGAACAACTGAGTACCTATATTGTGGTTTTGAAATACATTTCTAGACACAATATTTATGAAATAATCTTTTTTTTTTTTTTCATTCTACTTAGGAAAGACTTAAAAACCACTAGGGCTTTAGCAAAAAGATTTGTGGGCCAGTGAGCTGGCTCCGTAGACTAAGTTGTCTGCCACCAAGTGGAGAAAGATGGCTTGGCTGCTCTTACAGAGGACCAGAGTTCAGCCTCTAATATCCATATCAGTGGTTCACAACCTGTAAGTCCACCTCCAGAAGGATCTAAACCACCTGGCCTCCACAGGAACACAAACATGCATACAATAAAGCTGAATCTTAAATACATGATCAAAACTGGGCAAGGTGGTACACACCTTTAATCCCAGCACTTGGGAGCCAGAGGTGATATCTTGAATTCAAGGCCAACCTGAGTTCCAAGACAGCCAGGCTACACAGAGAAAGCCTTGTCTCATAAATAAATAGTCCAGAGAGGTTATCTAAAATCATTTAAAGAAAATTGCAGTGGTTTATATTACATCAAATCTGGTTAGATACATGAGTTCATGGTTGTACCTCAAGAATGTAAACTAAACTGTAACTTATAGAAAATGTTCAGGAAGTAACATTTGAAAGTAAAACATGATTACTGAAGTCTAGCTAGTTATTTTTAGTTTTGGAAAGATTTGGGTAGAGAGGTAGAACTTAAAAAATGTTCCTGGTTTAGTCAGCAATATACTTGTTTTAATGAGTGGTAGTTAAAGGAACTTTAGGTTATTATCTGTGTATAGATTTATTTATTTTTGTGTGTTTGAGTGGTTTCTATGTGTCCATGTGTGTACCATAGTCAGCATGTGGAGATCAGAAGACAACTTCATATTTCAACAGATTGTTATTTTTAATATATTATTAAATTAGTTGGAACGGATAACTTACAATTATTCAGTAGCTTCTATGGTGATGGCTACTTTGAAAAATTCTAAATTAATAAGCTTTCTGTATCAACCATTAGTATTTTCTTTTTTTCTAGCCTTCTTTGAATCCAGAAGCTGGCAAACAGAATCAGCCATGCAGACCTATTGGAACCCCTTCTGGAGTGTGGGGTAGGTAGATTTTGCTATCTTAAAAGCACGGCTAGAAATTCTTTATTAGAGGGAAGAGAAATAAATTATTCTTCCTTTTTTGGTTTTTGTTCTTAATTTGGTTCCTGCATCTCCTTTTATCCCTTTGCCTAGACTAGCTCTTCACTAAGCATCCACAAGATAAAAGAATGTTTTATTCTATAAAACCATCCAAGCATAATAATTATGATGGAAACAGAATACAGACCGTTGAAAGCTTATGGGATCCTGATTGGGACTTGGATTTTTGTTTTTTGGTGGGTTTTCTAGCAGTTTGAGTAGTTTTAGCTTGAATTATCTGCTTGTGTGTTTGCAAGTTTATTTTTAAAGATTTTCTTATATTTGGGAGAGAGAAGTGTGTGAACATGGCATGCATACCTACATACCTGTGAGTTCAGATGGCATTGAAGTTCAGACTGGTATGGTAGACCCTCTAGAGCCAGAGTTATAGGTGACTTGGTCCTGGGACCTGAACTGAGGTCTTCTGCTAGAGCAGTGTGTGCTGAGCAATCTCACCAGCCCTGACACTTTTTATTGATGGTGGATTTTTGAGACAGGGTCTCAGAGATTCACCTGCCTCTGCCGGGATTAAAGATATGCTTCACCATAGAGATCTTCCTGTCTCTACCTTCCTGACTACTTTACATTCTTACTTGGTTGTGCCCAGAGATCACCTTATCTATCTTAAAAGCTAAAACCCCATATATACAGCTAATCTTTGTGATTCAGACTATTTTTTATAAACCTAGTAGTTCATGCCTTTTTCCACAGCAAACCAAATGATATCTTTGAAAAAAAAAAAAAAGTAGGGGCTAAAGAGACGGCTTAGCAGTTAAGAACACTGACTGCTTTTAAGAGGACCCAAGTTAAATTCCCAGCACCCACACTCTCTGTGACTCTAGGATTCAACACCCTCACACAGGCATACGGAAAGGCAGAACACGAATACACATAAAAATAAATAATTTCTTTTTAATGTTATGGCTGCGACTTTAATCCTAGCACTCAGGAAGTAGAGACAGGTGGATCTCTTTTGAATTCAATGACAGTCTGGTCTCCATAGTGAGTTTCCAGGCTACCCATAACTATGTAGTGAGACTCTGTCTCCAGAAAATAAAATTAAGGGGCTAGAGAGATGGCTCAGTGATTAAAAGCACTGGCTACTCTTCTAGAGGACCAGGGTTTGATTCCCAGCAACCATTTGAAAACTTGAAACATTTGTAATTCTAGGGTATCCAACATCCTCCTCTTGCCTCCACAGGTACTAGTCATACATGTGGTATGCAGACAAAATATTTGTGCACATGAAATAAGTAAATTTGAAAACAAGAAATTTTGGCTAGGTATGTTATAGCACACCTGTAGTCCCAGTACTCAGAGAGACAAAGGCAGGTGGATCTCTGAGTTTGAGTCCAGTCTGGTCTACAAAGCAAGTCCAGGACACTGAGAAAAAATAAAATAAAAATACAAAAGGAAGGAAGAAAAATTTTTGAAGGTTTTTTTGTTTGTTTTTCCAGTATTGTCTTTTTCTGTTTCATTTCAGTAGACAGTTGTGAGGACATGAGCACATGCATGCACATACAAAGTCAAAGAAGTCAAGCTTGGGTGGTGGTCTACCTTGTTTTTGAAACAGTGCTAGACTGGCTGGTCATTAAATCCTAGGGATTGACAGGGTTCTGCACCTGTGTGTTCTTACTCAGGTTTTAGAGATTAGCTCATGGTTACATGGTAAGCATAACCAACTGGACTGTTCACCCCACCCATAGTCTCACTTTTCAGGGTATTTGTTAAATGAATACAAGTAATGTTTGTCCCTTGGTCTCAACTTCATCTCCTATGTTGAAGGTACGGCTGTTGTTTAAACTGTTTCTTATCAAAGGTGACATTCTCTTTTTGTCTCCACTCTTATATTTAGAAAATCCACCTAGTGCCAAGCAACCCTCAAAGATGCTAGTCATCAAAAAAGTTTCCAAAGAGGATCCTGCTGCTGCCTTCTCTGCTGCATTCACCTCATCAGGATCCCACCATGCAAATGGGAACAAAGTGTCAGCCATGGTCCCAAGTGTCTATAAGAACTTGGTTCCTAAACCTGTACCACCTCCCTGTAAGGTATGAGTTGCAGTCTTTATTTGAACTTTGAAAAACAGGGTTGGTAATAAGTCAGATGTTTTAATATATTTGTATTTTTGGACAAATTATTTGTTAGAGAGTTTTACTCTTATCACCAGACTCTGCCAGTTCCAAGTCACCAGCTTCATTTTGTAAGCTTGATCCTTATTTGTTATTTTCTCTAATAGCATTAAAATCTGTCTGATCAGTCAAGCTGAGTATTTGGCTTCTTGCTCTTTATCTTCAGTTCCTCATTCCCTTCATTCAAGCAATCACAAAATCCCTATAATTTTTTTCTGTTTGTTTGTCTTTGTTTAGGACTTTGTCACTTTTAATGTTGCTGTATACCCTTGTTTTTTTTCATCTCCATATTTCACAGAACTACTAAAATGATTGTCCTTAAATAGTTGATTACAGGTGGACACATAACATTGTCATACACCGATAGCACCAGCTGGTTTAGAAAAATCAGTTGAGCCAGAGTTCAGATCTGGGCAACATATCAAGGAATTCCATCTCTAAGGGTTGGGTAAGAGGGAATAGTATATCATTCCACTCCTGAATTTGTTGAGTGGCTTCAAACTATATCAAATTAGTTCATCGTTTTCTCTGAAGAGCCACACACCATAGATGCTTTAGTGTGTTTTGTGTTCCTTTAAACTATAAAAACAAACCCAAAGAGGTGGTACATGCCTTTAATCCTCAAACTTAGGCGATGAAGAATCTTACCTGTCACTAATCAGTGGAGTGATCTATTTTTATTGTTTTTAATTATGCATGGGTATTTGTGTGTGTTGTGTGTATGTGTGTTAGTTCAGGTGCCCTAGGAGGCAAGAGGCACTAGATCTCTAGGAGCTGGAATCACAGTTACAGTTGTGAGCCATCCAAATGGTGCTGGGAACTGAGTTCCTCTTGAAAAACACCTAGACCTATTAACTACTGAGCCACCTCTCCAGCTCCTTGCCACCACCTCTGCTTCTTTTTTGTTTTGTTTTTTTGTTTTATATTGGTTTTTGAAGACAAGGTTTCTCTGTGTAGCACTAATTGTCCTAGAACTCACTCTATAGACCAGGCTATCCTTGAGCCCAAAGATCTGCCTGCTTTTGCCTTCCGAGTGCAGTGATCAAAGGTGTGCGCCACCCTGCTTGACCCATAAGTATATTCTATTTTATTGCCTCTTTTTTCTCTTAACTAAGAAGAAATTACTCTTGAACCTTATATGCCATCATCTTTGTGAATCCTATCATATACATACAAAGATCTGATTAGTCCTTACATCTCCATCATTGCATAGCACTCGGTCTTTTCAGTTGCGTGATGCTCATCACGTCAATTTATTTTCCTTCTTTATATGTAACCTTAAGGTTGAAAATACTTAACACTTAAAAAGACATAATAGTTGCTTGGATAAGTTCCAGTCTGCACAGATTCAAGTGAAATATGTTGAGTACTAAGAGCAAGCAAGCCCTACTAAGCAGCATCATTTCAGTTTCCATTCTTCAGAATGTACTTGTTCTTAAGAGCAGTACAAACTAGTACCAGTGATGGTCTTTGTACTGCAGTGGCTGGATATGGTAGTACAGGTACAAAATTAAACAACAATTTTTTTTTAAAAAAAGATTCTAAGTTCATTTCTATTAAATTAGTTTGCTGATACTGTTGCCCTTCTTGTTCGGATGGAAGGGTATCCTGAGACTTGGAAGCCCAGAAAGCACTCATATCTCAGGGGAGACCACTTCAGTCCCATTCCTTCAGTGTTGGGTATCCCCAGTGTTGGGTATTCCCAATGTAGGGTATCCCCCACTGACCTCAGGATCCTTAGACCTACTCCACGTCTTCATTTGTCGTCTTCGCTTCTTTGCTTATTGGCTTCTTTCCATGAGAAAATCATATCAGGCAATAAGTCTCATAAAAGTGATTTATTGGGAGGGTCCAGGGTGTAGAGTGACAAATCCAGAGTTGGCTGCCCCTGCTCCCAGGAGATGACAGCAAAGAAATGGACACACAGGCTTTATATAGGATTTCTTAAGGGGCAGAGCTTTTCACGATAGAGATTTCCAATTGAGGGATTGCTGAGATTTCAAGTCCTGAGTTTGGGGAGTTCAGGGATTGATGGGTTTTCCTGCTTAGGAATTAATGGCTTATTTTCACTCCATTTCGTTCATCAGCCCATGGTTAGGGCGGGAAGACCTTCCTGGCCAAAAGCAGCTTTGCCTGAGGCCCCATTATTTGGAGCAGCTTGGGGGGGGCTGGAGAGGAAGTGCTGCCACTGTGGACAACTCCTTTGGTGGCACCTCATGGTGGCTGCCAGCTGAGGAAGTGCAGTTGCTGCTCTTTAGGCAGCTTTGTGCTCAGGCACTACAAATACAGCAAGATCAGTGCAGACTGTGGTCACCAGTGAGAGGTCACCAAAAAGATCGGCTCTTCTTTGGAGTATGGTAGATAGCCAGAGTTTGGAGAGTGTCTGACATTAATGAACAGATGATTTCAGAGGTTCTAAAATCCAACAAACACTAGACGTATGGGTGGTGACTGGGCCATTTTAATTACCCTTAGTAGCATTGGAAGGTAAGATTATTAAGACTGGGAATCTGTCTTTTTAAAGACAGTGTTTCTCTGTGTAGCCCTGGCTGTCCTGGACTCACTTTGTAGACCAGGCTGGCCTCGAACTCACAGAGATCAACCTGCCTCTGCCTCCCCAAGTGCTAGGAATATAAACATGTGATACCACACCTGGGAATCTGTCTTTTTAAAGGTGTATTTGTGTACGATGGACGTGGCACATGTATATGTATTCTTGAGTGTATGCAGGAGGTGCGAGGTTGGCTTCAAGCAACTCGACTTATGTGCTCGGGATCCATACTTAAGAGTGTTGACTTGGGCAGCAAACACCTTATCCACTAAGTCTCTACTGAGGCTGATGAGAAAGTCATTGTTAAAGTAAAAATAATTTTTATTTACAATAACCAGATTACCCTGTCAAGAATATAGACAATAAGGAATGGGGAAAGAACTTTAATTGACACATTTAAATATTACCAAGAAATTATAATTCAGGCATAAAAAGAGTCATATTCGATCATAGAAGTTCTGAGAGCTAAGTTTAAAGTAGCAATAATGCTTGTCAATTCTTGTTGAGTAGTGACAAATAACTTGGCTCAAAGCACTGGCTGCTCTTGGCAGGACACAGGTTCAGTTCCCAGCACCCAGACGCCAGCCCACACCTGTCCTCCAGTTCTAGCAGATTCTCTCCTTGCCCCCACTGCCCTCAGCTATGTCCCCATGCACACATAAGGCAAAACACTGATAAATATAAAATAAATAAAGGTTAAAAGCACTGGCTTTTAACCTTCTTCCAAAGGTGCTGATTTCGATTCCCAGCAACCATGTGGTGGCTTGCAACCATCTATACTGTGATCTGGTGCTCTCTAATGCCCTACAGGACCACAAGCAGGTAGAATACTGTATACTGTATAAATAATAAATAAACAAATCTTTTTTAAAAAGTTAAACTGGGCTTCACAAGGCATTCAAGAATATATTAGCAAGATACTTGAGAAATCTCCAAGACCACAGAACCTATTAAATTGTGTAAGACATGTCTTCAAGGTCTCAGATGGCTTAAGGATGAAAAGTGGCAAGGATAAAAATCATGGCAGAAACATTCGTTTAGTCCTGTTGTGCACAATAAAAATAATATTTTACCTGGGCAAGGAGTCAGAAGCAGGTGGATCTCTGTCAGTTCGAGGCCAGCCTAGTATACAGACTGAATTCCAGGGCAGCCAGAACCACACAGAGAAACCTAAACAGAGAGAGGATACTTGAGGAACAGAATTCAGTTCTTAGTAATGAGCAGTATATTGTTCTCTGAAACATGTTTTGAAAGTTGGCATTGTAATATAGGGATAAAAGTTTTGTTTATTCATGAAACAACCATTTTATAGAATAGAACTAAGTGTTAGCAACTATGAGCCCATGATAGCTGATCACCAGAATTCTGTTTGGCAGTAAAATGATGGCCCTATAAGATTGAAGGAAAATAAGCCAGGTGAGGTGGTTCATGGCTGTGATCCCAGCACTCAGGGTGGCAGAAGCAGGTAGATCTATGATTTTTTTGTTGTTGTTTAAAAAATTTTTTTTATTAATTACACTTTTCACTTTGTATCCCCCCTGTAGCTCCCTCCCTCCTCCCTGGATCTATGATTTTCGAGGCCAGCCTGGTCTACAAAGCCAGTCCAGCCAAGCCTACACAGAGAAACCCTGTCTCAAAAAACCAAAGAAAAGAAAAAGATTGAGGGAGAATACTTCTACTTTGCTCTTGCCTCTGACTTTAGTACAGTAGAAAAAATAAATTTAACTTGTTAAAAGGATACTAAATACATGAAGAAATGAGCTCACAAATGAAACAATAAACAGAAGCTGAATGGTAGAAAAGAATTCTTGGGGCTGGAAAGATGGCTCAGAGGTTAAGAACACTTACTGTTCTTCCAAAAGTCCTAAGTTCAGTTCCCAGCAACCACATAGTGGCTCATAACCATTTGTAGTAAGATGTGGTATGCAGTCAGAATGTTGTATAAATAATAAAAAATCTTTTTTATTAAAAAAAATTCTTTAAGAAAAACTATGATTTCCCATGAGGAAGCCCAC
This sequence comes from Pachyuromys duprasi, assembly GCA_028658305.1. Classification (NCBI taxonomy): domain Eukaryota; kingdom Metazoa; phylum Chordata; class Mammalia; order Rodentia; family Muridae; genus Pachyuromys; species Pachyuromys duprasi. The sequence goes on from CM053763.1 coordinate 93,134,983, forward strand.
TGGTAGCACACTTGCATTCTCAGTGCCTTAGTATGATGCCGTCTACTTAAAAAAGAAAGAAAACTGAAAGCCATGGTTGATAATGAATTTAGCTCACTTTAGTGAGCCTTTGCTTAGTAATCATATACTAAAAAAGTATAAGACATTGGACAGGGGGCAGGTGTTTCTGCCTCTACTACGTAGCTAAGGCTAAGAATCAGAAGTTCCAACCCAGACTGAGCTCCCTGTCTGTCGTAAGGCAACTGTCCATCTCATTGTGTTTAAACTCACTGAAAACTAGATTAAATAGAGATGTTTGTGCTTTGTTTCTTGTTATGTGTGTATGAGTGTTTTGCATGTATGTCTGTGCATCATCTGCATGCCTAGTGCTTACAGATGTTAGAATCCCCAGGAGCTTGAGTTAAAGACTGTTATAAGCCTCTATGTGGGTGTTGAGATGGAACTCTGGGTCCTGTGGATGAGCAGCCTATGGTCTTAACCCCTGTCTTAGGTCTTTATTGCTGTGAAGAGACCCCATGCCCAAGGCAACTCTTATAATGCAAAACATTTAATTAGGGTTCTTACAGTTTCAGAGGTTCAGTCCCTTATTGTCATTCTGGGAAGCATGGTAGTGTGCAGGCAGCAGATGGGGACTGTGTGCCACACTAGACATAGCAAGAACATAGAAAACCTCAAACCCTGTCCCCAAAGTGACACACTTCCTCCAGCAAGGCCACACCACCTATGGGCCAAACCACCACTGAGACTTGTTTGCAGCCCCACTTAATATTTTATTCATTGCATGTAGGCCTTTGTAGTAAAACTTTATAGCACTATAGCAATGTTCCTGTGCCCAGAGGCAATGGTATAAAACGCAGGTTTTCTGGTGGCATGCTATAATCACCTTTGATCAGTAACTGAACACAGCATCTTTTCTTTTCCTTAAGTGTAAGAAAAAAGTCTGGGGCTGAAAAGATGGTTCAGTAGTGAAGAGCTATCGTTGTTACAGAGGATCTGTGATCAATTCCATCACCTACATGCTCACACAGTCATCCATAATTCCAATTTCAAGGGATCCAAAGTCTTCTGATGTCTGTGCATACCAGGAACATATGTGCTGCACATGAATACATAGTAGAAAATAAAAAGACACTTAATTCTTGTTAGGTCAATGTCTCCAGCTGATACACATATTTTGAGAACTTTGGGAAAGTTTTTCTTTTTTTAAAGCAGTTACATATATTAATTAGCTGAATAATAGTGAACAAATTGGATAACTGTGTTGTCAGTATTCTCTAAAAAAATAGACATGATAATCATACGTGATTATCTTACGAATTTTTTAGTAATTTATTTTTATATTAATCATAGGTTATGTACTTTGTATCCCAGCTGTAGCCCCCTTCCTCATTCCCTCCCATTCTTCCCATCCGTCCCTCAGCCCCTCCCTGCCCCTTTCCAAGTCCACTGATAGGGTAGGGCCTCCTCCCCTTCCATCTGACTCTAGCTTATCAGGTCTCTTCAGGGCTGGCTGCAGTGTCCTCTTCTGGGGTCTAGCAAGGCTGCTCCTCCATCAGGGGGTGACAGGGGTTCAAAGAGCCAGCCATTGAGTTCATGGCAGAAATAGTCCCTGTTCCCCTTACTAGGGTACCCAGTTGGATACTGAGCTACCATGGGCTATATCCTAGCAGGGGTTCTAGGTTATATCCATACATGGTCCTTGGTTGGAGAAACAGTCTCATAAAAGATCCCGGTGTCATGATTTGTCTTTAAGAATTAAACAGTGTGGTTGCTGGGCATTGAACTCAGGACCTCTGGAAGAGCAGCCAGTGTTCTTGACCTCTGAGCCATCTCTCCAGCCCCATCCTGTGGGGCCTCCTAATACGGTTTGTTTTTTGTTTTTTTTCCTTGGAAAATAGTTTTACACTTAATACTTAATGTTCCACTCTGTTGAACTGTACCATCTTTGGTATCTTTTTGTTTTTTGAGTCAGTCTCTCTGTGTAACCCTGACTGTCCTGGAACTCACTGTGCAGACCAGGCTGCCCTTGATCGTACAGAGATCTGCCTGCCTCTGCCTCTCTCCCTTCCCCCTAACCCCCCAGTGCTGGGATTAAAGTCGTGTACCACTATGCCCAGCCTCCTTCAGTCCCTTTAGACAGTGTTCCAGCTATACTATAGCGGTTATAGTCATGGCCAGACTGCACAAAACTTGAGCCAAAGAAAAGCCTTTGGATTTAAACAAGGACTGTGTGACATTTACAACATGCATGCTGGCATGAAACTAGCCTAACACTATCAAAAGCTCTAGAAAACTGCAGTTTTTCTGATGTGCTTTGCAGAAAATAGCCATCACACACATATAAAAATTACATAGGTAAGAGAGTGGAAATTCTGCTTTGCATGCAACTAAATGCTTTCAGAACTAGCATGGTAAAGATAGCTGCTGAAGGCTGGAGAGGTGGCTCAGCCGTTAAGAGCACTGAATGCTCTTTCAGAGGACCCAGGTTCAATTCCCAGCATCTACATGGCAGCTCTAACTGTCTGTAACTCCAGGATCCAACACTATCATATAGACATATGGACAAAACACAATAAAAATCAATGACTGTTTTAAAGAGAAAGAAAGCTGTTGAAGGGGCTCAGCACAGCTCCTGGCCTTTCTGGCCCCTGTCTGCCTAAGCTCAGAAGGGTCTTGTGCATGTTGACAGGTAAGCCCTGTGAACTTATATCCCATATAACATTGCACTTTTTTGATTGCAAGCTAAGCTCTTCTCTGTGTGCTGCTTTTGACTGATACTTTTTTTATTATTATTCCCATATAGCCCAACGCATGGAAAACTAACAGAATGGAACACAAATCAGGATCCCTTTCCTCTAGCCGGGAGTCTGCTTTTACCAATCCAATTTCTGTTACTAAACCAGTGGTACTAGCTGCTGGTACAGTTCTACACTCTCCCAAAGAGGTGAGTGAAAATAACTCCAGGGGTCTGGAGAGATGGCTCAGCGGTTAAGAGCACTGTCTGTTCTTCCAGAGGTCCTGAGTTCAAATCCCAGCAGCCACATAGTGGCTCACAACCCTCTAAATAAGATCTGCACCTCTTCTGGCGTGCAGACAGAAACTTATATGTAAAATAAATCTTTAAAACAAAAAAGGAAATAACTGTAGGGCAGCCTTTTCAAATAGTGCCCTTTTTTCTGTTTTGAAAAAGACAGGATCTTACGTAGCCCGTGAGGATGCCCATCAGTGACTAATCCTCCTGCCTATGCCCCGAGTTCAAGTACTGGGGTTGTAGACATAACAGCACTGTGAGCGGTTTTATGTTGTGCTTCTGGACCAGTTCCAGGGCTTCATTTATGGTGGGGCCACTTTGTTGACTGAGTCACATCTGCAGTCCAAAGTTGCAGTTTCTCTATGTGTCTATCATTTTGTTTTTAAAAGATTTATTTTGTGCATATGAGTGTTTTACCTGGATGTATATGTGTACATTCTGTGGAGGTCAGACAGAGGGTGCCAAATCCCTTTGGTCCTGGGAACCAAACCCAGGTCTCTGAAGTAAACCACAGTTGGTGTTCCCTTGGTTTCTGCAGCATTAAAATAGGTGTGTGATATAAACCCCGAGTCTGTAGCGTAAAAGTCCAACAAAACTGATGTTTTTGTTTGTTTGTTTTTCAAGACAAGGTTTCTCTGTGTAGCCCTGGCTGTCTTGGACTCAATTTGTAGACCACGCTGGCTTCAAACTCACAGAGATCTTCCTGCCTCTGCCTCCCTGGGTGTAGGGATGACAGGCTTATGCCGCTGTACCCAGCTAAAACTGATGTTTTGAAATGAACTGGTTTGCAGAAGATTTTTGTTGTTGTTTTATTTTATTTATATGGGTGTTTTCCTTTGTGTGTGTCTCAGATGCCTGGAGTTACAGAAAGTTGTGAGTTGCCCCATGGGTTCTGAGAATTGAACATGGGTCTTTCAGAATAAAAGCCAATGCTCTTACCTTCTGAGCCAAGTCTTCAACCATGTGTTTTGTTTGGTAGAGAAAGTAACTCAGGGATTCCTAGTTCTTGCCTTTTGCTGGTAGGAGCAATCTATTTATGGTGTTTTCTCAGAGTCCCTCCAGTACTACCCCTCCAATTGAGATCAGCTCCTCTCGCCTGACTAAATTGACCCGAAGAACCACGGACAGGAAGAGTGAGTTTCTGAAAACTCTGAAGGATGAACGAAATGGAGACTGCTCAGAAAGTAGAGACTGTGACAAGCTGGAGGGGGTAAGAGTATAGGGGTGTTTCTGGTGTACTATATATTGAATTTTCTTTTGTCATATGTATCTTTTTTGTTGTTTTTTAATGCGGGTAGGTATGTCCATGTGCCACAGTCTACTAATGGACATCAGAAGCTTTTGGTTTCAGGCATCAAACTCAAACCATCAGGTTTGGTTGCAAGTGCCTTTACCCACCGAACCATCTCACCAGCCCGTTTTCTTTCTGTTTTGTTTTTGTTTTTCTTGAGACAGGGTATGTGCCCCTTGCTGGCCTGGATCTCACTATTAGACCAGGCTGTCCTCACACTCTCGAGCTCTATCTGCTTCTGACTCTTGAGAGTTGGGATTAAAGGTGTGTGACACCAAGTCAAGCCCAGCCTTGATACTTCAGTGTACCGAAGGAACATTTGAATGTGAAACATTTTACATTAATTTTTAGGATTTCATAAGAATGACTATACTCTGCTAAGAATTAAAGTAGGGATTATCATGTGTCGATTTTATATTTTGAGGATGTGTATAATTCTCATCTCTTAAGATTTTCTTCAGAAAGTACTTCACCTGTGTTCCCAAGTGCTGAGATTAAAAATCTGCACCGCTGGAGCTGGAGAGATGGCTCAGTGGTTAAGAGCTGTCTGCTCTTCCAAAGGACCCGGGTTCAATTCCCAGCACCCACATGGCAGCTCACAACTGTCTGTAATGCCAGTTCCAAGGGATCTGACATCTTCACCCTAATGCACATAAATTAAAAAATCTGTACCACCACTGCCAGCCCCTTTTCTTAAAGTTAATTCTCTTACTGTTAAAATATAAGTGTTCTTTATATATCATAAGGAATAATCTCTCATCAATTGAGGTTTTAACATATTTTCCTCCCCATCTTCTTGTCTTTTTTGAGGGTGGGGTGCTGGGTCTTGCTGGCTTTGAATTCTTGCCACATCAATATTGGGATTATAGGTATGTCCTGCCATGCTGTTTTATTCTCTAAACTGTCTTCAAGATCGCAAAAACTTATTTTTAACAAAGCTCAGTTAAGGTTTATCTAACAGTCATTTCGTGCTCAAGACCTACCTTTGTTCGTAACTGCTTATCTTCAGGTGTGCTGTGTACTTTAGATTTGGATCAATGATTTCGTGTTTAGTCCACCCCACCGCCTCTCCTTGTTAGCTGTTCCGAAACTTTGGACTCTCCCAGTTAGCTTATTGGCACAGCAGGTCTCAGTTTCTACTGGGGGGGTGGCGGGGAGATGTTCTGGAAAGCACTGTCCTCCTCCATATTGTTGGTTGCTTATGCCACAAAGCCAAGTGTTATCTATCCCTTTACTACAGTTGGAGGACAGCCACACACCCGAACCAAAGGAAAATGGAGAACAAGGTTGTCTTCAGAATGGTCTTCTTCTACCCATGGTAGCAGAAGGGGAGGTCCTGTCCCACTCTCTGGAAGCAGAGCACAGGTGAGGATAAGATCTAAGAACCTTCACCATCCTTAAATGTAAGAGAGGTGTGATATGAAAACTTACTCTGTGTGCCTCAGGTTAGCCTGTTGTCCACTAAGCGTTCTCTCTTTGTACACTTTTCCAAAATCCCCAAAATGTTTGTGAGGTTTAATTTCATTCATACTCAGTTTTATGGACACAGTCAAGGCAAAGAGCATTTTTCACAGATGTGTTGCTGGCCCGACTGGGCAGTTACTGTAAAATATCTTTAAAGAGGCTTTAGGGATCCTATATATGGAACTGACTGCTTAAATGAAGGCCTTGTATAGACAGAGAGAGTAATCTGCCTACAACCTCTTAGCAGATGGCAGCTACCAAGTATGACAGTACTTCCTCAAAGGAACATTAAGGTTCTCAACCTTCCTAAAGCTGGAACCCTTAATGTTATGGTGACCCCCAACCATAAAATTATTTTTGTTGCTATTTCATAACTATTAATTTTCATACTGTTTTGAATAATAAAGTAACTATCTGATAAATGACCCCTCGAGAGCCACTGCTCTATGGGGATTTCTCAGAGGTTAGTGAAGTTCCACAGCAGGGCCACAGCAGCTGCACAAGCTATGGAGCACAGAGAGATGTGCAAATTTCTTCAAAAGGAATTTCTTCTTCCTTTGGTTCTATGAAAAGGTTCCTTTCAATGGGGATATTGGGATTTTATTTGTACCCTCTTATTTTTTTGTTTCTACTGTGTTATTTTATTTATTATATATACAATAGCTGCATGTATGCCTACATGTCAGAAGAGGGCACCAGATCTTATTATAGATGGTTGTGAGCCACCATGTGTTTGCTTGGAATTGAACTCAGGACCTTCGGAAAAGCAGACAGTGCTCTTAACCTCTGAGCCATCGCTCCAGCCATCTGCTGTCTTTTCTAATAGGTCATTTTCCCTTTAACCATAGGAGCCTCTATTTAAATACGAGCAGCTAAGTAACTTGTCCCACTAGGGAGAAAACAGAATTCCTCTGTAACATCTATTGGCCTTGGGCAGGCATTTCCCATGGATGCTACTGGAATACACAGTCAAGCTTACCAGCATCATGTTTTCTTTGCTGTCCTTTTGTCTCCTCAAGGTTATTAAAAGCAATGGGATGGCAGGAATATCCTGAAAATGATGAGAGTTGCCTTCCACTCACAGAGGATGAGCTCAAGGAATTCCATATGAAAACAGAGCAGGTGTGTACTGAGACCTGAGCCTTTCCTGACACCAAGTGCTTAGAATTTCCTTGGCCTTAGGGAATTCTAGTATTTATTTGGGATTTGGGGGCCAGTTTTTGCTGTCTTTATGATAGGGGCTTGCCAGGTGTGGTGGTGCATGGCTTTAATCCCAGCCTGTCTACAGATCAGCAAGGGCTACACAGGGAGACCTTGTCTCAAACAAGGGTATCCTGGAACATGCTATGTAAAACAGGCTACCTTGAACCTGCAACATTCTGGTTCTGCCTCTGCTTCATGCTTACTGAGATTACAGCCATGTGCTACTGTAGCTGGCTAGGAAAACCTAAAATTGAGAGAGAGGGAGGGATGGACCTCGGTATCTAGAGAGAGGCCATGGTGTCATATGTGGTGTCAGACACTGCCTGCACTGTAGGATTGCAGAGGATACAGGCCAGAGTCAGAAAGGAGCACGCTCCAGCCTTAACAAAAACCAGGCCTGTGCTTTCTTTCTGATGTTCTTACCACAGCTAAGTAGCCAAGAGACCTATGTAAATTTGCTCAATTAATGCTTGGGTTCTTAACTCTAAATAAAACACTGAGCTTGTAGGTTTGCAAAAATGAACAAAGTAAGTTTCTACAGTCCTCATATGCTTACCCTTTGCAGCCATCCATCTGCAACATAAGTGATGTGTTTAAGATGGCATCTGGCTCTTACATAGGACCTGAGATTGATTCTTGACACCCATCTTAGTTCACAACAACATGTAACTCTGGCTTGAAAGGATTTGGGGTCTCCAGCTTCCATAGACACCACACACATAACTAAAAGTAAGACTCCTGAAAGCGTAGCACCTTGCAAGGCTCATAATAGGGCAGTACACAGGCTGACATAAGATTTTACCACTTAAAACTGTTTTAGAAATAGGTACTCTAGACCCCAAATCAGACATACTGAATTAGGCTGTGATTTTAAAAAAGAAGGAAAAAAATTGTTTTCACTTTCTTAATTTTTATTTTTTGATGACCCAGGTTTGATAGCATACATCTTTAAACCTAGTAGTACTTGAGGCAGAGGCAGACAGATTTCTGAATTTCAGGCCAGCACGGTCTACCCAAGGAGTTCCAGGGCTGCATAGTAACGCCCTGTCTCTAAATAAAATAAATGAAATCCCTGTAAAAGTTATCTCCACATAGAAGTTTGAAAAGTACTGCTTAAAGCAAAGTTAGATATCTAGAGCGTCCCTCCACATACTGACAATTGAATCCTCACGGACCAGTGTAGTCACTGAAGGGCTGTTTTGTTTCTTTGAAACAGGATTTCTCTACGTAGCCTTGGCTGTCCTGTACTGGCTTTGTAGACCAGGCTGGCCTCTTGAATCCCTGAGTTCTGGTTCACTACCACACCCAGCTTACTGAAGCGTTTTTTTCTTTCTCCTATGCTCCGTAGCTACGAAGAAATGGGTTTGGAAAGAACGGCTTCTTGCAGAGCCGTAGTTCCAACCTGTTCTCGCCGTGGAGAAGCACTTGCAATGCAGAGTGTGAGGAATCGGACACGGAGACAAGCAGCAGTGAGACGTCGGATGACGACGCCTGGAAGTAGAAACATACGTGCTCACAGTTAACCTGTCCCACCAAGCTCAGCCTTGTGTTTAGAGAATATAAAGTGTTCTTTTCCTTTTCTTATGTTGTTGAATACTTCATGCACAAGGGAAATAATCATATCCCAAAGAGAGAGCAATTGTCTTGCTTAGCTTTTGTTGTTCTTCCCTGTTAACTGCTTAATAGACATATGTGTGGTGGGATTTTTTTAAGCACACACAGTACCTGCGGGGCCGTGCACAAGTAGGAGCTAGCAGTGAGAGACGGGGAGATGCCACTCTGCTCAGCAGCTCCTTCTACCAGCCCTTGGGCACTCACCCTGTGCTCAAGCAATCATTGTCAATGACAAAGTGACTATTGAAGTTATAATTGTATTAAATTAATGCTAATAATTTGGATATTTTATTTTATTTTTGGCTGCTCGGGTAACTTAGCCCTTAACCAAGCATATGTGGTTGTTTTTGTTTTGGTTTTTTTTTTTTCTTTTTTTTTTCTTTTGGGTACAGCTGTAAAATATTTGGATATAGGAGATGTTATTCTTGCAGCCTTGATATTCAGGGTGGATTGTAAAATATGAATTTTTGTGAGATTTCAAAGATTAAGATTATTTTGATAACATTATTTACAGATTTAAAAGATGTGGTTATCACAAGTCTGTTGAGGGGGAAAACTACTGCATAAAATAACTAACGTGGAATAAATATTTTGCATCAGTTTGGATTGTCTTGTGTAAGAAATATATTTTCTTTAAAATTAGAGAGTGGATTCTTTTTTTTAGGGGAAATAATTTTTAGGAATCTGGGAGAAAACTGAGTTTAGTCCCACCTGTTTCTCCTATCAGCAGAACTCTTGGTGCAGAAGAACCTGTTCAATAAATTACCCATAATTTAAAAAAAAAAAAAAAAACACTACATTTTCTTTCCTGAAGAATTCATTTTTAGTGCCCAGATTTACTAATCAATATTCATGTATTTGGTGTTTGTTGTTTTCCCCGGAACCACTTGGTGAGGGAAGGAGGGAAATGAGTCCCACAGTTGCTCTCTTTAGTGTACTTGAGTACATGACCTGTACACATACACACTAAAGGAGCAAGAAGGATGGTTTAGGAGTTAGAGCAGCTACTGCTTTTGCAGATGTCATGGTTTTGGTTCCACACCCGTGTCTATTTTCCTGCCACCAAAACAGCTCAATGGATAAGGTAGCATGCTGCCAACTTTGAGGATTAGTTTTGATTCCTAGGACTCACATGGTGAAAGTAAACAAGCGACTCCCTTTATCCTTTGACTTTCACATGCCTTGGCATGCATGTGCTAACATTTGCACAAGTTATTTTAAGAAACATTAAGGAAATTTGCAGCTGGGCATGTTTTCCATTAGCAGAACACTTGCATTGCAAGACCAAGGCCCTAGGTCTACTACAAAGCCAACAGGATAATTCACTAATTTTAGTATAATGCTCATCTAAACCATTAAAATATGTACTGGAGCTAGAGGAATGGCCCGCTGCAGTACTCGCTAGCTGCTCATTCAGTGGTCTAGGGTTTGAATCCAACTAGTAACCACAGCCTAACTGCAGTCCCAGCAGAGCCTGCTTCTAACCTTGGGTACTGCATGCTTTTGGTGCACAAACATACATGCAGGCAAAACACCATACATATACACACAAAAGGTGTCTTTAAATAAATGAAGTAATGCATTGTTGGAAAAAAATTAAGCTTGAGGTTAAGTAGTGATTGAGGATTAGCCATTTACTAGTTTTCAGAACATTTCGGTTTTTGTTGTTGTTAGAATTATGCCAAGAGCACATAATCCGAAACGCGTTGTAACTCTTAAACTTTGGATGTTTGGAGGCAAATACCTTAAGGCCCTGTCTTGTTTAGGAAAGAAGTGATTTGAAAACTGCTGCTTCACATTCTGATAGGTGCATGGATCTGCGTGGATAAGTTGACCAGCAGAAAGAGCTGTACCCCCAACTAGCCTTTCTCTTTTGTCTGACACATTGTATATGCCCCGACACCACCCCCGCCCCCATTTCATTACTTTGGCAGTTCAGATCATCTGTTTCAGAATGGGAATTAGGGGGACTGCTCCATTCTGTGACGGGTTAATTCTGTAAGGCAAGGGTTTATGTAGAGGCATACTACTATGATGGCCTTTACCTTGTGTGGAATGGAACTTCAAGTATTCCCTGCAGTGGAGACCAGCACTAGCTTGGATTCTATTTCGGAGAACAGTGATACAGAATACACTTTACTATCAGGTGCTATGAAATGTGCAGAGTAATAGGCCCACCCAGCTAGTGGGGAGGGAGGCTGCTTTTTCTATGGGCAAGGAAATCAGCTGCTATTACAGGCTTGCCCAAACTCATGCAATTTGTGGAACGGACTTATGACACTTTCTCAACTGGGGCTCCTCCCAAAGGTGGAAAGACACATTGTTGAGGCCTGCCCAGGCCTGTACTTGCTGCCCAGGGAGCTAGGGCACTTGCCCAAACAAATGTGAAGAACTTGGAGATATAACAGAGCCTGCCTTTCCCCACTCTTTTGCCGTATCCTCTATAGGACGCTGGTTGGTAAGATTCCATCCGATGGCTGATTACGCTGGGGAGTCAGGACTTCTGCCCTGTGAGTCCTGTGATATGGTTTTCCGCTCCTGGGCACTGTTGGCCACCCACACCCAGCGATTCTGCATTGGCCGGCCCACTCCAGAGGCGACGCTTGGAACACAGCCTTCAGTAACCACGGTAATAAGGGCCGCCTGTGGCCAGGGGTAGGCTTGCTAGCAAGCAGGATTCTGAAAAGTCTACTCCCTGCCACCAGATTATGGCACAGAAGAAGAGCCGTTCAGATCAGGAGTCCAGCCAATCTGCTCTGAAGAGGCTGACAGAGGAGGTACACACCCAACATGGCTACAAACTCCCCATCTGTAGATATTCTCAGGAGATCAGCCAGTACAGTGACGGCGGTCCCGGTTACCTGCAGGTGCGGCTGCTGAGACTGTCCCTACAGGAAGTACGTTCCTGGGAGACTAAGGCTCCCACCTCCCCTGCTGAGAGGCTCCTGGCGCTGCAGGGAACCCGAGCCCGGCGCGTGGAGGAGGCTGCAGCGCAAAGCCGGGCCCTGCAGCGTCGCAGCGAAGGTGAGAGGTAGGACACCGCCGGTGGCCCTCCTGCTGCGCTAGGACGGACCCTAGCTCGGCTCTTCCTCCCTCAGAACTGAGACAGCGCCTCCTCGGTGGAGCCGGCACCAAGGGAGGATCGTCCCGCCCGTTCGGCCCAGAGCGCGAGCTCAGGGAGCTCAGGGCGGAGGCTGGCCGGACACGGGACGCGCTGCAAGCGCTGGGCGCGCACGTCCTGGCGCTCCAGTCACAGCCGCGGTGAGGCGCGGGCCGAGGGGAGCGGAGCGGGCTGGCCCGGGGGCTTCGGGGAGGGTCGGTACCATCAGCTCTTCGCACCAGCAGCCCGCGGGATGCCTGCTGCCATCCTCCACCGGCCAACCTGGGAACGCTGGCCGCGGAGATCCGGTGAGGGCCCGGCCCGGGCTGGGCAAGGGCGGGAGGCTACGCAGTCTGGAAAACAACTTTCTGCTGCCTTCTTGCTAGGGTCCTACGGGAGGCCTACGAGCGCGGTGGAGGTCGGGACCCAGGAGTTCTGGACAAAATACGGCAGCTGCAAGTAGAGGCGGCAGCCCTGGAGTTGCGGCGGTCACAGAACCGCAAGGGTGAACAGGAGGAGCCAGCCTAGAGGGGCCCTCTCCACACTGGTGGTCCCAGACTTGGGAGGGGAAAAGGGTGTGAGGGAGGGCACCGCTAGAAAGGGAGCCACTTGAGCTCAAGGTAGGAAAGCCCATGTCAGATGACAAACCCAGGCTTGTGCAGAAAACCCTAAGGCATAAAGTGTGACAGGTCACTTTAACTCATCTTAGAAAACCCAAGTGCCACCTCTGAGGAGTTGCTAATGGTGGAAGCTGAAAACCGGCTCCTGGAGGCCGAAATCCTAGCCTTGCAGAAGCAGAAGGGCTTGAGTCTGGCACCCTGGGGTCAGTGAAAAACCCAACCTCTCCCTAGTCTATCCCAGGGGACCCAACTCAGGAGAAGGGGTAAAGGGACTATGCCGGGAGAGCGAGGCCTGTCTCTGCACCATAGGTTTGTGTCCATACATCTATCCCGTGTCTTTGGTGTATGACTGTCAACTCCCTCTGACTTAGTTCGGTTTCCTGCTTCCTCCACTCAAGCCAACTTTTTTCTGTTCCTAGGACCCAGGGATCTCTGGAGATACACGAGTATGAAGGGTGGTAACTTCCTTCCCTCTCCACCAGTTGCACCTCCAATGCCACCACTTACAAGTTCCAGAAATGCCTCGAATTTCCATGGCACTTCAAAGGCTGTGAGGATTCAGCAGAGTAGGGGTTGATAGCAGACAATGGTGGCATGGAGTTTGGGGAGAATGGGCACTTTACAGTTCTGTATGGTTGAAATCTTTCGTCCACAGCCGATACTTAATGGAACCATGCCAAGGAAGTTGGGTCTGGATCTCCACTTCCCCCTACCAGCATCTGATGTTCTAGGCCCTGCACTCTATGATCCTGGGTGAGGCCGGCTCCCTCCTTCACAGCCTCTTTGACTTAGTCACTACTGACCACTTAAGGAGATCCACAAGTACTGGTTGGGTGGAGGCATTTGGTGCTCTGTGTACTTAAGATTTGTACTCTTCAGGGCTGGCCTTGTCATTTTCTATGACTTCCTGCTGGGCCTTGAAGCATCTTGGATTTGGGTGCAGCTAATGACAAGCTTGGCCCGGGATGGAGAGGACACAGGAGGGACCACAGCATTGCCTCCAGCGCTTTGCTTGCCTCCACCCTCAGCTCCTGGACCTATGGGCAACTGTGCCATCCTCGCAAGCAGGCAGCCTGTGCCCAGGTCAGTAGGTTTAGATCATGAAGGCTGCACCTCCTCCTACTTAATCTGTACACAGGGGCCCCTGGGACAAGTCCTACAAAAACATCCCTAGATTACCTTCAGCAGTCTTCCAACATGGCCTTGGTTGTTCTGCAGGCTGCCTCCATCACCACTGCTATCTTTGATCTGTGAACTACAGGCCTGGCAGGGAGTTACATGGGCACCACAGCCAAAGGCTTGGGCCTCACTATCACTATTTGACCAAGACCAGCGGGTGCTTAGTGGCAGTTGGCGCCTCCCACTTCGGGTCCTTCCTCCTAATCCAAGGCTCAGCCTTGGCCAGTTGAACGAGATCCCCCAGGTGAGTGCAGAAGGTAGGGACTGGGTCTACTATAAGATTCAGATGGAGTACCACTTCACCTCTCCCAGGCAGGTCAAGCTGAGCTCTTTCTGAGGCTGGTGAATGCAAGAGATACAGATGTCCAGAAATTGGCAGAGATCAATCCAGCAAGTGCCCATGAATACCAGTACCCACCACTGGTGAGTCTACTGCACCTAGGAAGTATGACTGATGAAGCTGTTGCCTAACCAGCTTCTGTTAACTAGCACGCACCAATCCTTAAAGTTACCCGCTAAATACTCTGTGGCAGAAAAAGAGCACTTAATTTGAACTGGCTTATCTTTAAACTTTGTCCTCAGATATTTCAACCCCAAAATCTTTTTACCTCTAGTTTTACTAAAAACAAACTACCATTTTCTATTCTACAGGTATCCAGTTTGTCCTTCACCCACAATTCTGGCTTTGCTGACCCTCCGCCTCCCACAGAAGAGGCTTGTCAGAGTCAAGGATAAAGATGAACATTTGAACCCTCACAGTTTTGACACAAACATCAGGTTTCTGGGGCCTCAGGCATATTTCTAGACCTGCAGCTTTTCTGCACTTGTTTTCCATTTGTTTTTTTTTAATTAATTTATTTATTTTTGTATCAATCACTTGTTTTCCATTTTTAAAGCAGATTGAAGAGTAAATGGTTCCAGATATTTACAATAACGGCCTGACATTCAAATCCCTGAAAATGGATAAGCTTTATTGCCAAATTTCACTCTCTTCCCAGCTTTCTCAGGACCTCTAGACAGAGATCAATCTAGAATCTGAAGCTTCCAATACAGGAATTCCAGATCCCAGGGTAGATTTCAGCCCACTTATATTCCACCCAAGTAGAAGATCAAGCATTCTGAATCTAAGCACAGATCCAATCAGCAAGGATCTTGTACTTATCATATCAAATATGGTCCAATTGGAAAGATGGGGAAAAACATTTAAAACCCGGAATACAAAGACAAAGAGAAAGTTCAAAGTCATGATGAGCCAGATCCTCCTTTAGTGAATTTTTTCCAGAAAGGTCACTCAGAACATCATCCTCAACACTTTTCCTAATTGAGGTGCTTTTTCCTGGCTTTTTAAAGAGCCAGGAAAAAGCACCTCAATTAGGGTCTGTCCCAGCCTAATAGGATGGCATTAGGACCTGACCGCCACCCCTCAACTAGACACCTACAACTATGTATTGCCACTAAACACTATATTCCACAAGGATAATACAGGCAGCCAGGACCCTTCTTGTAGTCTTTCTTTCAAGTATAATTCCAGAACAAGAATTTTTTTTTAAGTATAGTATTTATTAAAACTGCAGGCAGTATAACAATTCCAATTATTAACATATTACAACCTTTCTAAACAGAATAGTTGTAGTTGTCTCACACTTCTATCAGAGAAAGTCTAACTATTTTTATTTTCCTCATTCTCCTTAAATGGAAACCAGGTGAACAAAGATAGGTACAACTCAAGAACTGGTTTATGCTATCATCCATTTTCAGCACCAGATTTCCTGTTTAGTAGACCCCATCCAGGGACAGCACCACTGAAAGCTTACAGACAGTTCAATTCAGCCAAGTATTTGCAAACAGAAACAGCACCAGTGGAAGGGTGGCTTCTAGCCACACTTGATCACCTCCACATTAGACAAAGTGTGTTGTGCAACAGCAATACACAATAAACACACACATACACTCACACACCAAAAACAAAAACCTAGAGTGCCCCAAGGCATATATTCCACCAGTAATGAAAAAAGCCATCAAAGCCTCCACTGTTGTCTACAATCTTTATTTGAAGTTATAAAAAAAAGAATCCCCAAAAGTGAAAAAATACATTATGTACAAAACCACTTTCCCTCAGGAGGAAGGCTCTGCTCCCTCTTAGCATGCAGTGCTGTCAACCGTCGCTGCACACTCCACTGCCCCCTCCGCTGCTGCCCGGCCTTCAACCTGAGTCTCCGCCTGAAAGACAAAGTCTAGGTATAAACCGTTCCGTCGTCTATAATAAAGCAGGCTTCGGGAAGTAAACAGCTGTCCCCTGCCCTACAAGACAACACTGACACAGCTAGCAGGTCACACGTTACATGGGAAAGATCAAGTAGAAATGATCTGGTGCTTCCATACATTCATTATAGGTAAATTTTCTCATCACTAAGAACAGCTTGTGAGGCAAGTGGCCACATCTTAAAACTACCCACCTCAGCTTCCATGTTTTCTGAAACTTCATTTCCACTGGGGACAGCATCTCCACTGCCTCCATTTACCTCCAGCTCTTGTTTGGCTTTCTTTGCATCATCTTTCCGGGGGCTCTCTTCCTCTGGTTTTCTCTAAAGGTAGAATTGTAAAAGCTTCATATTCATCTTAAGACAATTGCAAGATAACCCTGTAACCCCTGTGATGCCAGTATCCTGAATACCCTGACTCACAGCCCAATGGATCTGCTCTCTGGTTACAGGGCAATGCTTACTACCACCACGCAGGCATTCCCCAATGTATTTTATCTCAACGCCTCCCTACTTGAGGCACATGGAATTAGGCGAGGGTGAGTGGTAGAAAACTGAAGAGTAAAGGATCACAAGTAGGTTACCTGCTTTCAGTCAGTAAACAAAGAATCGAAGCCTTATACCAAGGGCAACAATTACTGATTAGGACTATTGGCAGAAGTGTCAGAAGAAAACCTACTACTAAAGCAGCCAGATTCCTGAAATGCACTCATCTGATCAATCCTCTCTCCAACAGCTTTCCAAATAGCCACCAGGTTAAGAACCTGTAATGTAGGGGGCTGGAGATGTGGCTCGGAGGTTAAGAGCACTGCTTGCTCTTCCAGAGGTCCTGAGTTCGATTCCCAGCAACCACATGGTGCCTCACAACCATCTATAATGAAATCTGGCACCCCCTTCTGGTGTTCAGGTATACATGCAGACAGAATATATAATAAATTAATAATAAAAAAAAGAATGTGTCAGTCATGTAAAGTATTTCAAGTAAAACTGATCAGGTAAAAAAAAAAAAGCCTTAGCTCTTTTGAAAATGAGTGCTTACTGTGCCACTTAGGAATGTGAATCAATTATTCCTAGCATATTATTTCTATAATATAGAAATAATTTCTATAATATTGAAATAATTTCTATAATATTTCTATAGCAAATGCAGACTGGGAAAAAGGTTAAAAATAAATAAGTATATGTACCTTCTTTCTGACAAGATGGGAAATATCAGTCACACAATTTGATGAGGAAGCACCATCTGTTGGTTTTCTACTGGCAATCTGGCAAAAATAAGCCTTTGTTATTAACCATTTACAAAAACCTTTAGGCTCTTAGTAGGCCTATTGACAGAAACACAATACACACCATGGAGGCCGAGGAGCCTGCTCCACTAGGAGTGAAGCCTGAAGTAGAGCTCTCCACCTGTGTGAGACAGAAAAGTAAGTTGCAATATAGAGCCCCAGCCACAGAGGCTTAAGATAGCCACCACACAAGCACCTGACTAAACAGTGAAATGCCAGTGGCTTCAGCATCACAGCATGGTCTTCCACAGACACCTAGGAAACTAAACCATTCATGTCCTATTTCCAACACAGCATTCCCCAGCATGCCAGTGGCTGGGAGCAGAGCTAGGCAATATAGAGTAGGGTTAAGAGACTCCATGACTTAAGCCTTTTCTATATGATACTGTCAAAAACCTTTTACACACAGGTAACATGGTATTAATATGAAGTCTCACAAACTAGCAGGGATGGCATCTACCTAGCCTGTCTGCATACAGAGCATTCTTTCTAACCACTGTATTACTCGGTGTGAGTGAGATGAGCTTATTCTGATCAACTACCTCAAAATCAAATCATGAGGAAAAGTTCCCTGCAAATGGACTATAAACATTAATTACACCACTCAAGTATTTCATTTAGAAAATTTTAAGATAAAACTCAACAAACCAGAGTAGCTTTCAGGGCCAGTTCAGCTACATTCCCACTACGCTGAGACTCCTTTGCATCTTCTATCTTCTCTCTAATTTCAGGTAGCAGCTCTTTCAGCTCCTCAATTTCTTTCTCATATTCAGTAAGTGAGCCTTCAGCCTCTTTCATCTGTTCATTTAGTACAGCTACAAAGAATGGACTTAAACCATTAATAACAAAGGGACCCATTTTTTTCAAAATGTACATCACTGCATCATCTAAGCATAAAGTAGCTCTTCACTTACCCATTCTCTTCTCAATGACTTCAATAGATTTGCCAAACTGTGCCACTGCTTCATCATACTGTGAGTTGTAACCATAGGCTAAACCCAACTGATAATGAGTCTCTGCAAGGAGACGGTCATGAGCTTCCAAATATTGTTCTTGCAGGCTCAGGCAAGCCTGGAACTCCTCCACAGCTTGGATATAATTCTCTGATGAGTGAAAACAGAATATCAAGAATTGGACAGCATTTAATATCAATTCAGTTCAGGAATAGACTTTCATTTTACATTTCTATCTATCCCTCCCTCCTCCTTTCTCTCCTTTCCAAACAGGGTCTCACTATGTAGGTCTGGCTGGCCTGAAACTTGCTATGTAAACCATGCTGGCCTTGAGATCCACCTATCTCTGCCTCCCCTCCTGAGTGCTTGAATTAACTGTCAGGATATGCCATGTACAAGACTGTTCACTATATAGAACTCAGACCTCCCATTCTTCTGTCAATTGGGTTTTGTTATATATAGACAGTCTCTTTAAAGATGTATTTTTAAACAGTGTTCCACTTGCATGAATGGCTACAAGTCAGAAGAGGACATCATATCTCATTATAGATGATTGTGAGCCACAGTGTGGTTGCTGGGAATTGAACTCAGGACCTTTGGGAGAACAGCCAGTGTTCTTAACCTCTGAGCCATCTCTCCAGCCGCCATGCTAAGTCTTAGCATATATTTCTGCTTTAGTCAGTGGAGGGCTGGAAAACCTGCCACTCCACTTTTGATTGTTCAAAGTTAATTCTGAAGAGAACAGGAAAAGAATGGGGACATGGGGAAGTTAGGAGACAGCAAAATGGAAAGTGCATTACCAGATTCAACACTAACTTCTCCAAGCTTAAGATGGGCTTGTGCAGCATAAAGCTGGGCTTCTTTTGTTTCTTGCCTAAAAGAAAAAAAGATTTGTACAGCCTTAAAAATAATTGTCTATTCCTAAACTACTTCTATTTCCAACCACAAAGTCCCACATAAGCCCAAAATCACCAAGTTTTTACCTTTTAAAAATGATCTTGGCTAAATCTAGCATATCCCAGGCAAGCTCTAAGTTCCCAATCTCCTCCTCTTCATTTTCTTGAAGAGACTGAAATATATCCAAATAATTGGCATTAGGTAAAAGTACAAAACAGGCATCTATTGAGAGAATAAATCTAAATGTATAATTTACTGTAATTTGAAAAAAATACTGGTTGCAATTCAAAATGCAGCCCTTCTTCCTAAAATCCACCAGATAGGCCAACACTACAAGGTCTCTAATGTCACCTTATGTCAGTGAAATAATTGTGATGGTGTATTTCATCTTATGATGAAAAAGGAAAAAAAAAAAAAAAAAGATTCCTAAGCCCTAACCAAGTCTCAGCTCTCTACAGTAACCTTGCCTATACCAGTAACCCTTAACGCTACAGTAACAAAGCTGTAATGGTAATGGAGAAATAACAGCTTACCTTGTTTTCAAGAGCTGATTCGTTTGGTGTTTCTTCAGCCTTGTCATTTTCTTTGTCATCTTCCTCTGAGCCTTCAGTTTCTATAAGAAAAAATTCCTCAGTATTGAAGTGTAACAAAAGGTATTTTCTATCTGGTGATTCTGATAAATATCTGTCAAGCTACACTCTAAGACAGAACAGAAAAGAGGCTAATCGAAGTCAGCATCTGATCTGAAAATAAAGTGAGTGGCCACCATCTCATTCAAATCTAACCTAGACTAGAACGTATACTTTATAGTCTATTCATTGAAGTGCTAAAAGTTAAATGACTTTAGTGATTTTCTTGTAAAAGTAAACCTGGTGTGATTCAGAATAAGAAACATCACCTATTCATTATCTCTTACTAGAATCTAACATCTACTCAACAAACAAGTTTGACAATAGTATTACTCTCAAAATACCAAAAACTTGGTAATTCTAGTCCATTTAGGACAATAACCACAAAACCAGTGTTCCTACAAGCTATGGGAGGAGAGACAAATCTTCATTAACTCTCCCCAGTGTACATGTCACAGACTCCAGCCAGCTCAAAAAGTTGGGAATAATGTGTAGCCAAGCACAGCGGGACATGCCTGTAACCCCAGCACTCTGGGAGGCAGAGGCAGGCAGATCTCTGAAACTACCTGGTCTACAAAGTGAGTTCAGGACAGCCAAGACTACACTGAGAAACCCTAACCCTAACCCCACCCCCTACCCTCACAAAATAAAGTAAAAGATTTAAACGTGAAGCCACACCCACAACAATTCTGATGTACAGTCACAAATCAGTTGTTCAAAGAACAAGGTTTTCTAATAAACTTATTAATAAGACAACTTAAAATTCATAATATTAACTATTTTAATTGATACAATCAATTCACTGTCATCTTTCACTAAGCTAGATGGGGATTTTTTGGTTGTTTTTCCTTCTCAAAGAAAGAAACAAACTCTTACTGCATAGCACATATGGTTGAACAGACCAAGAACCAGCAATCTTTCTGCAGCTCCCTAGTGGCTGAGTACATAATTGCCAGCATGCTCAACAGTGGGGGAACTTTTTGAGAAAGTTTCTCTGTATGGCCTTGCCATCATGGAACTCACTATGTAAATCAGGCTAGCCTCAACATGCTCAGCATTTTTAAGATTTCTCATTTTATTTATTTATTTTTTTAATTTATTTATTTTTATCTCAATCACAGGTTAGGTATTTTGAATCCCAGGCGTAGCCCCCGCCCCCAGATTTCTCATTTTAAATTTTATTTATTTTTATTTTATGTGCACTGATGTGCCTCCATCTGTGTAAAGGTGTGAGCCTCTGGGTGAAGTTGTACATAGCTGAGAGCTGTCAAGTGGATGCTGGGAATTGCTTTTCCTCTGAAAAGCAGCCAGTGCTCTTACTCTTAACGCTGAGCCAACTCTCCAGCCCCATACCTAACATTTTTATCTCCAGGAGGAAAAAACAAAACAAATAAAAATCACAAATGCAACCAGTCAACAACCTATCGTGGGAATGCAAGCTTTAAGCCTTAGAGACAGGTGGTAATGGTGCTAACCTGGTCTACAGTTAGTTCTAGGACAGCTAGGGCTGCACAAAGAAACCCCATCTTGAAAAAACAGAAAAGAAAATGAAAGTTATTAGTGGGGAAATGTTTTTGAGATAAGCTGTAGCCTAAGCAGTTCTAAAACTTGACATGTATAACATGTTGACTTCAAAATCAGAAATCTGCCTGCCTCTGCTTCCCAATGATAAACATGTGTGACACAATGCCTATCTGAACCAGGTTAAATGACAGCAGTCTGGCGCATACCTGTAATCCCAGCACCTATGAAGGCAGAAGCAGGTGGATCTCTGAGTTTCATGTACAGCCTGGTCTACTAAGCAAGTCCAGGATAGCCAAAGCTACACAGAGAATCCTTGTCTGGGGGGAGGGGGAAATGAATAAATAAATGAGCACTTTTATTTGCAAATCAATTGTTTCACAATGGGAATAGGCACAGAAAATTCTTACATATTGCCAATTGCTAGCGCTAACCAAAGTACTTGAACTATTTGCAAATAACAACCTAGGTAACAACTACAATAAACCCTTTATAATCAAAAGGTTCACTTTTGTGTGTAAGGTGTCCATAAGGAAACCAGAAGTCAATGTTATGTGTATTCCTCTATCACTCTCCACCTTATTTTTTTAAATAGCATCTCTAACTGAAACTGGAGCTCCTCCCTACCTAACCCTCCACTCTCTTGCTCAATGAGTATGCAGGAATGCAAACACCTGTGAAGTCAGATTTTCCCCCCTAAGCTCCACCCCCTTGGAGGTGGAGTTACAGGCAGTTGTGAGCTGTCTAATGTTGGCAAACTCAGGTCCTTTTCAAAAGCAGTACATGTTGTTCTTAACCAGTAATCCAGCTCCAACATTATCTTTTTCATATATTTTAAATAAGTTTGGACTAGATTTTTTTTATGACTCTACCAATCCTCATAAAATAATCCAAGAGTGCAGAAGTAAATATGTGTACTTTAACAATACTCTTGAAAACTTTAACTAAATCCAAGCATGCTCCCTCATGTAATCCTAGCACTTAGGAGGCTGGGGCAGGAAGATGATTAAAAGTTGGAGGCAACAACTTTAGGTTACAGAATGAGATGCTGTCTCAAAAAACAAAATTACAGGGGGCTGGAGAGATAGCTCAAAAGGTTAAGAGTGCTGATCCTGGTCCTGAGTTCCACTCTCAGCAACCACATGGTGTCTCACAACCATCCATATGAGATCCAGTGCCCTCTTCTGGTGTTCAGGAAGAATACTGTGTATGTAAATCTTTTTTTTAAAAAATCAGACATTCATCTAATTATCTGGTATCTGTACCTATTCATATACCAGAGTTTGTGAAATTTATTTTGACATAAAATACCTTACTTGGAATTTTACAGGAAATTTGTACATTAAAATTCTTACAATAACCTGAGAATATTGGGTTTCTCTTGAGAAATCTATGCCCCCAAATTGGCAACCAGTGACCAAGCAATAGTGGGAATGTCCTAATGTCCTCAGCAAATATAAACTTAAGTATTTTCTGAGCTTCTTGAAAATGCGTGTTACTAGTCATTTACTAGTAACTAGTTACTAGTCATTCCATTTTCCGGTCTTATACCATTTATCTGATCATATGTCATCCTTAAAATGACAAAACCAAAATTAGAAATTAAGAAAAATCATATTAAAGATAAATAAGCCATGCAATCCTCACATCCGTAAACCCAGCACAGAGGACACTTAAGCAGGAAGACTGCCCCATTTAAGGGCAGTCTGGATTATAGTGAGATCTTGCCTCAAAAACAAATAAATAAAAAACAACTATTTCTAGAATTCCTACAAGTAAATCAGATACCCAACAGATCAACTAGCACAGACCACCTAAGCACAGACAACCTTATGAACTTTATAAACTTTTGTTCATTTACTAACCACATCCAACAAGATAATTAAGAACACATTGATTATTTATGAGGAATACAGATATCCCAGGACTGGTAAAAAGTCAAATACCATAAAATGGTTGTTATTTTCTTTGATGAAAGGATGAGAAGTATCCTACCTCTCTCTGTTATCCCATGCACTGGTGGTTTACTTGTGTGTACAGAAGCATGTATGTGACTGGGTGCACTTACATCATGGCATCTCTGTAGGGAACAACCTTGGGTCTAGTAAGAGACTGGGCAGGGTTTATTGTGTCTCAGGCCATTTGTTCCACAAGCTTCCATGAATTCTCTGTCTCTATGGCTCCTATCTCCCAAGGAGATTATGTGGGTCCTGGGGATTCATTCAAACTCAGGTTCTCACACTTAAATGACATGTCCTTTTACCCACATGTAAAATTAGCATTAATCAGATATAAAGGAACCAACCAAAGTGGCTATGCCCTAAAGGCAGACTCACCCAGATGTCTTTATTAGGTGTGATGAAGGCTTTCTCCCCATTCCTTATTTGTAAAATTCACAAAACTTTATTAACCAATTAACAATAAAAAATGTCAGTTTATAGGGCTGAACACTGGGTTCAGTAGTAGTGCTTGCATGAGGACTTGGGTTCAATCCTCAGCATTTGGGAGGGAGGGGGAAGAATCAAGACATTAGTTTTTTTCAAAACCTGAGGACTTCAATTCTATGCTTTCTATTAAAGAACTCCTGAAGCTCAAGAAGCCCAATAGTACTGCCACTTAGCAAGTCCACTTCTGGCTGTGTCTTTACTGGCTGGAGTACAGGGACCTACACAAAGGCAGATGCTTACCAGAATAGTCAGTAATTAAGATGGGTCACCAAAAAAATCCATAGCTTAAGACAACTCTTTAAATAGTCTAGCAATTACACAGGAAATTAATTGAAATATACCTATAATTATTAATGCCAATGTTAGATGAAACTGTATAGGCAGTAGAATCCCCAACTGAGCACAACTCAAGTCAGACGTGCCAATTAGTAATTAGAGGTTTAAAAATCTTGATAAAATTGAATCACTATTAAGCAGATAACACTTGTAGTTGATTAGCAGCCAAAGCAAGCATGAAATGAAGGAAGCAACAATGAAGGAAGGGATAATGGCTAAGTACTTTGCTATCTCTTTTCCCTGAAGAGGACTGCTAAAATTAATGTGAATAATGCTCTAAACATTTCTATGAACCAAATGTGAAAAGGGCACCAGAAAATTAACTGCCTTCACTTAAATGGCATGCCTGCTTAAGTGTACCAATTCAGTGGATTCTACTGCTGTTTCTACTTCCTACAGCACGAAAGAGAAAACATGTGAACAGTAAATTTAAAAAGTCAAAGGCATGCAATTGAACATCCATTCAGCATTCTCTGCCAGCCTAGCCTCTTTCCCTTCCTATCGAACAACCCATTTCCAATCCACCCTTCATATCATTTCATTGGCTAGTATGGCACATCAAGTTACTGATAGCTAGCCATAATTCAGAAATCCAAAGACCTACTTTGTAGTTAGTAAAAACTAAAAATTAGTTACCAGCCAGCTAAGGACTGGCTGCTCTTGATTTACCTTGCTAAACCTATCAACATGTTCTTATTAACCTGATTTTCATTGCCCTTTCCTTAAAACAAAACAAAACAACAACAACAAAAAAACACCTTTCCTAATTAAAAGGCAGACTGAAAATCCTGAATGGAAGGCTGACTTTTACCAATGATTAGTAATTCAAATCTAGAAGGTACTCCACCCACTGTAACTCTAGCATATCCCAGTTACCTTCACCCTCTTTCATCTGTTCGTCTCTCTCTTGTGTCTCTTCATTAGCAGCTACCTTAAATTTGTCTTCAGGTGCTTTCTCCGTGGCCCTCTGGGCTACCTTGGTCTCAACCCCATCTCCAGCTGCCTCAGACTCTTCTACAGGTGGCATAGCTTCCTCCTGTTCAGGAACCAGCTCTGCCTTGACCTCCTCTACACTTGAGTCATCTTTAGTTTCTGTCAGTCCTTCTGCAGAAGTCTGTGGTTCACTAGGAGTCTGATCTCCTGCAGCTGATGGTCCATCAGCTGAACCATTGTTGGCAAGGACTGTAATCTCCTGCCCTGGCTTCTCAGAGACTTCTGATCCAGGCTCTGCAGCTATCATTGGTGACACTTCAACATTTTGCCCTGACAGTTGCTCAATATCAGCCTTTCCTACTTCACTCTCAGAGGCAGCTACCTGATCCTTCTGTTCCTCCCCACCCACGTCCACTGACTTGACTGTGGGGTCTATTGTTTCAGCTTCTAACTTCGTTGATGTGCCCTGCTTTTCTGGAGCCTTAATAGGCTGATCTTCTGAAGTTTCTTTTGGCTTTTTCTCTAAGCTTATTATTTCCTCTCCCTCCTTCTCCTGATGCACTGTTTCTCTGAATTCTTTATTTTGAACATAGGCTCCAGAAATTGATTTTCCTTCCTCAGTATACAATGATTCCTGTTCTGTCTTCCCAGAAGTGACCTCAGCTTCATTCAGTCCTGGAATTGCTGCTTCTTTTGCCTCTTCAGAGGATTCAGTTAACTGCTTTGAAGTCGATTCAACTTTTTCCTGTAGCTTCTCTGCAGACTCACTTACATCCATATCTTCTGTTCCACCCTTTTCCACTTCACTTTCCTGTTCTGTATCAGTTTCAGGCTTTGACAGAGACTTGCCTTCTGCTTTTATGGCTTCTTTTTCTCCCATGGCGTCATAAACCTGTTCTCTCAATTCTTCCCTTGCTTCCTCTACATGGTTAGAGAACATGAAGCATAAACATATCTCCGAGTTTAATAATAAAAGCATAAATGGAAACTAGAAGTACATTCCCTTTAAACCCTCAAGTAGCCTGACTAAGTTTTAGCAGCTGTCCCCCCACATGAGAAAAGCAAAGGAAGCATCCAAGCTAGCAAAGCAACATACTGCAAAAGAAATGAAATCTGTGTGGGTTCATGCCAAGTAATCTGATTACCAGTTGGAAAAAGATGTCAAGCTTTCCTCCCTCTTTTAAACATTACACTTATTTGATTTGTAAAGCTCAAACAAACTTAGAAAATACTTAATTTTCCAAGATGAATGTAACAAAACTGCTCCAAGGACTCCTATTAAAATAATTGGGCTATGCAAGGTGTTATAACAATACGCATCAGTAAAGAATTTAATGTTGTCGTATATTCAGTATGCCAATTCAAAAGACCTTCTCCATTTGATACAGTTAATTATCCTCTTAAATTACTATCATTAAGTAATGGCGTACACCCAATGCATCAGCCCAAGTGCCTTTGGAGAGACCAACCACCATAAGGAGAACCCTATTTCCATAACTTATTTAAAGGAAATATATGTCGTCGCATCTCTTGAATGTAGCATGCAACTCTACATACCATCTACATTATCATTATTTTCTACCAAAGATTCATCTTCTGTTTTTTCTCCTTCTTCCTCTTCTACATGCACTCCTTCTAAGGCATTTCCCAACACTCCATTCTCCATTCTATAAGAGGAAAAAGCACAAAAGTATAACTAGTTCCTACCAATGTGTTTTAAGATTTTTTTTTTTAAAAAGGCAACAGAAAAACAGGCAAGAAAAGAGAATACAAAACTACATATTCAAACCAGAAGTTCCAGCCAGCTAGATCCACACAGCAAAATCAAGTTTTTTAAAAATAAGGGAGGAAGGGAGGGAGAGGAAGTGCTGAAGAAATGGTGCAATGGTTAACAGCACTTGCTGTTCTGACAGAAGACCTGAGTTGAGTTGCTAGCATCCCAGGTCTGATAGAACTCAAATGGAACGAGCTCCATGGGATGGAGGAGCACTTGCACTCATGAGCACATACCTATACTTATTTAAATAAGAAATTTATTTTTTTTTTTTCCTTTTCTGTTTCTCAAGACAGGGTTCAAGACAGCCCTGGCTGTCCTGGAACTAGCTGGTAGAGCAGACTGGCCTCGAACTTGGTGGCCTGTCTCTGCCTCCTGAATGCTGGTAATAAAGACGTATGCTACCAGTCACTGCCCAGCTAAAAATAAGAAAAAACATCAACAACAAAAACACTAGGCCCAGCCTTGTATCATATGCCTTTAATCCCAACTCAAGAATCAGAAATCAGGCAGTTCTCTTTAAGTCCAAGACCAGTGTGGTCTACAAAGTGAGATGCCTGTAGCAGTTTGAATAAAAATGGCTCCCACAGGCTCATGTTAGAATTCTTGATCCACAGCTAGCAGAACTATTTGGGAAGGATGAGAAAGTATAATCTTGTTGAAAGAGAAGTATCACTGTAGGTAGCCACTGAAGTTTCAAAAACCCAAGATATTCTCCCAGTTAGCTCTCTTGGTTGCTGTCCCAACATCTAAGCTCTCAGCTACTGATCCAGGGACATGACTGCCAGCCCTGTGGCCAGGCTCCCTGCCATAATTATTATGGACTCACCCTCTGATACTGTAAGACTCTAATAAACTCATTTATATGTGTTGCTTTGGTCAACTAAGACACACCAACTTAAAAAACAAAAACAAAAACCTACATGCTCAAGGAAGAAAACGAATATCAAAACTTTTAAGAATGAATGCCCAGCTGTAAGTGGGACATCTGTATCACCCTTCCATGGCTCAAGGAACATCAAGAAGAGGCACAAAGAATGTATGAACTGCAGCAAGGAAGAGTGGGGACATTGATTTCAGACATGACAAGACTCGTCTGTTCACCAGCAGCTAGGCTTAAGCCTACACAAGATCTCCACAGGACTGGGCCTGCCCACACAGCCTGTCATGAAAAAGGGAGGGAGTCATGATGCTTCACTCAATCCTCCTTCAAGATTTTTCTATATACAGACAATTGATGGGAAAACCAGAACACTGACAAGCTAACCATGTGCTTGTAAACAACCCTCATCAAATCCACCAAGTAGCATACATCAATGTATAAGAAATGGGTACATAGTTGGGAAGGTTTTTTGTTTTGTTTTATTTTGTTTTTCTGAGACAAGATTTCTCTGTGTATGTAGCCTGGGCTGCCTTGGACTGGCTTTGTAGACCAGGCTGGCCTCAAACTCAGAGATTGCCTGCCTCTGCTTCCCTGAGTGCTGGGATTACAGCGTGCACCACTGCACCCAGCGAGGGGGAAAAAAAGTTATAATAGAAGTGAGAGAAGCACAAGAGGGTGAATGTGAGTAAAATAATTGAAATATGTGTATGAAAATGTCCTAACAAAGCCTATTATGAACAATTAAAATATACTGATGAGGGGTTGGAGAGATGGCTCTGAGGTTAAGAGCACTGTCTGCTTGCTCTTCCAAAGGTCCTGAGTTAAATTCCCAGCAACCACATGGTGGCTCACAACCATCTATAATAAGATCTGGTGCCCTCTTCTGACATGTAGGCATACATGAACTATAGAATATTGTACAAATAATAAATAAATAAAATATGCTAATGAAAGCATTTAAATCTTGTAACATAAATTAACACTGTAAGATGCTAAGAAACTGTCACCCTGAAAAGTACAAATAGTATCACCAGAGACTAAAACACCATTCCATTTCTTTTTACAGGAGGAACACACCATTTTCTAAATATAAAATTTCTCCTCTACTCCCATTTCCTTAAACAGCCAAGGACATTCTGTCAACATTTGTACATGTCATTAAGTGCCCTGAATAATCACAAAATTATGAAACTTAACAGAATTAGGTGTAAAGACTGATCATTTATTATTTTGTATATACTCAAAATAGTTTGTTATTTATGTAATAATTACATAATGGAATACTGTTAAATTATTTATTAGTAAATTAATAAATTTAGCATTATTTATGTAATAGATTTGTTGAACAGCTCTCAAGAATGTTAATTTTTAACATACGGTCATTTTAACTGTAGAGGCGGGCATATGGGATAAGACAGATCTCCTTTTGTAGGTTAGGTTACAAAACTTGGTCCTCCTGCTTCAGCCTTCCCAGGTTTTGGGAAATTCACAAACATGAAACCATACCAAGCAGAAAGTCTTATTTACAAGATACTTTTATGTGTTACTTATTCAAATTGTACTCCATACAGTCCTTGTTGAGTAACTGTTGAGCTAACTTAGAGTACTTAATATTCACATCCCTATTTTAAACCCTTGACCATTGACTATTGAAAAGATCACTGCTTCCACTAATTCAAAATCTCAAAACTTAATTTCATTTTCCGCACAATTTTAGCCAACAAGAAAACTTCAATTTTTAAGATCAAATGATATAATGCATTCTATTCATAAAATTAGACTTTCTAAGACATACCTGGCCAACTCCAAAAGTGACTTCCCATAAAAAAAGAAGGCTTCTCCACACTCATTAGCCGTTTCTCCATATTTCTTTCCTCTACAAAGAAGGTAAATACCTAATCTGAACATTGTTAATTACAAGTTAACACATGAAGTTAATGTTGTATTATTGTTGTTCATATATACATTATGTATATTTTAAGTGCCACCAACTAAGTATTTTATAAGAGGTATTTTTCCTGACACATTAGTAATACCATTGTGAACCAGAACAGTGTTAAGACCTTTGGGACTTACACAATGAGAAAGAACTATGGAAAGGCATACTAAATATTCTTTGTTTTTGTTTTTAATTCATTTTATGTTCATTGGTATTTCACCTACATGTATGTTTTTCTTTGTAAGCATGTCAGAAGCTCTGAAAGCTGTTATAGACAGTTATAAGCTACCATGTGGATGCTGAGAACTGAACCCTTGGGCCCTGTATAGACTTGGCTGTCCTGGACTAGATTTGTCAATCAGGCTGGCCTCAAACTCAGAGTGTGTGCCTACCTGTGACTCCCAAGTCCTAAGATTAAAGAGGTGCAACAATACCCCACCCCCACTGTCCCCAAACCAGCTCAAGAAAACTCAGTTTGACTCCCAGCACCCACATACTTGACAACTCACAATAATCTACTTCCAATGAGATCCCAATTCTGCCTACCACAGGCATCTAGCACACAGGTGTGTGTGTGTATGGGTATGAATGTGTTGCCATTCATACCCATAAAACAAAATTAAAAAATTTAAAAACCAAAATGATAACCCCAGTAGACAAAAAATAGCTAAATGGTAATACACTTGCTTTTATACAAAAGGTCTTAGAATTAAACTCAAGTATATTTCTGGTTTGGTTTGGGTTTTTTGAAAGTTTCTCTGTGTAGCCCTGGATGTCCTGGAACTCGATCTGTTAAACAGGCTAGTTAGTCTCTGCCACCCAATGCTGGAATTAAAGGTGTGCACAACCACCTTCTGGCTCCCAAGCTTATTTTATATAATAAGAACAAGTTATTTGTCTTTTTATTATAATCTTATTCAAAAAAATTGAAGACTAAAATTACCCAGGAATATTTAGGTTTTAAAATTACATACAAGAATAACTCATTCACAGAAAATAAAAAGCCAGATTTGTTTTTGTGGTTCAAAGGATTAAACACAGTTCACATATATTAGGCAAGTGTCCACCACGGTACTCCTATACCCCACCCTCATTCTTCCTTCTTTCTCCCTACAGAAAACCTTTAAATTTTTTGCTATATATACTACTGTTTTAGAATAAGGAATATACTTACAAAAGACTAGCCGCTTCCTGGAATGCATTAACAGCCGCTGGAATGTCCCCCATCACAAGATGTTTCTGTCCTAATCCCAGTAGTTTCTTTGCTTCACTATCCACATCCAGACTGCAAGAAAATACTTTATTTAGTGTCAAATATTATAACAATACTGATTGGATATGTTACATTTCAACCTTAATAGTTTTAACTTTGGACTGCTTTGGAAGACCTAGCAAATTAACTAGGTATGATGGCATATACCCATAATCCCAACACTCTAAAGACAAAGGCAGTAATGAGGCCAGCTAGAATTATACACCAAGATCCTATATTTTAAAAAAAAAGAAAGAGAGAAAAGACCTAAGTCACACTTTATTTACCACTATAAAATACAAACAAAAAATTAGAAATACAACATTCACCTGCCTTTGGGAGACAGAGGCAGGAAGATCTGTGAGTTCAAGGCCAGCCTGGTCTACAAAGAGAGTCCAGGATAACCAAGGCTATACAGAGAAACCCTGTCTCAAAAAAACAAAAAGAGAAAAAGTTCTACCAACGTTAGAGTACATGTTAGGAATAAATGCTAAGTACACAACAAATGAGAAACCACCAAGGAGCCCAAATTCACAAGTTTGCTAACTAAAAGTAAAAAAAAAAAAAACAAACAACAAATAAAAAAACAAGCCAGACATGGTGGCACACACCTTTGATCCCAGCACTAGAAAAACCAAAATAAAACAAAACAAAACATTCAGTCTCTAGTACACATGCAACAAAACAAGGTGGTGGAACCTGTAGTACTCAGGTTGTAGAGATGACCCTACATGAGACCCCCTCCCAAAAACTAAGATTCTGTGGTGACACACACTTTTGATTCTACCACTTACAAGGCATAGGCAGGCAGATCTCCATGATCTGAGGCTTCTATCTTTAAATCAAAAAGGGGAAGAGGGTCAGCAGTTAAGTGGCTGGTCTTGCAGAGGTACCAGATTCAGTTGCCAGCACCCACATGGAAGCTCACAACCATCACTAACTCTAGTTCCAAGGACTCCTCAGGCAAAACAGTCACAAAAATAAAATAAAAATAAATTTAAAAGAAAAACAAGAACACCACATAACACTGAGAATATAGCTGAGCACACTCAGTTAAAATCTTTGCTTAGCATGCATGAGGCCTGAATCCAATCAAGCCCTGTACCACAAAAGAAAAATGCTTAGGCAAGTAAGAAATGGTGATTAAGGTAACAGAATATAGTGCCGGGCATGGTGCCACATGCCTTTAATCCCAGCACTCTTGGAAAGCAAAGACAGACAGATCTCTGTGAATTCTAGGACAGCCAGGGCTACACAGAGAGACCCTGTCTTGGAAAAAGAGATACGGTACTGCCATAAAGGAAAACAGACCAGAGCACAATATATTCACATAATTCAATTAAAACTTTGACAAAGGTACCAAATAATCAATGGGAAGTGGGTAACCTGTATAGCAAACAGTCCTGGAGTAACATTTAAAAACTGTCTGTAGACATAGCTTAGGGGTTAAGAGCATTAGCTGGGGCTGGAGAGATTGCTCAGCTTAACAGAGTACTGTCTGCTCTTCCAAAGGTCTTGTGTTTAATTCCCAGCAACCACATGGTGGCTCATAACCATTTATCATGAGACCTGGTGCCCTCTTCTGGCATGCAGGGACATATGCGGACAGAATACTAGATACATAATAAAATCTTAAAAAAAAAAAAAAAATTTCCAGAAGACCCGGGTTTAATATTCAGCACCACATGGTATCCCATAATACTGAACGTAACTCCAGTTTCAGGTAATCCAATGACCTTCTCTGCCGTGCAGAATCCTGCACATATGTGGGGCACGTAAGATCACATAGCTACACACACATACACTAATATTAAAGAAAGATAATTGAAAGGTAATTTTAAAACAGTAAAACAATTCTTATTTCACATCAAATACAGAAATTTTTAGGGGTCAAGATGGCTCAGCAGGTAAAAGTGGTTGCCTCCATGCCTAACAACTGATTCAATCCCTAGCATTCATAAACAGAAAATGAGACATTCACAGGTGATCATCTAATCTCCACCATCCATGCTGTGGCATTCACAAATACACCACACAGAAACAAAAGACACAACAAGAGAAACCAGCAGAAGCCAGTTGTAGTGGTGCATACCTTTAATCCCAGAACTTGAGAGACAGAGGTAAATTGATCTCTGAAAATTCAAGAACAGCCATAGCTACATAGCAAGACCCTGTCTCAGGAAATAAAACAATGAAGGATGGATATAACTCAGTTGATAGTGTTTATCTACTAGGAAAACACAAAAAAACCCTGGGTTTAATCTCCAGTATTACATAAAAGCAGTTAAGGAGATTACAGACTTGGAATATCAGCAGCTGGGAAAGAGGCAAGAGAATTCAAGTTCATCACAGGCCAATACAGGGAGACTGTGGCCACCAGTGTTATATGAAACCCTCTCTCTCAAAAATATAACCGAATGAATTAATTAATTAATTAAAAATAAAATAAAGAAAACTAAATAACCTGTGTGTGGTGGTGCATGCCTTTGATCCCAGCAGAGGCAAGGAGATCTCAGAAAATGAGTTCCAGGACAGCCAGGGCTGCTATACAGAGAAACTGTAGAGGGGTTGTGAGTGGGAGGAGACAAGTAAATGAACAGGAAGCTGGGAAATCAGCTCAGTGGATAAAGTTCGACGGGAGTTGGATCCCTAGTACCCTCTTAAATTCAGGGTGGACCCATTTATACTTCCAGTACTTAGGAAGCAGAGAAGGGGTCCTACCCAGCAAGATCTAGGTTCAGCTGTGAGCTCCTTATTCAATGAATGATCAAAGAATCATCCCAATATTAACCCTGTGCCTTTGAGTGAACATGCATGCATACAAACACATAACAGCATACAAGCACATTTGTAGTCACACCACGAACATTAAAAAATAAATAAATAAATAAATAAGGCATAGTGGTGCAGCCTTTAATCCCAGCAATGTGGAGGCAGAAGCAAACAGATCTATGTGAGCGTAAGGTCAGCATGGTCTACATAGTGTTCCAGTTCAGCCAGGGTTAAAATACTAAGACCCTGTTCTCAGAAAGAAGTGCATGGGGGGATGGAAGTGATACAGGAGCCTAGAGATGGCTCAGTAAGAGCACTGGACCTCTATTCAATTCCCAGTACCCATATAGCCATCTCACAACCTAGTTCTGGAGGTTCCAATGGCCTATTCTGCCTTCCAAGGGACATCGGGTACATAGGTGGTACATAAATGTACATGCAGGCAGAAAACCTATATAGATAAAAAAATATTTTAAAAACTAAATTTTAAAAATGTTTTGAGCTGCTGGAGAGATGACTCAGAGCTTAAGAGCACTGGCTGGCTGCTCTTCCAAAGGTCCTGGGTTTAATTCCCAGTAAATACATGGTGGCTCCCAACCATCTATAGTGAGATCTGGTGCCCCCTTCTGGCCTATAGGTGTACATGCAGGCAGAACACTGTATACATAATAAGTGAATCAGTAAATAAATCTTTAAAATAGTAAAAATGAATTAACTAATTAATAAAATGTTTTGGGAGCCGGGCATGGTAATGCATGCCTGTAATGCCAACACTTGGGAGGCACAGGCAAGTGGCTCTCTGTGAATTCAAGGACAGCCCAGTCTACAAAGCAAGTCCAGGACAGCCAAGGCTACACAGACAAACCCGGTCTCAAAAGAAAAAAAGAGTTTTGAAGGTATGCCTCACTAGATATAGGATGTGGTTAAACTGGAAAAATGTTTGCCTATGTATGAATCCTTGGGTTTAAAGCCTAGAAGAGCATAAAGCCAGGTGTGGTGGTATAAATCGTCAGCTACATATCAAGTTAAAGACCAGCTTATGTTAGTCACACAACATAGTATTTTAAAAAAAAGGGGAAAAAAAAAAAAAGCCAGGGGTGGTGGTGCATGCCTGTAACACCAGCACTCGGTAGAAAGGAATGCAAAGTGGGTCTCTAAGATGTATAGATAGGCCATGAACTGAGGCTAAAGCAATCAACCTTCCTGTTTCAACTCCTAGAATAGCTAATGTTACAGTTAAGTGCTGTTATGCTTACCTCTTACCACATTTTTTAAAAGTCACCTCCAATTCATTAGAAAATTTTTAAAATATTGGGACCAAATTCATTATGGTCAAAAAATATTTTAAATTCTAAATTCTTTTAAGTTTGTTTGTTGATTGGTTGTTTTTTGGTTGGTTGGTGGTTTGGGTTTGTTGTTTTTGAGATAAGGTCTCATTCTGTAGCCCAGAATAACTGCTGTCTCAGCATTCCATATGCTGGGTGTCCTAGCTAGCTTTAGCTGCCAACTAGACATACCCTAGGGTCGTCTGACTATCAACTGAGTAGTACACCCTAGAATCAGACTGGCCTGCATGAGCCTGTAAGCAAACTAAAGAGAATAACAGCAGTATTTCCGTGGATCCCACTCTGATTTCCCTTATTGATGTTTCAAGTGTTAAGCCAAATAAATCCTTTCTTCCCCAGGTTGCTTTTGGTCAATGCTTTATAAGACAACAGAAAAGAAGCTAAGATAACTGGGTTTACACACCAAATGTAAGCCCAAAAATCTTTTATTTTCTATTACTGGAGACTGAACCTATGCTTTGTTTTGTTTTAGGACAGGGCCTCTCTGTGTATAGCCCTGGCTGTCCTAGACTTACATAGTAGACCTAGCTGAACTCACAAAGATACACCTGTCTCTTAGTGCTGGGATTATAGGCTTGTGACACCACTGCCCTAAACCTAGGTTCTCACGCATGCTAAGAAAGCACATTAACACTAAGCTATATCCAATCCTCAAAAATCTTAATTATTTACCTCAAATTCTATTACTATAAACACTGTCAGTTGATCCCCCTAAAGAATGTTCTCGTTTTGGAGAAATGTCTTCCAAATATGCAGATATTTGAATAATCTCTGTTAGCCGTTCAAAGTGGTCATGGCAGCACAAGCCTTTATTTACACTGGAGGTCTATCAGGTCACCTACCACTGTGTTTACATTAGTACCACTGGTCTAAACAATGAAAGAGGCAGATTTTCTTTATAAAAATCATCTAAATGATTTCTGGAAATGGTTTTGCAGACTCTAGACGAAGCTAAGAAAACTTGAGGGGCAGAAGGTACAGTTCCAGTGATGCAGTGTTTGACATGAGAAAGGCCTTGGATTTCATCCCCAGTGAGCAAACTGCCCTTGGTTATATTATTTCACTTCTGTTGTAGATATGAACATAAATAATTGTACCATAATCTCACCTCTCCATTTTATCTGCAGAGGTAGAAGGAGCAGGGGCATCTTCAATTCTATAATAAAAAACAGAAAAAATAAGAATAAAGGTATTTTAATCGTGGATGTTAAATAATGTCAGAAGAATATGAACACATAAAATATTGAAAATTTCATGTCTTAAACAACCAACACAGAGCCAGGCAGTGGTGATGCACACCTTCAATCCCAGCACCCAACATGGTAGGAGGGAATGACTGACAGTTGTCTTCTGACTTCACTCACATATGCTCCCCTTACTGCTACACAAAACACAGCCTAAGAAATACAATTTAATACCAAACCACTGAAATAAGCAGCAACATTCACAGCAAGAACCAGGGGGTGGGGAAACAGACACAATTTAAGAGGCAGTACTTTCAAGCATAGGACACAACAGAGCAGTCTACCAGATCCTAGAATGGCCCTTTAGATCCCTATGTGTAAACTCTGCAGCAGCTAGTCATAGTCCCATGGTTATGTTTCACAGACACTAGGCAAAGTCTTGCCTGTACTAGGCTTACATTAAGTGCTCTACCACTGAGCTACTACCTCCATCCTCCATCCTAGGGACTTTTCATACTGATGCAATTGAACAGGCACAAATTTATTAACTACCAATGATTAAAGGACTAGGTTTTGTTTCTAATATGTAACAGATGAACTAGAAGCTATGTTACAGGGCAATGTCAGAGTGTACCGTATTTCTAAATACACTAAAGCTTTGTATATCTCACTGTACGTCATTAACAGTTTACTAAAACTCTATGAATTTACCCTCTGCCACCCAAGTGCTAGAATTAATAAAAGTGTGTGGCACACCTAACCCTAAAAAGTAATTTTGTGTGTCAAGTGACTAACAGTCACTAGAACAGGCAAGTAATTTAGCAGGGTTTGGTGGCTCGTGCTGTAATCCCAACACTCAGGAGGTAGAAACAGGAGGATCAAATAAAAAATACATTTAGAGGTAGGTGCAGTGGCACACGCCTGTAATCCTGGCACTTGGGAGGCAGAGGCAGGCGGCTCTCTGAGTTCAGAGCCAGCCAAGTCCAGGACAGCCAAGGCTACACAGAAAAACCCTGCCTCAGAGAAAAAAAAGGTGGTGGGAGGAGCTGCCAAGACAGCCTGCCAAGCTGAGGTGCTTCCTGTGTACAACTGACGGCCTAAGTTTGACTTCCCAGAACTCCTGAAAGTTGTCCCTGACCACATAAGTGCTGGCACCACTTACATATTATACACAACAATAAACCTTAATATTTTTCAAAAACATACATTTTTTGGAGAAAGGGTTTCTCTGCATAGCCTTGACTGTCCCGAAACCAGCTCTGTAAACTAAGTTGGCCTCAAACACATAAGTGATCTGCCTATTTGTACCTCCCCAGTGCTGGAATTAAAGGTGTGCACCACTACCTAGCTCAAAATAGACTTGTTAAATACATTATCAGGCTAGGCAAGGTGGTCCATGCTTTTAAGTACAGTACCTGGGAAGCAGAGGTAGGTCTATCTCTGTGTCTGAGGCCAGCCTCGTCTACACTGTGAGTTCCAGGATAGCCTGGGCTATGTAGTAAAACTTTGTCTCAAATAATTAAAAAACAAAACACTAAGAATAAAATCTTTTTGGCTGTCATAAGTAGGGGCACATGTAATTCACACACTTGGGAAGCTAAGGTAGGACAACTAAAATTTCTTTAAAGATTGATTTTTATATGCAGTCTTCTGCCTGACAGCCAG
This sequence comes from Pachyuromys duprasi, assembly GCA_028658305.1. Classification (NCBI taxonomy): domain Eukaryota; kingdom Metazoa; phylum Chordata; class Mammalia; order Rodentia; family Muridae; genus Pachyuromys; species Pachyuromys duprasi. The sequence goes on from CM053763.1 coordinate 93,172,563, forward strand.
AAGAGAGCAGCAGATCTCATTATAGATGGTCATGAACCTCCATGTAAGCCCTTGCAGTTGCTGGGAATTGAACTCAGAACTCTGGAAGAGCAACCAACACTCTTAACCTCTAAGTCATCTCTCCAGCCGCAGGACAACTATATTTAAGAACAAAGCAAGTTCCATGAGAGCAAGAGCTACACAAAGAAAGCCTATATCAAAAAACCAAAAAGAATAAAAAGGGCAGTGGTGGTTCATGCCTTTAATCACAGCATTTGGAAGCTAGAACAGGCGGATCTCTGGGATTAAGGCCAGCCTGGTCTACAGAGTGAGTTCTAGGACAGCCAGGACTGTTATACAGAGAAACTCTATCTCAAAGGAAAAAAAAAGTTTAATTTTTGTGTAGGACTCAAGTTAAATTCCTGGCACCCACATAGAGGCCCACGCCATCTCTTACTCCAGTCCTGGAGATCCAATGTTTTCTTGCCTCCAAGGGCACTAGGCATGTGTATGGTGTACGGACATATGAAACTATAATGTTGTTGCTTTTCTGTTTTTGTTTCTGGAGCTGAGGAACAAACCCAGGGCCTGTGCACAAGCATTCTAACACTGAGCTAAATCCCCAACCTCTGCTTTTTTTGTTTGAGTTTCAAGACAGGTTTTTTTTCTGTGTAGCCTTGGCTGTCCTGGACTCACATTGTAGACCAGGCTGGCCTCAAACTCACCTGCCTGCCTCTGCCTCCTACATGCTAGAATTACAAATGTACACTAACAGTCCTGTTTTCTTTTTACCCAATACTGGGGATCCAACCCACTATGTCATGCATGTGAGGCAAGCATTCCACTGTGCTACATCCCCCAAAGTGTAAAGTCAAAACTCAAACCACTGTCTTCAACCTCACCAGAAACACAAAAAACTATTTTGGGACTGGAGATATGACTCAATGGTAAAAGGACTGACTAGCATACAAAGTCCTAGGTTCTTCACTCTAACTCATTAAACAATATAACTTCCTGCCAGGTAAGGTTTTTCATGGAAAATAAGGAAATGAAAACTGAAGTAAATAGGATTTAACTCAGACTATAACTTAAATTATTTCTTAGGGATCTGGAGAGATGGCTCGGATGTTAAGATCACTGTCTGCCCTTCCAGAGGTCCTGAGTTCAATTCCCAGCATCCACATGGTGGCTCACAACCATCTACACTGGGATCTGATGCCCTCTTCTGGCATGCAGGTGTACATGCAAAGAGAGCACTCATATATAAAATTTTTTAAATTTTTTTCTCTATTTTTTAAAATAATCATTTATTTTTATTTTATGTTCAACTGGCATTATGCCTGCATGTATGTCTGTGAATGACAGATCCCCTAGAATTGAAGCTACAAGCAATTGTGAGCTGATACATTGAGTGCTGAGAATTGATCCCTGGTCCTCAGGAAGAACAGACAGTGATCTTAACCACTGAGCCATCTCCCCAGCCCCTTTATTCTTTCACACTGTTGTCAGGTGACTCAAATAAGAAATTACTTGGCTGACTGGTGATGGCATACCTTTAATCCCAGCATTTGGGAAGCACAGACATGTGGATCTGAGTTTGAGGCAAGCCAGGACAACCAGGGTTACACAAAGAAAGTCTGTCTCTTAAAAAAAAAAATATTTTAAAAATTAAAATATTTTAAAATATTTTAAAAAATATTTTAAAGCAGATATGTAATTTTCTGTGTAGAGCCAGTCAGGAAGCTGGGAATTACTTCTCCAATAGCCAAAGTTTGATTGGACACAAAAGACAACCTGAAATTTTCTGTGAAGTTTGTTCATACAAACTTTTTTTTTTAAGATGGAGGCCGGGTGGTATTGACCCACTATAATCCCAACACTCTTAAAAGCAAGAAGCAGGTGGATATTAGTTCCAAGACAGCCAGAGCCATGTAAGACACATAAGAGAAACCCTGAGGGGGGTGGAGGGAAGAAGCCAGTTGATGGTGGTACATGCCTTTACTTCTCATCATTCAGGAGGCAGAGACAGTGGATCTCTGAGTTCAAGGTCACGATAGGCTATAGAGGGAGTCCCAGGATAGCCAGAGCTAAAACAGAGAAACCCTGTCTCAACAAACAAGCAAGCAAGCTGGAGATCTAACCCAAGTCTTCACATACGCCAAGAAAGCACCATTGTTACATCCCCCAAACTGTGAGGTATTGGAAGGATAAAGGATCGCCAATGTTAATATCAACAGTTCTTCAGAAAACACCATAAAAGGAGATCTTTTTGAAATAAATTCTACAAAATTCCCAAATTCAATCCACTTTACTCCTAAGAAATCAATGAAGAGGAAGCAGTAGAGGAGAATCTGAAGTTAAAACTGTACTTCTCACAAGGGCACAGTAAGGCACACTGGTAATCCCAGCATTCAGGGAGGCAGGGGCAGGTGGATCTCTGAGTTCAAGCCAGCTGGATCTACAGAAGAGTGGAGAACAGCCAGGCCTGTCTCCAAAAAAAAATTTTTTTAATAAAAAAAAAAAACTGTTTAAAAAAAACCAAACTGTTTTTCAATAAGCCACTAGAAAAGGAACCAAAAGGTGATATGGTAGGCAGATACATTAATCTCTGGTAAACTGTACTAAGTGAAATGTCAACTAAAATACACAAACCTATGGGGGGAGATCACTCAAAAATCTCACAGGCGGGCTGGAGAGATGGCTCAGTGGTGAAGAGCACTGTCTGCTCTTCTAAAGGACCAGGGTTCAATTCCCAGCATCCACATGGCAGCTCACAACTGTCCGTAACTCCATTTCCAAGGGATCTGACACCTTCAAACTGATGTACATAAAATAAATTATTTTTTAAAAAAATCTCACAGGCACCAGGGCAAACTTCCAAAGTGCACAAGTGACCAAAAAAATAGAAGCAGGCACCCAAAAAATGACAAGGGAAGACTACTGTATGGAAAACATTTCTTTTGTGCAATATCCAAAATGCACACGTGTGATTAGCACTATGAAGCTCTCAAGGAAGTCATTTTTTTTGGGGGGGGGGAGGGCTTTCCCTTAGCAGAATCATCTAACAGGTAAACACTGCTCAGATTGAAAGCTCCTCGCAGCCTCTGCCGAAGACCCTACGAAAGTGAAAATGTCTCCTGAAGAAAACAATATCTCCGACCCACTCCCAAAATATCAAGAACCACGACACTCCTCCGCAAAGGCTGAGGGCCACAGAGCATTGCTGTGCACCAGGCAGGGGTACAGAATAAACTTCCCTGCGCCCCACTGCTCCGGCTGGAGCTGCCTGAACCCCAAACAATGGAGTTTTCCCGCCTCCTCAAGGGCCCGCCCCCTTCGGCTGGACCTGGACCTCGAAGGCGCGCAAGCAAAGTCCCGCCCTCCGCGAGGCCCCACCCACCCGGGTCCCACCGATCCACGGCTCCATCCGCGTTGGTGGGTGGTTGGGGTTTTTTTGTTGTTGTTTTCTTTTTGGGGGGTTTGTGGTTGTTTTTTTTTTTTGGCGCCAAAGCTGCTGGTCATTTCCTAGGTTCGTCTCCACAGAGGAAGACGCTGGGAGCGCGCGGAGAGCGGGGGGCCCCGGGGCCGCCCGGCGCCAGAGGGCCCGCCTCCCCGGCGGCAGCCTCGGGCCGGGGGAGGGCGGGAAGGGGCCGGCGAGGGAGACGGGCGCCGCTGCCCCCGGCAAGATGGCGGCCGCGGAAAGCCGGGCCGGGGGCGCCGGCCGCCCGCCGCCCGCGCCTCCCGAGTGGGGGCCCCGCACCGGCCAGCCCTCCCCGAGCCCCCGCGGCCGCCCCGCACGCCAGCCCGGCCCGCCCGCGGCGCCCCGGCCGCCGGCTCTCCCTGCGGGCTGGCCGGTGCCTCGAGCTCGCCACAGGTCCCGCTTACTTGTCAGCGGAAACCAGCTCCGCGGCGATGGCAGCAGCGGCTGTAGAGTCTGTGGCCATCGTTCCCCTGAGGTGGTGGGCCGGTGGGCAGGAGACTGCCTGCGAAGGAAACAGGATCCGGGGCGCCAGGGACTTACTGAGGTACAGAAAATGGCAGATTGGAGACCCCGCGCGGTGGAGGCCCTCCTATATACCGGGGCCGCTCACCCCGCCCATCCACTTCCGGATCCTCCCCCCCGGGTTTAAAGGGCCAGCACGCAGCACCTTTCTGTCACAACGGCACTTCCCGCCCTGACTCCTTTTTCCTGAAAGAAGAAGAAAGAAAGAAGGAAGGAAAGAAGGAGAGAAAGAAAAGGGAAAAGAAGACAGAAACCAAACTTCCTGCTTCTGTAACTAGTCGTGTTACAGGCACCAGAATCTTGGTACTACGACTTCTGAATGGGAGCCAGCCTAGAGCTTCCAGGTTAAGTGGAGCCGGTGAGCCTCTACGACTGTGGAAAAAGTGGCCCCGGAGGTTTCTTTCTGACGGGAATACCCGAGAAGGTGGCAGGTCTTCTCTACGCCCTCTCAGTCTTAACGGATGGAAACGCAAGAGATGAGCACGAGTACAACAGCAACGGCTAGAACTGACTAGAGAGACTCGTGGCGCCAAGCCTCGGCAACCAATGACGAAAGAAGATGCTGATCCAGGATTGGCTGCAGGTGAAACTATCGCGCTCGATTCAAAACTCAGAGAGGCAAAGCGGTGCAAATATTTCCTCCCTCTGCATCCAGAACCCGGTGATGTCCTCACCTCACATCCTACCCACATCCAAGATTGAGTTGTTGAGCTAAATCCCTGTACTTAAAACACTTTAAATATTTCAACTGTCTCTTCCTTTATTTTTTTCTTTCATATATTAATCGTGTCTCACAGAGATCTGCCTGCCTCTGTCTCCTGGGCTATTACTACAGGCACCACCACACCCACCTTGTTCTACAACTATCTGTAGCTCCAGTTGCAGGCTGGAGATACTATGAACACACACAGGGTACACATACATGTATGCAAGTAAACACTCATACACCTGAAGTAAAAGTAAATTGGCTCAGAGTTTCGTAAGAGCACTTGTTATTCTTGTAAAGGATCCTGGCTCAATTCCCAACACCTACTTGGAGGCTCAGCACTTCCTGAGGCACCAGGCGTGCATGTAGTACACAGACATACATTTGGGTAAAGCACTTATTCACAGAAAATAGAATAAATCTAAAAAATATATATTATTTTAATGGGGCATGGTGGCACCCATCTTTATAATTTACTTATTTGTATTTTATGTGCATTGGTGTCTTGCCTGCACTTATGTCTGTGAAAGGGTGCTGAATCTCTTGGAACAGGAATTACAGAGGTTTGTGAGCTGCCATGTGAGTCCTCAGCAAGAACAACCAGTGGTCTTTAACCACTGAACTTTCTCAGCAGCCCTAGCACACACCTTTGATCTCAGCAATCAGGAGGCAGAGTCAGAATGATCTCCCTGAGTACAAAGCCAGCCAGCCTGGTCTACAGAGCTAGTTCAAGGACAGCCAAGGATACACAGAGAAACTCTTTCTCAAAAAAAGATCATAACAATAACAACAACTTGTTTAAAAGGCCAAGTGTCATCACAAATACCTGAAGTTCTAGCACTCCAAAAACAGGCTCTGTCTTTGAGTCTGAGGGTCTGAGGCAGCCTAATCTATATAGGGAATTCCAGAACAGCCAAGCCTACATAATGAGATCCTATCTCAAATATATATTTTATTGTTTTAAAATTAAGTATACGAATGTGTGTCTGAGTATGGATTTGTAATCCTGAGTGCTGCACGGCAGAGGGATCCCCTAGAGCTGGGATTACAGTTAATTCTGAACTCCAGGTGTAGGTGCTAGGAACCAAACTCCGGTCTTCTGGAAGTGCAACGAGGTTTCTTGACTACTGACCTACCTTTCCAACAACAAGTTTTCCCTTTTTTAGATAGTTGTCAGATCCGTACTTTTCCTTTTGGGGGTGTTGGGTTTTTTTCAGACAGGGTTTCTCTGTGTAGCCTTGGTTGTCCTAAAACTCACTCTGTAGACCAGGCTGGCCTCGAACTCAGAGCTCCATATACCTTTGCCTCTCGGTTGCTGGGATTACAGGTGCGTGCCACCACTGCCAAGCTTGTTTCTTTGGTTTTTGATGTTAAGCAAGATGAGATATTTGAATAACAAACTTAAAAAAGTAAAAAATTAAGGCCGGGCAGTCATGATGAATGCCTTTAATCCCAGTATTTGGGAGGCAGGAGATCTTGGCATTTGAAGCCAGCCAAGTCTACAGAGCAAATTCTCAAAACAGCCAGGGCTACACAGAAAAACCCTGTCTCAAAAAAAAAATTAGGTTGGCTTATTTTATATGTATGAGTGTTTTGCCTACATAGTAGGTCCATGCCTGGTGCCCATGGAGGAGAGCAGGGTGTCAGAGCCTCAGAATGGCGTTACTGGCAGTTGTGAGCCAATACGTAGGTGCTGGATCTCAAACCCAGGTCTTCTGTAAGAACAATAAGTGCTGTTCATCACTGAACCAACTATCTAGTTCCCTTTTTTTTAAGATTTATTTATTTTATGTATATGAGTGTTTTATCCAGAAGAGGGAATCAGTTCACATTATAGATGGTTGTGAGCCACCATGTGGTTGCTGAGAATTGAACTCATGACCTTTGGAAGAGCAGACAGTGCTCTTAACCACTGAGCCATCCCTCCAGCCCCTAGTTCCCTTTCTTAAAAACTTGTTTTGTTTTGTTTGAGACAGGGTCTCACTATGCAGCTCTGGCTGGCCTTGAATTCAGAGATCTACCTTCTTCCATCTTTGAGTGCTGTAATTAAAGTCAGGCACCACCAAGCCTAGCATTTTGTTTTGTTTTAGTAGTTCTGTAACCTAAACCTAACCATACTTTCAGATTCCCAAAACAACATTTGTTTTGTTGTTGTTGTTTGAGGGACTGATTTTTTTTTTTTTTGAAACAAGGTCTCATTACATACCTTTGGCTGAGCTGGAACTTGATATATAGATCAATCTGGCCTCAAACTCAGAGATCTGCCTGCCTCTGGCTCCTGAGCACTATATTAAAGATGGATACCGCCCCACCGTTTGGCTGCTTTTGAAAAGCTGAGCCTAGCTTCCAACTTTATGTAGCCAAGGATGGTCTTGAATTCCTAATCCTCCCGCCTCCACCTCTCAAGTGCTAGGATTATAGTTATGTGTCACCGCACCCAACTTTTCTGGGGTTTTTGAGACAAAGTCTAACACAGCCAAACACAGCCAGCATGAGATACAGAGTGGGACCCTGCCTCAAAAAGAAAAAAAGCTAAAGGGAAGACATTAGGACATTTCTTCGATCACGTGACTGGTGTGCTGAGAAGAAATTGGAGGGTGGGTGTGTGCCTTTAATCCAAGTACTGGGGAGACAGAGACATACCTACTTCTGATCTACATATATTCCAGAATGGCTCCTGCAGTGAGACCACATCTTAGAGAGAGATTATTGGGAGGGCTAACAAAATGGCTAATCAGGCCATAGGAGCTGAGTTCAATCCCTGGATCCCATAAAACATCAAGGGAGAACTATCTGCCAAAAACTGTCTTCCGATCTCCACAACACTCTACCACTAAGCTCCATCTCTGCCCCCGACTTGATTTTTTTTTTTAATTCCTTAAAGCAATAGGAAGTTGTAGAAGCATTTAAAAACACAACATTGGCGATAGGGGAGTAGCTCATTGGGGTGGTGGTGGGGGACATTTGTATTGTCTGCTCAGACCCTGGGTTCAATCCCCAACCCCAAAGAAGAACACACCAAGCCTGGTGTAGTTATGGAAACAAATTAAAGGAGTAAAAAGGAGGTCAAAAAGAAAAAAAAGGCATAAAAGCCCAAGCTGTTCTAAACTCAAGGGATCTTCTTTCCTCAGCCTCCCAAGTACTGGAGTATCCAACATGCCTGGTTTTAGATTGGTTCCTTGTCTCGCTGGTGCTGCACACCTTTAATCCCAGCACTCAGGTGGCTGAGGCACAGGGATTTCTGGTCAAGGCCAGGGTGGTCTACATAGTGAGTTCCATGTTAGCCACAGTGAGACTCTGTCTTCAGAGAGAGAGAAAGACTGATGCTTTGCGTGAACTAACAGTTATTTTTCAGGCCTCTTGTTTAATATAGATTGTGTTCCGGTTTGGCTATAAAATGTTACTGTTCTTGGTAGTTTTATGTCAGTTTGATACAAACTACAGTAACTGGGGAAGAGGGACTAGCAATTGAGAAAATGCCCCATAAGTCATGCCAATAGGCAAGCTTGTAGGGCATTCGTGATTGATATGGGCTAATTGTGAGTGATGCCATCCCTGGGTAGCTTGTCTTGTCTTGTATAAGAAAGCAGGCTGAGCGAGCCATGGGGAGAAGCTAGAAAGCCATGTTCCTCCATGCTCTATGCACTATTTCCTGCTTCTAGGTTTCGGCCTTGAGTTCCTGTCTTCATTCCTTCAGTGTGACCTGAGAATTCTAAGACGAAACGAACCCTTTCCTTCCTAAACTGTTTTTGGTCGTGGTGTTTTATGACAAGACCTAAGACCTAAGTTCCCAGTCTTGTGTTTGAACACCTGGTTCCTAGGTGTCAGTGATGGTTTAGAAGGTTCTGGGGTCTTTAGGAAGTGGAACCTCACTGAGGAAGTGGGTCGCTGTGGGAGGACCTTAAGGTTTATAGCTAGCTCCATTTGATGTGGGATTGGCACTTCCTAATCTTTCAGATGTGAGCAAGCTGCCCCAATTTTCCCATCACCAGCCTGCCACCATGTCTTCCCTGCTTCCCCCCAAAACATGAGCCAAAACCATTCATCTTTCCTTTTAGTTATCAGGTGTTTGAGCACAGCGAAGAGTAACAAATACAGATGTTGTGCTGTCTTGAATGAGAATGGCCCCCTTTGGTGTATATTATTCGAATGCTTAGTTTATAGTTGGTGGGACTGTTTTGGGGGCATGTGGCCTTGTTGGAGGACATATGTCACCAGAAGCAGGCTTTGAGGTTTAAAAACCCAAACCAGGACCAGCCTCGCCTTCTGCCTCCAACTTGCTGCTAAGACATATAATCTCTGATCCTACCCCAGGGTCATGACTGCCTGATGTCATGCTCCCACTATGTTGATCTTGGACTCATCCTCTGAAATTGTAATCAAGCCCCCAATTAGAGACTTTTTTTTAAAGATTTATTATTTATTTATATAGTACTCTTCCCGCATGTAGGCCTGCACACCAGAAGAGGGCACCAGATTTCATTATAGATGGTTATAAGCCACCATGTGGTTGCTGGGAATTGAACTCAGGACCTCTGGAAGAGCAGCCAGTGCTCTTGCCATCTCTCCAGCCCTGGGGCTTTCTCTTCTAAGTTGGTCATGTTGTCTCTTCACAGCACTGTAACAGTAATTAAGAAAGATGTGTATCTTTTCCGTTTCCTCTTGCTTTCCTTTTATATAACATCTGGCTCCAACTTTTTAAAATATTTATTTATTTATAGAGTGTACTGCTTGCATGTGTGCCTGCAGGCCAGAAGAGGGCATCAGATCTCATTCTAGATGGTTGTGAGCCACCATGTGGTTGCTGGGATGGGAACTCAGGTTCTTTGGAAGAGCAGTGTTCGTAACCTCTGACCCAATCCTCCAGCCCCCAACTTTCTTTCCTTCTTTTTTAAAAAATAAATAAATAATGGGGCTGGAGCGATACCTCAGAGGTTAAGAACACTTGCTGTTCTTCCGAAGGTCCCGAGTTCAATTCCCAGCAACCACATGGTGGCTCATAACCATCTATAGTAAGATCTGGTATACAGGCAGAATGTTGTATAAATAATAAATATATCTTTAATTTTTTTAGTTACATGTATATATCTGCTTATGTATATGAGCATTTAAGTGCAGGTGGCCACAGAGGCCAGAGGCATTTATCCTGCCGGACCTGATGTGAGCTGCCGGACATGGGAGCTGGGAACCAAATTCCAGTCCCAAGCATGTACTCTTCACTGTTGAAATCTTTATCTAGAGGGCCCTCATTGAGCATCTTGACAGCCTGATTGTTTTTTCTTGGGGGGAGAGTGGTCTCATGGAATCTCAGGATGGCCTCAATCCTGACTACTCAACTACAAATGACCATGAACCTGATTCTCCTGCCTCCACCCCTCTAGTGCTGGGGTTACAGGGTTATATCCACACACTTTATTGATGCTGAACTCTGGGGTCTTCAAGCTTGCTAGGCAAACACTATACCAACTGAGCTCATTCCCAGCTTCTCTAGCACAATTTAATCAGTCAAGTCCTTATTAGCAGGCTCCTACCATTCTGGCATCATTTTTTTGCTTCCTTCATACTCTGTACTCATTTTTAGTTTCGGTCACATCTTTCTTAGGTTTTTCCAAAACCATCCAATTTAAAAGCTTTTCTCCAAGCTATCTAATTCGGAATGCTGTGCCTACTCTCACCTCCTTTAACTAATCAATCTTCACTTATCCTTAAGATCTCAACTAATTAAATAAGAAGGCTTCACATGATACACTTCTCCCAACTATAATTAAACTAATTGTGTAACTACTTAAAGTCTGTCTCCTCAAGTAGACTACAGGGACCAGCACATCTTAGTTATACTATATCCCCAGGGACTAGCACTATGCTTAATACACATGCACTCAAAAATATTAGTGAATGAAGATAAATGCTTTAACTTGGAAAAACACTATGGATAGAGCTGAAAGCCAGTTTGAGTCACCAAAATTCTTCCTAAATCTATTAGTAACATCTGATGGGATAAGGTAATTATCATCTTAGCTGAAGGCTTTAAGTGACAAGGCTTTGATCCTGATACCTGCCTCCTTCAGATAACCTGTGCACACTCACTGTGTAAGGGTAGAAAATTTTAGCTTGGCCCTAACCATGAAAACTTAAACTTGTGAAAGAAAAACCCTTTTTTGTTCCTGGACCGAGAAGTGCAAACAGTCCCTAACTGTCCCCTAGTCACCACACCTGGGCACAGCCAATCACTAACGACTCCATTAGAAAAGACCCTTACCCCTAGACCCCCTCCTGTTTTGCAGTTTTTGCCTTTATAAACTCTGTGATTCTGCTGCTCAAAGCTCTGCACCACCCCCTTGCGTGGGAGCTGTGTGCAGAGCCCCAGCACACCGGATACTGAGTAAAGCCTCTTGCTGTTGCATCAAGCTCTTGTCTTCGTTGGTTATTGGGGTCTGGCATCTATCCCAAGGAACGGAGGGTCTCCCCACCTCGGGAGTCCAACAACTGTAGTACCCAAGAGAAAAAAAAGCTCACCCCCATCTTTCATATTCTGCAAGCAGAGATCCTAAACATGTAATAATGTATTAGATGGTGGAGAGAGCACCCTTCCTATTCTTAAATTTAGGCACTGACTAGAGCAGGGGATGGTAAATATTAAAGATCCAGTTTTGCTTTAAAACCTCAGTAAGTGGGTTGGAGAGATACCTCAGAGGTTAAGAGCACTGGCTGTTCTTCCAGAGTTCAATTCCCAGCAACCACATGGTGGCTTGTGACCATCTATGATGAGATCTGGTGCCCTCTTCTAACCTGCAGGCACACGTGCAAGCAGAATACAGCATACATATAGATAAGATAGATAATAGATAGATAGATAAATAGATAGATAGACAGACAGACAGACAGATAGATGACCCTCAGTAAATGCCAGTATATCAATTCGAAGTGTAAAATTTCTGGCATTTTGTAGTGCGTTAGGGAAGTGTGTGTGTGTGTGTGTATACCGATGGATAGAGAGATGAAAGAGTAAAAGGCCACTAGGTGGAACCACCTGAATTCAGCTGTATAAAGGTTCCTCCAAAGCCAATAAAGATGAGGGCAAGTCACATACAGCAGCCCTAGGTCTGTGTTATCCCTGAGGACAACTGCAATCCCACGCCTAACCAGACAAGTAAGACAAACGAAGAATCTGTATACTCCAATGGCTTTATTGACTTCTTTCTCAGGTATAGCAGGCAATACTCAGCACAAAAGATGAAAGGGAAGCTGAGAAATATGGTCTCAGTATGGGTCATTAAAGGGATACAGGGGATGTCCAGCATCTCTGGGAACCCTCTTCCCATCCACCTGAAAAGAAAGACAAATGAACTCATCAGCAAGCACTGACATTCCAAAGACCTAGACATTCCAAATTACCTCCAATTCTTCTGAAGAATTTCACCTATCCATAGCACTTTGCCAGGTGACCTCAGCAGGACCCAACCCTCAATTAATTTCCTCCAGCATCAAACCCACTGCCTGGTACATGGTTGGCCCTGCCTTTATGACTCTTGTAGTCTCACCCCCTGATGGGGGAGCAGCCTTACCAGGCCACAGAGGAGGACAATGCAGCCAGTCCTGATGAAACCTGATAGGCTAGGGTCAGAGGGAAGCGGAGGAGGACCTCCCCTGTCTGTGGACTTGGGTGGGGGTATGGGAGGAGATGAGGGTGGGGGCTACAGCTGGGATACAAAGTGAATAAACTGTAATTAATTAATTTTTTAAAAGATTTTTTAAAAAAGACTGTAGTCTCAACTGGAATAATGTGCACAGAATCCGTTTACTTCCTTATATGTAGTAGACTTCAACAAGGTCAAGAATGCTTTTTGACCTCCGCTCTTATTATTTAACTGGAGATATCAAATAGGTTATAAGATAATCAAGAGGCAGGACTATATTACACCTGAACCATACTAAATTTTCTCCAACGTCAAGAGAACAAGATCATTGGAGCAGAGCTTGGTGTAGCACAGAACTTGGTAAGCTGAGGCAAGAAAATGAAGAATGGAGAATGCCTAAAAGGAAGGAAAGGAAAACAAAAAGGCAAAGGGAAAGAGAAATCAGGCAGAAGGAATGGCAGGAGTTCAAAGCCAGCCTGAGACACATAGTGAACTCCACAAAAGTATGACCTACAATCTAAGTCCCCATCTCAAAAAACAAACAAACAAAAGCACTGCCCTTGCCCATCACCACCTATGGCAATCAAAAGAAACTGGCCCTGAGGTCATGATAGGCAGAGTTGGGCCTGTCCCTCACCTGTTCCAACACAAGAAAATGGGCCCTGTACCTTGTTTGGGCAGCACAGTAGAGCTGGCCCTATCACTTGTCAAGCATGAGATGGCAGGTGGCATGGATGCAGAGGTAATACCATCCCTCCTCCCTTATCACCTGCAGTAGCCAGGAGAGCTGACCCTGGGATCATGAGAGCAGAAGAGCTGGCCTTGCCTCCTCACTAGCTGTCGCACTTGGGAAGGCAGGGTGTGCACCTCATCTGGACAACATATTGGAGTTGGCCCTGACGGTGAAAGCATGATAAGTAGAGCCTGAGGGGAGCAGGAGAGCTGACCTACTAGCCAGAGTAGTGTTGGAGAGCTCACCCCGGTAGTGTGGATAAGGAGAAGCCAGCTCAGCTACCACCCAGGTCCAGATCCAGGGCTCTGAGTTGGTGTGAAACTTCCAGTCCTACTGTTCCAAAGCTGAAGGATCTCCATGACACAGGGCAACAACAGGATAACTAGGAGGAGTCCTGATGAGGATACAATATTGATGGTATGACAGAAGCCAAAGATCTTGAACCAGACCAATGACTCACTGCAGGGAACATTAGCTAGTGAAGATGTGTGGGCAGAGGAACACACTGACATATTACAGCTTCCACTATGAGATGTTTTCTATGCATTGTTTATTTGTTGTTAGTGTGTGTTATATTGGGGGGTTGCAAGGGCAAAGGGTGGATATGAGGGGATGAGGAAATGAGCGGGACTGCGGTGCATAATGTGAGACAAGAATCAAGTTAAAAAAAAAAGAAGAAGAAGGTGGGGAGCCAGGCATGAAAGCACACACTTTTGTTTTTTTTAATGTACATTGGCATTTGACTGCATGTATGTATGTGTGAGGGTGTCAGATCCCCTCAAACAGAAGTTACAGACAATTATGAGCTGCCATGTGCATGCTGGGAATTGAACCTAGGTCCTCTGGAAGAACAGTCAGCACTCTTAACCTCTGAGCCAAGTCTCCAGCCCAATGGCACACACCTTTAATCCCAGTACTCAAAAGCACAAGCAGGCAGATCTCTCTGAGTTCCAGGCCAGCCAAGGCAATATAGTGAAACCCTGTCTCAAAAAAAATACAAAAAGCCAGACACAGTGGGTGCAAAACTATAATCCCAGCACTCAGGAGGCAGAGGCAGGTGGATCGCTATGAGTTTGAGGCCAGCCTGGTCTACAAAGTGAGTCCAGGACTTCCAAAGCTACACAGAGAAACCCTCTCTCAAAATAAATAAAAGATAGATAGACAGACAGAAAGATGAAGGAAGAAGGAAGGAAGGAAGATAGACAGGGAAAGAGGAAGCAAAGAAAAGAAACACACACTGCACCTTGGGTAGTAATCCTACCAACATTCTGTCCCTCCTCCAAGCAGCAAGCCTGAGGCCAGACCCAGGCCACCACACTCCAAACCTCCTATTGAAGCAGGCCTGAGCATGTCACCTATTCCCTGTTCCAAATGGTTACACATCCTTACCGTAATCATGGGCACAATATACCGCCAATTTCTGTTCAGAGCATCTAATTGCTTCATTTCCTCTGGGCTTAAGGTGAAATCAAATACCTGGGGAACAGAAAAATCAGCCTTGTGAGTGGTAGTTGGAGCCCCCCAATACTGTCTACTTGGCAGTTAGAATCAGGGCCAGAACATATCTCAATAGACAGAAGAAGATAGGACCCAATGGCCAAGTACCTGAATGTTCTGAAGGATGCGTGAAGGAGTGATGCTTTTGGGGATGCAGATTACTTTCCGTTGAACCTGCCATCTATGGGGAATGAAGACAAGGAAAAGGAGTTAGTATTCAGAAACACCATCCTAACCTTAATGCAGCCCTCCCTAACTCCTAGACCACCTAAGCCTCACTGGAAGAGGCAATATGCCTAGGGTCGCCTCATCTAGAGCACATGGTAAAATCCTCCACCTTATTCTGGCACATTAAAATTAAAAAATCCCTTGAGCTGGGTGTGGTGGCTCATACCACTAATCCTAGCACTCTGGAGGCAGAGGCAAGTAGATCTGTGAGTTCCTGGCCAGCCTGTCTCAAATAATTCCCTCAGTCCGTGCCTCCCAACCTTTCCCCTACCAGAGGCCTGTGTCTCGAAAGTGTCCCATACCTGAGCAAGATCTGAGCTGGAGACCTGCCATGTTTTTCAGCTAGTGCCAAGACCACTGGTTCCTCAAGCAGGACTGGCTCATCAGGGTGGCGCCAAGCACGATCAGAGGAACCCAAGGGGCTGTAAGCAGTTACTTCCAAGCCTCGAGCTTGACAGTGGGCAATGAGCTCATTTTGAGCCAGGTACGGATGGCATTCCACCTGAAACAAGCAACAGCCTTTTAGCATGGGGTGGCCACTGCCAGCTTACCTGACCCTGTCTAAACTCTGGACATAATAACCCTCTGCTGTTGACCTCTACTGCCTGTAAGCCCACTTGTTTTCACTGGTGAGTTCATGCTCTTATAGAAATCAAACCCACCTTTATTCAGAGAACTATTTCAACAACACTTCTAACAACTTGCCACCTCCATTAAGGAGACCTGATTACTCATGCTCTGTACACACAATGCATCTTCCTCACATCTGTTTGAAGTGCTCACCTGCAAGACAGCTGGGCGCACAGAGGCCACGCTGAGGATGTCGTCAATCTGCCGACTGCTGAAGTTGGACAAGCCCAGGGCTCTCACCAGCCCCTTCGCCACCAGAGCTTCCATAGCCTTCCAGGTCTCCTTATAGTGGATCGAGTCATAGCGAACAGTTCCATCAGCATTCTTGGGGAAGGGATTGTCTCCCCGCCTGAGTGAAACGGAGCCCAACAAGCGTCAGCCAAAAGGTCAGGCTTCTGCCCTACCTGCTCATCCAGCTAGTCCATGTGCCATAACCATAAGACCAAGGAATAAAGGGAGAAGAATTGGAAAAGGAATGCTTTCTTATCCTTATCCTTCTAGTTCATAACTCAGGCATTTCATCTACATGGAATGCCTGTCCCTTCTCTCTTTTGTAGGCAGAATCTTTTTGTTTGTTTGTTTGTAACAGGGTTTCTCTATGCAGCCTGGATGTCCCGAAATTAGCTCCATAGACCAGGTCGGCTTTGAGCTCAGAAATCCACTCGACAATGCCTCTCAGATAGTAGGATTAAAGACATGCACCGCCATGCCTGGTTCACAGGCCCAAATTCTATCTCCTCTCCTCTAGTACAGCTTCCTTAATGCCATTTTCTTCAGGGGAGTTTCTACCCATCTGACAAGGGCACAGTGCTGATGTAAGGCTTCCCACATCCTCTGCTGATAAGTTCATAGCCAGACCCTTAGGAGATCTACTTCAAAAGCAGAGCAGCACGTTTCCTGAGTGAACAACAGAGCACTAGGGAACACTTATATAAACATGGGGTACGGACTAGATGCTATCCTCTTTATATACTTTAGGACCTAGCTGCAGAAAAGGCAGAATCCTGGGGCACGTTAAGGTCCTTTGCTTTCTCCACAGATAATGCTCTTATCCTACTCTGCAGCTGTGAATATAATAAATTATAAAAACTACCACACCCGGCCCCAACTTCCAGAAAAAGCTGAAGGGGCAAGACTTACTCAAAGGCATAAGGCCAGTGCATCAAATAGAGGTCCAGATACTCCAGCCTGAGATCAGCCAGTGTCTTCCGGAGGGCAGCTTCTACATCCTCAGGGTGGTGCTTAGTATTCCACAGCTTGGATGTCACAAACAGCTCCTCTCGAGGCACTGCCTGTGACAGAGGCAGAGTCCACTGTGAGAAACCCCCTGAGCATTCAGACTTATCTACCCACACCTCCAGGAGAGAAACAGAGTGTGTCCCAGAATGTTACCCAATGCAAAACTATCAACTTAATTTAAAATAGGTTTTCTTTTTTTTTCCTATTTATTTATTTGACTTTTTTTGGTTTGTTTGTTTGTTTGTTTGTTTTTTAGAGACAGGGTTTCACTGTGTATCCTTGCCTGTCCTGGACTCATTCTATAGACTCACAATGATCCACCTGCCTCTGCCTCCCCCAGTGCTGGAATCACAGGCATGCCCCACTGAGCCAGGCTGCAAGGTTTTATTTTTACTGCTGTTGTGTAAATCTTAAGTATGAACTCTGCAGGTGACAATGTTAAAAAGGATGAATACACTGAAAGCTAATGCCAGTTTCCCTAACTTATCTAAGACAAAGTCCCAGCTTCAGCCCTAAGTTCTCAAACCCTATTTGTATCTTTGTATCCCCACTTCTCACCTTGCCTGGTCCCACATTCTCCTTCAGGGCCTCTCCAATCTCAGTCTCATTGCCATAGACAGCAGCACAATCAATATGGCGGTAGCCTGCACTAAGGGCGTATTTAATGGCTGCCTTTACCTGCATTGAAAAAAAGAAGGGAAAAAAAATTCAGTTCCACTGGTTTGAGTGGGTATGATTACATGAAGGCCACCCATGAAGATGAGGATAAGAAGATTAAAAAAAAAAAAAAGATTCTAGGTGAGGGATATAGCTCAGGTGGTAGAGTGCTCTGCCTAGTGTGTATGAAGCCCTAAATTTGGTCTCTAGAATAAACAGACTATACTGACTTATGGCTGTAAATCAGCCCTCAGGGGATGAAGGCAGGAGGGTCAGAACTCCAAGCTCCAGTCTGGAGAGGCGGCTAAGCAAACAGTTAGGAGGACTAGCTGCTCTTCCAGAGGACCTAGGTGTGTCCCCTGCATCTACACGGTGGCACACAACCTTCTGTAACTCTGGTTTCAGGAGATTAGATAGAGTCTTCTGACTTCTGGGGACACTAGGCATGCACTGGTATAGTACACATACATACACACAGCAAAATATTCATGAACATAACATAAAATAAATAAATCTAAAATTAAAAAAAAATTTTAAAAGAAAGTAAGTTCAAGGTCATCCTATAATCCCAACACTTAGGATTTACAACAAGTTTAAGGCCAGTCCTGGGCTACTGAATGAGAGCATGTTAAAATGAGAAACAAAGAGGAAGGAAAAGGAGAAAAGGCAGGTAGGAAGGAAGGAAGGAAATTCCTAGGCTTAAGGGCCAACGCAGTGAAAAGAGGTACCTCAGAGAGCCACATACACAGAGTAAGCTCTGGGATCCTAAGTTAGTAAAAGAGGTGGAGGGTGGAGATTTTAAAAGGCTTTAAAAATATATATATAATAAGATTCAGAGCTGGAAAGATGGCTCAGCAGTTAGGAGTACTAGTTTCTCTTCCAGAGGTCCTGAGTTCAATTCCCAGCAACCATTTATAGGTTCTCATTTTCATATAAAAATTTTAGAAGATTTTTTTAAATTTATTACGTATACAATATTCTGTCTGCATGTACACCTTTACACCAGAAGAGGGCACCAGATCTCATTATAGATGGTTGGGAGCCACTGCCCAGTACTGTGCTTTAAAGCTTATATAGTTCCAAAAGTTCTCCGTCTTGATTATTTGGGAACTAGCCGGGGTAGAAAAGCTCTCTAGAATTTAAATCTACATTCTACAACATGCAGGGAGTTACTGGAGAAAACACAAGGCCCCTCTTGCAAATCCCTCCTACTCCCTTAAAGAGACTCAAGAAGTCTCCCTCCTCTTCCCAATCCTCACCTGCCCTGGCTCACTCTTCCATGTCCCCAGCCCAATCAGAGGCATGTTCTGTCCAGTGTGCAGGAGGACACAGGAAGCCATCACCGTACCCTAAACACAGACAAGAAATAAATGGGAAGGAGGTTAGTGCTGCCGTGAGCCTTAGCCATGTACTGCTGCAAAACATGGTTCAGAAAGGGGTGGAGAGGAGTGGTGTCATATGTGGGGGACAAACACCTCATTACACATGTGCTGTGAGCAGAGACAGAGACAGGGTACCTGAAATAAGCAAATCCAGTAGCTACGGACAAACACTAACCAGACCACTAGCCTGGCCAGCCTTCCTTCACACAGCAAGGCTATAGATCAATGTTCAAAAGCTCCAGTTCTGAGGCTGAGAGCATGGTACAGCACTTGTCTAGCATGCACAAGGCCCTGGATGTCATCCCTAGGAACTAACACATACTACAAACCCAGCATAGACACACAGTCTGTAACGCCAGCATTCAGGAAGCCGAGGTAGGAGGACCCAAAATACCAAGCTGCAGTGGTGGTCCTGAAAGACCACCCCGAGGGTATCTTCCATCAGGGAGACCCCTCCCCAAGGATCAGCGAGACCAGTCTTTTCAGATGCAAACAGCAAGAGGTTTATTTAGATACACGGGTACCTGGGGCGACAAAGCCTTGCGGAGGACTTGCGCGCCTTCCGGCTGGGGCGGCGGGTTCATATAGGATTTAGAAGCAGAAAGCGCGGTTACAGAAGCAGAAGCGTAGTTACAGGGAGCTAATTGGGCGGTTTGAACCAAGCCACCAGAATAGAAAGGGCGGGAAGGCAGATGTGAGCCTAGTCACGTACCCGGAACAGGGAAGGCGGGAAGGCAGATGTGAACTGAGTCACATACTCGGTTCTTATCTTGGGTACCCAGGGTGTTTTAGGCGCCCAACCACAGATATCCTGTTGTTGGACTTCTGGGTTTCTCAGTAATTTTCTAGTCTCCGGCTTGGTTCTCTGTAGATAGTGCTGCCTTAGCTAAGTCAGAGTGGGCGGGGGTCTTTCATTCCCCCATTTCTCTTCTACCTTAGAATGGAATCTTTCATTCTATTGTTTTAGGGGGAATTGAATTCTGTCTCTTGTTGCTTGAGCTGCTGGTACTGTTGGGTCAACACCAAGGCCTGAATGGTGGATAATCGATCCTTGGGTGAATTGGACTATCCGATTTAGAATGCAGGGCCCAAAGGTCAGAATTAGGAGGAGAATGATTAGGGGGCCCATGAGGGAGGAAATTAAGGTGGTAAACCATGGGGCCTTATTGAACCAGCCTTCATACCAGCTCTGTCCTTCTTTAAAAAGTTTTTCTCTTTGGTCAAGTCTCTCTCTGAGTTTGGCCATATTGTCTCTTACCAGGCCAGTGT
>CM053763.1:93880121-94197474 GCA_028658305.1 Pachyuromys duprasi
GCCCCATGATCCCATGATAATCGAGTCCTGAGAGGAAAGGTTGCAGCTGCTCTTAGCTCTCAAATCTAAGGCTCACAATAACTAGCAGATTTCAGAGCGACGCAGAAAGAACTTCTTCAGTTCAGCCCCTAGGGGGACGCACAATGAGGCCCCGGGGTCCCCATTAGCATATGGATTGTCTTTGTTTCTGGAATTCCTGGGGTTCTCAGTGGGCAGCGACATTCAGCTCAACTGTGGAGTAAGCATCTTGGGTACCCAGCGATATTTGTGTAGAAGGGGGCTTCAGTTAAAAAAAAGTGATTTGAGCAGCCAGGACCAGACAACTGAGGGAGAGTTACCATCCTAAGTGGGTTTAGCCAGCCGAGTTTACCAGACTACCGTAGCTAGAACTTGGGACAAAGTGGGAGGGGTCATCTGTCTATTAGTCTACTGTTGATAGAATGTATTTCATGGGCCAAGCAGTGTGTTAGATCTGAGGAAACACAGAGCCTTTTTTGAAGAAGCCCATACTCGGTGAGGGCTAAAAACATGTCGATAATTAGAAAATGGTGTGACAACTGATGTAAATCCGGGGTGGAGACAGCAAGGACAGAATGGCAGTATGCAGGAAGGCCAAAAGGAAGATGGCCACTCGCATCACTGGGTCCTTAGATGGGTCTATGTCAGAGGCACTGTGGTAAACATGAAGGCGCCTTTTAGGGAAGTTCTTCAAGGTGGCTGGAATTGAGGTGTGCAATAGTCAGAACAGGACGGACTTGAACGCTGTACTGAGTGATCTGGACTTTAAAAGGAGCCATGGGAATGTGGGCCACTATGCTTGTAATCCCAGAAGTCGGGGAGGCAGAGAAACGTAGATCAATGTGAGTTGGAGGCTAGCTTGGTCTACAAAGTGAGTCTACCCCAGGCAAGGCTACACAGAGAGACCCTGTCTTGAAAACCTAAAACAAACAAAAAACAAACAAAAAAGAATCATGGAAGGTTGTTATGGAGAAGTGAGACATGATTGGCCTCTGTGGTTTAAAAATGGCATTATCCAAATAGCGTAGAGAAATCAGGGCAGCAGGAGACAGAAGGCAGAGGGACCGAGGGAAGAGGTGGGTGAAGAGCATGTGCAGAGCTGCTGGCTTCTACCTGTTTGTTGTACATGGACTTAGTTTGCCTTCCTGCCTGCAAGGAACTGCTCTGTTTTGGGGCAGTGGGCTGACAGGGGAGAGGGTATCTTAAAGCTTTGTCTTGCATGATTTCTAGGGAAAACCTAGGTAGGTCTTCCAGCCTCTCCATTCCCTTTGCAACTGATTCCACCCCTTCATCCTTGGATCTGATATTGGAACTGTTGATTCTATGTGACCAAGGGACTCCTGAAAGGCTCTCAGGTGTTGAAAGCCAGCAGCTTTGTTGAGATGGCTGGATTAGAAAGTGTGATCTTAAAACCCCTGCTAGGATTCCTCCTATGGTTTAGGGAAGCTTTCCTTGCCACCAAACACTTGTAAGGGTTACACTATTTTCCTCTGTAAGTCCCGTTCCGCTGCTCATCAGCCAGCTCCCCAGACTTTGGGCTTCACTTTTGGGAGCTTTGTTCTTTGTTCTTCATAGCCTGAAGCCTGAGTAGGCAAGGAATACTAGCCCCCCTCATCTCTATTTTCCCCTATTCTGAGGCAGGGGCAGGCCAATCTGTCCTTCTGGAGTCCCACATGGCTCTTCTCCATTCCATCCCGTGCCTAAGAGACCAGCTTCTACAACCTCCCCAACCAAGCTCTGCTGTTTTTGGGGTTCCTCTTGTGTCCCACACACAGTGGACATTAGCAAGCAGGAGTGACTCAGCTTGAGAGAGTGTTACTCCAGGCCTTCCTCTGTCGAAAGCCATCTTAACCTGTAGCAGCGCAGCCACAGCTACAGTTATTGCTGGGGCACGTGTCAGTCACTGGAGTGTTACCATACAGCTCTCCTGCTGTTGTCAAGCCTGGGCTATTTCACTTTCCCCTGGGTTGATGGGCAGAGGGTAGAGAAATCGAGAATCTAATCTCAGGCCTTTGTCTTCTCGTGGCTCTCTCTAGCTGTTCACAGTTCTGCAGAGTGTAAAGGCTGAAAAGATGTGACTTCATTTTCAGTGACAGGGAACCTGAGAGTAGGAAATGCCAGGACTGTGCAACTGGATGGCTTGAACCATCTATTCACTCTTAAGAGTCAGCAAATATTTGTGGAACACTTACCATGGTCCAATGTCCTATGCTAGTGGAGAGGGCAAGCAGGAAACAGAAGATACCCGTGAGCAATGTTGTTGATGAGACAGTTGATTAACCAAGCAATTACAATTAAATAACCTTATGAGAGGTGTAAATAGTGTGTGTGTGAGATGTATAAATAAAATACACCAGTCCTGATTGCATGTGTGTAGGGTACAGAGGGCAGAGACAAATTCCAGTAGAGCTGAATCTAGGCTAAGGATGGAAACGGGTTGATGGGGGCTGGGTTGGGGTTTGAGAGCTGTAGCTAGAGAGCCATTGAGAAGACAGAGGGAGGAGCAGGTGCAGAGGAAGACATCTGGAGTTGGTGTCTTGAGAAAGAAAGCAACAGCATGGAACTCATGACGGGGAGTATGGAGAACCTGGCTGGATGGTCAGTAGAGATCAGCTCAGGTACAGGCTTCTAGGCTGCTCAACAGAGGGCGTTCTGGCTGGCCTTGAGAACAGCAGGGTTTGCACGCAGGAAAGGATGGAGTCAGATATCTGCACTGAAGTCATTAGCTACAGGCTGGAGGGGGCATTGGAGAGATTCACAGGAAAAAGAGATGTTTCAGAGGCAGATACAGTAGCGGAAGGCAGGGGCAGGAACAGTGGGCCTTAATGGGCACGGAGTGGTGTCCGGTACCCTGGAGAGAGTGAAGAGGACAGCCACTGGGCATGATTCCCATTCTCACTTCAGTTACAGAGAGACGGGAGTCTAGGTTGTGGAAGTAGGCCCACCAGAAGGCTGAATATAAGGAGTCTCATTTTCATTAACAAGGGTTGGAGCCAAAGTGAACCCAGTTACAAGACCTGTTTCGGTGGACGCTGGCTCTCAGTCTGCTTCCGAAGCCCCTTTCTCTGAGCACTTCAACGGATCAATTTCTGTACTCCCTGTTTCAGCAGCCTGTCACCTGTGCTTCGATGGCGTCACCACAGGGGTGACAGTTTCCATTGACCCGTGCCAGCACCAAATCGGGATTTCAGGAGTAGACTGCCACCGGTTCCCGAGATGAGATACAAGTAGATGTTAGGAGTGGAATCTGAGGCTTGGTTTGTGGGAGTGTCAGAGTGAGGAGTTCTACCTCATGCAGAGGGGTGGGGGAGAGAGAGAGAGAGAGAGAGAGAGAGAGAGAGAGAGAGAGAGAGAGAGAGAGAGAGAGATTTGGAGTAGAGAAGTACTGTGGTAAAACCTCAAGCATAAGGATTCATGGCCTGGTGGGGATGTGCAAGGTAATTAGAGGTAGGGAGGCCAAAGAGAGACTACTCCATATGCAGAAAGTTCTATGTCTGACTGTCTGTCTGTCTCTGATTGATTGACTGTCTATGTGAGTGTGTGTGCCTTGATTCTCTTCTCCCATGTGGGGCCCAGGGATTGAACTCAGGTTTCCAGGCTTGGTGACAGGTATCTTTTACCTGCTGAGATATCTTGCTGGCCCAAGCTTTATTTTTCTAATGAAATTAGTAAAGATTTAAAAATTGATCATATGGTGATGTTTTAAGAAAATGAGTATAATCATTCACTGCTGCTGAGTCTGTGAGTTGGTCTAACCTTTCTAGAATGCCATCTTATCAATCTATCAGCAGATTTAAAAAATCCCATGCTCTTTCTTGTGTGTGCGTGTGTGTAAGAGAGAGACAGACAGACAGAGGGACATGATAGGACTCAAACCCAGGAACCTACATATCCTAGGCCAGCATTCTACCACTAAGCTATATCCTCAGCTTTCAAACTTTTATATTTTGACCTAATACTTTCTTGTTTTCAAACGATTTAAGATTTTTTTATATTTAAATTTATTTATGTTTTGTGTGGCAGGCACACGTGTGGTGTGAGTGTGGAAGTCAGAGGACAGCTTCTGGGGTTGGTTCTCTCCTTCTACCATGCAGTTTCTGGGAATCAAACCCAAGCAGTCGAGGAAGGCAAACACTTTTGCCTGCTGAGTTCTTGCCAGCCTGAAAAATTCATTTCTAGGCCTCTAATCCAGGCAAATTATCAAAATATGCATAAAGGTGTGGTGGCACACAACTTTAATCCCAGCACTTGAGAGGCAGAGGCAGGTAGATCTCTGAGTTTGAAGCCAGCCTGATCTACAAAAGGTCTACAGTTAAGGGCCATACATTAAGACACACACACAAAAACAAATAAAACTGCATGTTTAACAATGTTCACTGGTGTTTTATGCTATGAATAATAACAAATAAAAGAGAAAGAAAAAAGAAACCATCTAAATATTTATGGAGGGAAGAGTGGTTAAACATTAAAAGCACGCTGTGCAATGAAATATTTTTGTATCATTAGAAAAAAGGTTTTGGAAGCTTATTTAATGGAATTAGAAATTGCTTGCAATAAAATGGTAAGTAGAAAAAACATGATCTAAATGTGTTCTGGACAGGATTCTAGAGGAGAAAAAGGACGCCCATCACTGGGTGCCTGGGGGATCTGCAGCTCAGTGGACAGCAGACTAACAGTTTAGCTAAGTAACGGCACTGATGCTGCTGTCTTGCTTCTCATTCTGTCTCTGGTTTTTGAGACAGCCTCATTTTGTAGCCCACATTGCTCTTGAATCTGAAATCCCCTTGGCTCAGTCTGTTGGGATGTCAACTGTGCTTCACCATGCCCAACAGTTAGTTTCCTAGCCTTGATGACAGTGCCATGGTGCTGTGAGGTGGTTTGCCCTGGTAAAGCTGGGTAAAGGCCCGGCAGAGGGACCGCTCCATTTGCATTTCTTTCTATAGTCTGAGCTAACGTTTTTCCGAGCACTTTGATTCAAGGAGCATTGAGGCAAGCATCTTCCTAACCAGTCTTCTGGCCCTCCCTTCTCCTCATGTGGTACGTCAGCCCACCTTACCCACAGGGCAACAGAGGCGCCGACTCATAAGGCTTTTAAGTGGCATGTACACACTTAGGCATTCACAGTTCTAACACTTGCACTTTTCCAGTTTGTCACTGAGAAAGGAACTGGAGTCTGAGGTGGTTAGCAGTTATCTCTGGGAAGTGGGATGAGGGGTGGGTTTCATCCTCTTTTTTTCCCCTCCCCATTGTGAATGGTTATAGGAGGGGAGAGGATAAAAGAAAGAATGGCCAGGACTGTGCTGTTTGATTAGATATGGGCGATAAAGAAAGGTGGGAATTGCCTCTTCCAGCAGCGAGGTGGGGGTGCACAGACTGACGGGGGCTAAGGGAAAAGAACCTCAGTTTCTGCTTGCTGCTGTGGAGGGGCATGGGGAAAGTGACAGTAGGAGAGTGCAGAGTGCATAGTTTGTGGGGCACCATGGGAGAAGGTATGAGGGGCCCCTGTTCCAACCTGACCACCAAGCGGTTTGGCAGGACGCTGTTCAGGCCCAAGGGCTCTGAGCCCCTTACAGGCTCGGAACTAAAAGGCTTGGGAAGAAGCCCATCACTGCCCGACTGTGCCCACGAGGTCCAGCTTTGGGCAAGGACAAGGTAAGGCAGGAATCTTCAGATGACCAAAGTGTTTGGGGAGGTTCCTGTTCCTGAGAACAGGCAGAAGGCAACCTTGGTGCAGCTTTTCAGGACACCCTGCTCTCCCAATTCCCCATTTTGTTCTCTTCCCATCAGGCTCATCACTGATGAGAAGTCCTCAGATCACATATGGGTGAGTTTCCCAGGACCCAAAGCCAAGGCTGCGGGTGGGGACATCGACCTCTGCCCTGTTGCCTCTGAGCTCTGGAAAACTTCTGTTCCATGCATAGCAGTCGAGGCCTTCCAGCCAACACGCACCCATAGACTAGGACATAGTCCAGATGACTGTCTGCAACCTCAGTCATTTCTACTGTCTTCCTTAGCTGTAGTAGAAGGGTTAATCTGGGCTTTCTGGACTTCTGTCCCGAACTGGCTTTAGCCCATTTCTCCACTGCAGCATTTCCTGGCCTTGCTCAAGAGCCTTCTGGGATGAGGACTTGGCAGGAGACAGTCCAGAGCCCACTTATTTTCAGGATAGGGACTGAACCCATGTTTTGTGCTTGCTAGGCAGGCACTCTACCAACTGAGCTACATTCCCAGTCCCTATGTGCTCTCTTTGTATTTAGAGGGCAATACAGCCATAAGGCCCGAGGCCTCCCCAAGCTTCTGCCCGGCCTGTGATAAACCTCCAGCTCTGTTTCTGGAACCCTTCAGAGCTGTACACTGAAGGCAGGGATCCTGTAGAGGCTTAGAGTCCTAGCTGTGCCTCAGTTTGGAGCGTGAATAGCCGGCGCCCACACGCAGGATAAATGAACCAATGAAATCTGAGAAACCTTACTACTGCTTTTCAGAACTACTGCTCTCCCTTCCTCAGGGAGAAGGGGTCAGTCTGCCAACTAAGAGGCTGGCCTGGGGACTCTTTCCAGGAACCCTACAGTGTGGCCTGTTTCCCTAAGAGGAGAACACATGCTTTTCTGGGAACCATCGATGTGTTCTCCCTGGAGGTCCTTCACTCCCACTGGAGAGCCCAGTTAAGAGACAGGCCGCCACAACGAGGGAAGAGACATCAGGCTGGTCATGAAAGGGTGTTCTGAGACTTTGGGGCACTGTGGTGGGGGAAAAACCTCACCACACAGGAAGCACTGGGATTCAGTTGAGGAAGGATGGAGACCGCCACTCACAACCCATCGTTTTCTGAAACCTGATGTCAGGTGGAAATGTCTTGTATATGATGTGCCCCCCTTGCTTGAGTTTGGCCTCCGTATAGCAATTATATAAAAAGCATGCCACCTGTGAGGCAGCACATTAGGTGTGGGGCTGTTAATGGATGGCCATCAACATGAAACATCATAACAACACGTCCCATCTACTCAGACAGTACAAAGTGAATGGGGTGGTTGGTGGAAAGGACTCACTGATGGCTGGGGGAGACGTTCCACAGGGAAAAACCTCAGTCTGGTCTTATGTTCGGGTCTTACAGTGGTATTTGAGCAAGATCATGCTAGCATCAGGGCTGGGGTGTATATGGCAAGAAGAGACTGGATGGTGGACACCACCTGGGAGAATTTTGGGGTAACATAAGAAGTACCCAAACCGAAGCAGCAACATGACTCGGAATCCATAGGATCTAGTGACCAATGAGACATGGGAGATGTGTGGTCAAGACAGAAGGCTGAAGACCCCCAAGTTTCTGGCTTAGGTACCTGAAGTTCAGTAGGTCTGTCGATGGTCGTGACGAAATAAGGAAAGCGATCCAGTCGTGTGCTAATGCATGTGTGTTGGAGGCACTAATGGCCACGGGCAGAGCCCAGGCGGAGATAATCAGCATGCAGTCAGTATCCCGGTCTACAGCATCCGCGCTGAAGACCACTTCAGGATCTCATGACTGGGTAATTGAGAGGGTGATAATGTCATCAACGGAAATAGGGTCCACAGAGGGCGCATTATGGGGCAGGTGGGTGAGGGAGGAGAGACTCCCATTCTTAGACGTCTGGGGGACAGAGCGCAGAGAACACTCACCGGGCAGTCGGAAAAATGGAAGCAGAGCAATGAGAGGTCAGGTTTGGAGCCGAGCGCAGGACTGATGAGCTCATCAGATTAAAGCGCAGGCTGGAGGAGAGGGGACAAAGACGGAACACGGGAGAACACCTTTTATTTAGGATGGGTGGATGAGAAAGAGAGGGCCGTTGGCAAAGAGCCAGGGGCAAGGTCTGAGACACGCAGGGAGAGAGGAAGGTTTAGGAAGGTGCTAAGATGGGTGGGCACCAAGATGAACTTGGGATTTGGATTAATGACCTTCGAGAGAGCAGATTCAATAAAGAGTTAAGGATGGTGGCAGAAATGCAACAGCAGTGAGAAGTGGATGCGGTTAAATAGAAATAAACCTCTGCCCAATGAGCCTGGGAAGGGGATGGAGACGCGAGCGATGAGGGTTTAAAGAATGTGCTTCTTAATACAGGAAAAACCCGGTCTGGCTGCACTGTGCAGCGCACACAATGACGCGTCTCCACTTCCGCTTTCACTGGGCCATCGATGGTACCATCCTAGGGTCTCTTATGGGCTCAGATCCAGGGGTCCTGTGGGCCAGCAGCTTTGGTGGAAGGGACCCTCTCACCCTGGGATGCTTACGAACATGAACATCCTGGCTCCTTCCACCCTCCTTTCTGCCCTGCCACCGTCTCTCCCTTTCGTTATTGAGAGCCTGCTATGTGGTGTCTGCACTGAGGCCTATGATCAGGATTTAGGGCAGGCAAGGGAGACACCCAGCCACTGCAGCACACAATACTTTCAACTAGGACCTAGCAGGTGGGATGAAGAGGAGAATGGACTGGGAGGCTCTGTTTGGGATGGAGTCTCCAGGACTTTCAGACTATAAGTGAGCTGAGGGGAAAGGTGGGCAAGAGGTTGGCTCAAAAGTCCCAGCTTCGGGGTGGTGGGAAAGGGGTCAGGTGCAACGTTCAAAGCTTCTCTTGTCTGCCCAGAGCTAGAGTTCGGTGCACGTACGCCGCCGTGAAGCAGGCACTCCATCTCGGGGTAACATGATCCTGTAACGCAGGGCTTCTCTGATGTGGGCTGCTTGCCTTTTACAGCATTAGGGGAGCAACATTTCATGGAAAATTCAATAAATCCCCCTGTACAGCCAGACGTCTGTAAACAATGGCTTCCAAATTCAATCAGGCTGGGGACCCGCAGCAGCATTTATGAGCTCTAACGTGGAATATTATATAGGGGTGTGAGTAGCGGGTGGGGCAGGGTGGGGGAAGGGACATCCTGGAAGAAGAAAGCTCCAGTGCCTCCTGCTCTCAAGGTGCAGAGGACTCTCCAGGTAGCAATGGCACAGGGACTCTTGGGTGGGGTCTGAACTAAAGTCCTAGGCTTGAGGAAGAGGGCAGGGATTTGGCCTTTTGGCAATAGCTGTTGGGGAAGTCTGGTTAGAATGGCCAAGGCTGAGCATGAGCTCTCCAGTTCCCTCCATGATCTCATCTGGGCACGAACAGTAGTTACCATGGTGTACCTAGCTCATTGCCTTTGTCACACAGCAAGGCCTCAAAGCTTTGGAATCTTGCTGTAACATGGGGCCTGTCTGGAGAACTAGCCTCCATGTATCTCCGAGTTAGACAGCCCCTTCCTTTGTGCAGGATGACATGCCATGAAGTAGAGGGCCACATGGAAACATCTTTTGATGAATGTCCCAGCAAGCTATTTTTAGAGAGGCTCAGAGGTCTTGTCTAGCTTTAGGACCCTAGATTTCTGTTCTCCTTCAAACCTATTTGAAGTGGCCACCTCTTCTAGACTCTGCCTCCTCCTCTGCACTGGCTAACAGGCTCTCTCCAGCAAACCAGTATGAGGGATTCTGAGAAAAGGAAAGAACAAAGGCTCTGGTTTTGAACCTGAGTTTCAGCCATTGGCCAGCTCCGGAGTACCTTCCTCCTGCTCTTCTTTTGGGACAAAGTCTCACAACATATCTGGCTATCCTGGAACTCATTCTGTAGACCAGGCTGGCCTGGAACTCACAGAGATCCACCTGCTTCTGCCTCTCTAGTATTGGGATTTAAGGCATGTGCCACCAGGCCCAGTGCTCTTCTGTCTGTCTGTCTGTACAAAGTGCCTGCACGAATGAAAATAGACAATATATGTACAGTGCCAGAGTGTTTGGTCATGAGCTAAGCAAGCAATTCAGAGAAGCATCCTTCTCTGTGTGTTTCTCCTTTCAAACCTCTTCAGGCAAAGATCCAGGAATTGCCAGGCACTGCCCCCTCCAACAGAAGCTACCTAGTGCACATCAGCTCCTCTCTCCTGCTTTATCTCCCAGGCTGCTTTGCAACCAGCTCCCCTTGACAGAACTGATTTGAATCCAAGAAAAACATCAGGGCTGTGTAGCTGGGGGAGGCAGCTCGGAGGGCTCCCATTTGCTTTTCTAAAGAACTGTAGTAGATGCTCCAGCAGAGCAGGGGACTCCCCTACACACACACACACACACACACACACACACACACACACACACAATGTGTACAGCTCCATTCCCAGGGTTGAGAGCTGTGTTGACACTTGGCACATGCTCAGTAAAGGAATGAATTAATCCAGCCTTAATCTCCATTTTCTTCTGGTTCTCTCTAATGGTCCCAGAAGGAGAATGCAGACTATGCTGTCCAGAACATTCAGCCACTGTTCTTAAAAGGCAGAAACCTGCCTCTGAGTGACCTTGGAAAACTGGACATGGCTCTCCCCATGCACTGCCATTAAGGCTTCTTGCTGCCCACTGGTAGAATCAGGAGCCTGGAAGGAGGGAATTTTTTTGCAGGCCAGCTTCCTTCTGGGCTCTGAAATCATTGAAGCTCAGCTCAGCCTTTGGAAATTATGGAGATGTGACTTCCATGAATATAGGCGGGTTATACTTTCCATCACCAGAAACGGTTCCATGGTTTGTCTGCTCAGCCTTAAGGCATACGACAACAGAAAGAAGGAAAGGGCTGGCTAGCCTCAGGACAGTGCTAGGCTTTTGCGAAGGATTTATCATGGGCCAAGCTGCACTCAGCATGTGTGCGTTAACTCATGGCCTAGGTGGAACATATCAGTCCCATTCTCCTTGGACCTAAAAGAAATCGAGGCTCAGAGAGACTAAATAGCTAGAAAAAGGAGGAACAGGACACAGTCTCAGATTTGTCTAACTCCAGAGCTCAAACTATATGCCACCCATAGCCTGCTGCCTCAGAAGGTAATGGCGAGAGATTGTCAGTCCTCAGCTTACCTAGGGCTGGGTCCTGGCAGAAGTCACGCCTTTTCCCATGGCCCCTCCCACTCCAATTTCCATAGGTCAGTCAAGTCTTTCTATAAGTCCCAGCCTCCCTAATGGTCTTCAGGAAGAGCCTTGGCCAGAGGGCAGTCTCTCTAAGCCTGTCGCTGGGAACTTCCTGGAGAAGAGCAAGATGAGCCACGGTTGCGGCTGATTTAGCTATAGAGACAAGTTGGAGACTTAGCTGTCCAAGTAGAACTGTTCAGACAGTGGGGCATGACGGCAAGAACCACACCTAGCCACCCACCTTTTGGTGTTCCGTTTGGCAAGAGGGGAGGAGCCCAACATGGAAGATTCCAAGGAGTATGCTCACCCACCCTTCTAGCCAGATTCCCAGCTGCCAGGGCTCTGGGCTTTAGTCCTCAGGCAGATGTACAATGCTTGGTTTGCTTTTTTTTTTTTTTTTAAGATCTAAAATCTGACAGCACCATATTCTCTGAATGCCCCAGTAACACGCTCATGTCCATGCACACAGCTCCAACGCTCACTTCCATGACTCACTCGCTCTGTGCTGTAGCTCGCTTTCACTCCAGGTCCCTCCTCCCCCTCTTTCTCTCTTTCTCCCTGCTAGCTGCTGTAAGGATCAGTCCCCAAAGAAAAATGCCCAATTTGTCATGTCATGTCCAGCTGTTAACCTCCCGTCGGTAAGCCATGGGGAAGACTTACTTTCTCCTATTTATTTATTTGCCACTTGGACAATAGAAGGCCCCAGGCCTGCTGAGTTCTCCATAATAAAGCCACCAACGATCTCCCCCATCGCCCCCTCCCCTCCCCCCACCCCCATGTCAACAACACTAGCCAACCTGCAGGTGTCACTGGGCATTAACCCCAGGCTTAACTCTGGATCTGCTGAACCGGAGGGAAAGGGGAGGAGGGAAGCCAGCGAAGGTGGGGGGTCTGATGGGGAGGTCTCCTCACAAAGAGGAAGGCCTGGGGATGGGCTGGCTCGTAACCATCCCTCCGGAAAGCTCACTGTGCTGAGGCTGGGGGAGGGAGGGAGGGAGGGACCTTCCAAATAATGCCGCTCCTTCTTCCCAGCCTCCCCAGTGGTCTCCCGGCAGAGCCTCCGCCAGCCGGTGGCAAGCACCCCGCTCACCGCGCCTAGCAACCCTGCTGAGAGACCAGCCCTCAGGAATGAGACTCAGCCTGGCTGGCCAGGGAGCAGCGGGGCCATGGAGGGGAGGCTCCAGCCCGTCCCTGGAGTGAGCTCAGTCTTGCGCCTCTCCCCAGGTCTCCATGTGCCAAGGAAGGGTTCTGGAGGAGCTAATGGTGATACTCTGCCCCAGATGGGCACAGGGGTCTCCTGTCGATCAGAGACAATGTGGGGATGGGGGGGGGAGGGCTGGTAGCCCCGGCCTCAGCAGCCTTTCCTCTGTTGAGATGTCAGAGTGAGTTATGGGACACAGGGAGGTGTAGCCTCCCTCTCATCTGGGGCCCTGCCTCTGTTCTGTTGCTAACCCAATCATTCTTGGAGACTTTGCTCCTTCTGAGGACAAATTGTGGAGATTACGGTTACTTGAGATTGTGGGCCCAGGTCATCAGTCCCAAGCCATCGTGTCGGTAGTTCCCCACATCCTAGTGATGGATTTACTCCCAACACCATCTATGTGCAGGACAGACATTTTAATAAGCAGGGATTCTAGCAAGGCTCAAAGCTGAATGGGTGACCCTCCACCGATGCCCTCAGAGAGGCCACAACCTTGGTCTAGTGGTACCCAGCTCCCTCGGAAATTCTAGTGCATCTTTGTTAATTGTCTGGTCGATGGTGGAGATCAGCATGGAAACATCTAGCGAACAGAGAATTGATATGACAAAGCTGCCTAGAGGATGACCAGGGGCAGGCAATTACACCCGTTCTGTTACTGGCTGGTGCTGACATATGCCTGAGAAGCAGCTGGGGGGTACCAAGGGATGGCTCAATGGGTTGTGGAAAACACTTTCCAACAATCCTCACGACCTGAGTTTGATCTCTGGAAGGAGAGAACAAACTGCCACAAGTTGTCCTCTGACCTCTACACAGAGAGGGTGGAAGGAAGAGAAAGATAGGATAAGAAAGAGGAGGAGAAGAAAGGAGGAGGAGGAGAGACCAAAGAAAGATCCACCATCCCGGTGGCTAGGCAGGCCCTCTGTTGCACGAGTTCTGATTGCCACAGTGAGAGAAGCCAGGGTCGCATTCCATGTGAGAGACTTCAAAAGGAATTTCTCAGGACTACATTTTATAAGATTTACACAGGAAACATATGGTAAGAGGAATGCTGAGGGTTTCAATAATCTGGCGCAAGGTGACATGAATGGGGGCATACCTGTCTCACCTGGGAGATGCCAGCATCACTGCTGGATGCGTGAAGGGCTCAGGACCCTTCCAAGTTCCATCTTCTGGCAGGTCATCTTCAAATCCCTGCTGGGAGCCCTTGGAAAGCAGTGATTCCCAACAGGAGTGCAGTAATGACTGGGCTAGAAGACACGGCTGGGAAGCGGGTTTCTAAGGGAATCTCCCAGTGAGTTCTCAGAAGGTGGTAGGATTCTAGAGACATCATAATCCACCCAGGAGATGATGTGCAACCCAAAGAAAGCTGTGGGGTGCTCGTGGGTTTGAGCCTAGCTGGCCATTAGCTGTGTGGTTTTGATTAAGTTCCTCATCTTTTCTGAGGTTCAGTTTTCTCTTCCATAAAGGGATTACAAGGGTACCCACCCACTTCCCCATTGTTGGGAAGATTAAGTTCAGTGACCTAGGAAAGACACCCAAAGTAACACCTATCATATTGCAAACATGGCGATACATGTTGATCACTTGCCTAACTTGGGTTAGTCTCTGCCTCAAGGAAGAAGGCAATTCGCTGGGCCTGGAGGCCTCTGCACAAAGGAGCAATGCAGTTGGTGGCCCCAGTCCTTGACCAGTTCTTTCCAAGAGTTGGGTCCTTCTCCCTCCTCCAACACTGCCCCGAGTCCTGGAGAAAGGCACCAGCAGTGTGGCTGGCTTGTGCAGGAGGCACATCCGCACTTCTCATCTGGCCTGAATAGCAGGCATTAAAATGCATTTTGGTTCACCCAGGACAATAAAGAAAAAAAAGGAAGCTTTAAGTCACTAATAAAAATCAAATGTAGGCAGTTTGCAGGAGTGATCAGCTCGGAGCTTTGCTGTTCTCTTGTTAAGGGTCTGAAGCCATAAATAACTTCCCCAGAAGAAGGCAGAGGCGAGGGGGAGTGAGTGAGAGGGAACGCAACCACACAAAATTTTTCATTTTTCTCCATAAATCATTTCAGCGTGCGATAATATTTGTTTTTTCTAATGAGTCTCTTGTGGTCCATTCCAGGAGCTAACATCAGGGCCTGTCAGGGGGTGATGTGTGGTACAGTTCAACGCTTTACAAAAACTGCCTGCTACACAGATTTTTTCCCCCTCTCTTCCTTATGCTAAGTATTCATGAAGACCATTATTCTGTGCTCGTGCCTTCTTCTTCCTTTCTGATCAGCAGCTTTGGCATCACAGTCTATGGATGTTGTTGGGCCTTGCTGTAGCCAGGGGAAGGGATACGGGTGGTAGGAGAGGAAGGCTGGCTCAGAGGTACCCTTGGAATGCCATTAGGCACAAGCTTTGATCTTGGATGAGGAGAAGAAGGCACACCGTTCAAAGCTCAGGCTGGGCAACTACCTCTTGGCCAATGGACAGCGCTCAGGAGAGTGGGCAAGACTACCAACCAGGCCAAAGGAGGGCAAGGTAGAGATTTGATCGGTAAGACAGATTGGGCAAGCTCAAGAGTTGGGAGTTTGTCTTGGAGGCAAAAGGAATTGTCTACGATTTTGCAAAGAACATGATTTCACTGGGTGTGGTTAATCCCTGCACTGGGAGGCAGAGGCTGCTCTCAGGATCCCATCTCAGAAACAACAGCAAAGGAAAGTAACAGGGTGACTGGGACATGTGCTTCAGAAAAATGATTCTGCTTGATCTCTGTAAGTAGAATGGGGTGATGCAGGTTAGAAGTAAGGTGGGAGATATATACACACACCTATATACATATATGTATATATGTATGTATATGTATGTGTGTATATATGTATGTATGTATATGTATATATATTGGAGACAGGGTTTCATTGTGTAGCCCTGACTGGCCTTGAACTCTTAGAGCTATGCCTGCCTGACTCCCAATCTTCTGCTGGGATTAAAGGCATTCCTAGCTCTTGAGAAATCTTGGAAGTATGTAGTACAGGTAGGTGGCCAGTGATAAGACAGTAGATTCCAACAGAGTCTAGGGATTTGGGGAGAGTTTAGTAAAACCCTACCCATCCTTTGAGCTGATCTCGGTGTTACCTTTCCGTGGCATCGGCTGACTCTTTCCAGCTTGGATCACACATTCCTCAGCTCCTGTGAGAGCTTCTCATACCTCTCCTCCCTTGGTGTGCTAGCCACATTGTACCATGACCACCAGTCTGAGCTCAAGAAAGGTGGGGACCTTGCTACAGGAATTCTTGGACCTCACTAGCTAATAGAGTATAAGGCTGGTCCTCTGCAGGTGCTTACTTTGAATAAACAAATATGCAAATGAATGGTAAAAAAGAGGAAGTAAGCGTGGAGAGCTAAGGAATTTAGGGTCGGATGTTAAGAGTAAGAGCCATCTCTGGACACTGGCCAGGAGTGCTCAGTCTGCACAGGTCCAGGAGAGTGGTTCTGATTTCACAGCAAGACTTGAGAACCAGCTTTTACAGAAGGACTGCAAAATTAAAACAAAAACAAAAAGCAGACAAATGTGCACAAAACTGGGCAATCCTAGAGGTGCTGTTGGTGTCCGGGAGAACAGTTGGCTGGAGTCACGCGTGCTGAAGCCTGACAGCCCACTCATCCCCCTTCCCATCCCCCACCCTACCTCTCAAAAAGAACAAGTAAGTGAACTGAAAGTGGGAGGAAACTGAGGGGTTGAGGGAAGACATTTTAAGGAAAGGGGGTATTAAAGCTTGAATTAAAGTGTCTTCCTAAAGGCTCAAGTGCTGAAGGCTCACTTGGGTTTCAGCTGAATGAGGTTTAGCTACATGAGGTATTAAGGAGGGACTGGGCCTGGCAGTGGATGCGCATGCCTTTAATCCCAGCACTCGGGAGGCAGAGGCAGGAGGATCTCTGTGAGTTCGAGGCCAGCGTGGTCTACGGTGCAAGTTCCAGGACAGCCAGGGCTACACAGAGAAACTGTGTCTCAATAGAGAGAGAGAGAGAGAGAAGAGAAGAGGTAATTACAACCTCATCAATAGACAGAGAGTGCTCCTAGCTGAGCAGGATTTTAGGAGGCGGGGGGGGGGCAGGTCATTGGGAATATGCGTTCAGGCAACCCCCTACCCTTCTACATGCTCTCCCTCTCCATGACAGTCTATTCTCCCTCAGGTCCAGGGGGATGGAGCCAGCTGACCTACTACTGAAATCTCTGAAACCCTGAGCCAAAATAACCCTCTTATTCTTTAAGTTGACTCCTCTCATGTATTTTGTCACAGTGATAGCAGGTGGGTTGACATTGGCTAAAGAACCATATACAGGGTAAAACAGAGGGTAGGAAAGGATAGGGGAGAGTAAGTCAGATGGATCCTCGCTGGATAACCATACCCAGGGAATATTGATTGGGGTTTGAAAAAAAGGTCTCCAGTGACATATGCTGGGATTTGTCCTTTGCCCTGCTCAGCAATTTTACCAACAACTTAAAGCTATAAACAACCAGGGTAGCAGATTTATAGTGAGACAAGGCTGGGACTGACAGCAAGACGGAATAGGGAATTTGGACTCAAAACTTCCTTCTGCAAGATGGAAGACGAGTGGAACGCAACAGAGAAGTAACAGCCTCTACATGTGGCAAATATATATATATATATATAAATTCTGGAAGTTATGCTTTGAGAAGAGTTCATGGGAAGGGCTTCTGTATGAGTTCCCCACACAAGCGTGAGGGCCTCCGTTCCTATCCCAAGAACACATGCAACGTCAGATGGGGTAGCAGTACCTGCGATTTCAGCACTGTGAGAGGCGGGAGGCGGAGACAGGGAGCCTGAAGCTTCCTGGACAGCTGGCCTGGCCCACACAGCAAACAAGAGACTCTTTCTCACACAAGGCAGAAGGTGAGGACTGACATGCGTCCCCTAATTTCCACACAGGAGCCATTGTATGTGCGCACACACACACAAATACATGTGTGCAAGTACACATAAAATGCAAAAAGAAGAAAAGCAGAGAAAAGGGAAATTTTTCTTTTAGCATGGTGACTGGAAATGGAACCAGGCTTCCAGAATGATCATAAGGTATGTTCAGATCAAGGCATGAAGACCTGTTTGACCACTATCAAGTGTGAAGGCCCAATATAGGAAGGGATTGACCATGTAGACCATGACCGTGCAAGAAAGGATCTCTCTCTCTCCCTCTCTCTGTCTCTCTCTCTCCAGAGGGGTAGATGGGAGAGAGAGATAAAGGCGAAGGCAGGACAGAGCTAGTGAGATAAACTCTGTCATGGGCCGTTTCCATCATGTACTCACAAGAGCATAATAAAGCCCTTGTAATATACTAGAACTTGTGTGGTCCCGGGGCCTAATTTGCATACTAATTACTGAGTGCAAATGGGACCGAGGGGTAGGGAGGAAGGGTGGGGGAGGCATGCGGGGAGCTCGGGGCCTGGACTGTTTGCTCTGCCATTTCATATCATGCTAACAAGCTAATCCGGCGTGCAGTTAGCTCCTGATATATAACTGCTCATTAGTATTATAATAAAGTACATGAAACAACCATAAAACGTTATATACTGCACAAGTGTTGTTTTCTTGCCAATTATCTGCAGGCGGATTTATCACCGCAGTTGTTTCGAATTCCCCTTGGTGAGGTTTGGGCGGAATAAAGAAAGGTGTTGGTGGCGGCGGCAGCAGAGGGGGGCCTTTTTGAGGGGCAGACCATGTGTTTTCTTAAGTAGCACTTACTGATGCGCCATTTCATGAGAGTGAAGCTTCTAGATCCATCCTTCCCATCTCCACAGCTCAGCAGCTCTGCAGGAAAGTGGAGGCTGGGAGCTGAGGAGGCTTGCAGGCCCATGGCTTTCGGGGTGACTCAGAACCCCAGGTGCAGAGGCCTGTGTCTATTTAGTGGAGTCTTACAGAGCCACCCCCAAGGCGCCTGCCCAGAACAGTGTTTGCTTCTCCCCCACTGTGCTTCAAAGGCAACCCCTACCAAGGGGTTGGGTGGCTCCAGTCAAGGTGTCATGGAGATCCGTGTTTCCCTCAGAGACTCTTTTTATTTATTTTATTTTATTTTGCCTCTGTGGCCTCAGGATATCCTCGCCATCCAGACACACCCAGCAAGTGAGAGATGATTAGGCTTTCCCTCCCCTGTAAATACAAGACAGGCCTTCCCTCGGCAATCCTGGGATAGGAAGAGGCTTCTCAGTCCTGCAGTACGTCATGGCTGGTCCTCACTGCTACTGCCCAAAGCTCACGGTGTGTTCCGG
This sequence comes from Pachyuromys duprasi, assembly GCA_028658305.1. NCBI lineage: Eukaryota > Metazoa > Chordata > Mammalia > Rodentia > Muridae > Pachyuromys > Pachyuromys duprasi. Next base: position 93,898,527 of record CM053763.1, read on the forward strand.
CCTCTTGGGTCTCTTTGAACTGCCCATGCCCAAGAAAAACCACTAGTTCCCACAGCCTGTGAGGAATGGGTTGTGGGATCCAACAAGCCAGTTCTTAAAAGGAAGCCTCTGATTGGAAGTCTCACCTAGGCCCTGAGTGGCCTCCCACACATATGGAAGGCGAGGCCCTGTCAACATTAATGGGCGCTGAATGGACGCAGGCAGTCCTGCCTTGCTGTTTTGCACTGTCTGAAAGGGGAGGGGGGTGGGGTCAGGAAACACAGACTAACAGTGAGGACCGGGGACCGGCCTCTATAGTCATCTACCATTAGTGAGCCAGTGAGCCACAGTGGATCTGCTCATTCACAAGTGACAGCCACCTTTTAAGACCGCTTCTCCCGAACTCTGGACAGGCAAGGTGGTATCAGTGTGTGAACTACACATTCCCAGAAGAACCCGCCTACTCCAGGAAGGGTGTTACCCAGAAAGAGGGGATGCTGCAACGCCCCCCCCCAACTCCAGCTCAGCTCCCCTTGACCTGTCATTGGTCACATACAATCTGCTCAACCCAGTTGATTTTCCACCTTTGAATACTTAAAACAAAGCTTAACATTTAAAATATTGAATATATTTCTGTCCCAGATGTTTCTTTGTTGCCTTAGCTCTTTATATCTTTTAAATTAATTAATTGATTTTTTTTTCCTCAATCCGCCTGCCCTCACCCTCTCAAGTGCCGGGATTACAGTTGTGTATATCATTATATGGGCTCACACACCTTTTGTGTTTGCGTATGTGTGTGGGACAGGGCAGGGTCTTAGACACATCCTCACTACGTAGCAGAGGATGACCTTGAACTTCTGATCCTCCTGCCTCCGCCTCACACTCAGTTAATGCAGGGCTAGGAACTGAACCCGGGCTTTGTGCACGAGAAACGGGCACGATACCAACTGAGCTACAGCCCCAGGCCACTGTGCACTACCCATCAACATCAGACCATAAATATCCACAGAAGGGAGGGACCCTTTGACCCATGTGGATTTAGGTTGATGGTTACAGTTCTCTCCCACTTTAATTGCAAATCTTACGACTGAGTTATTTGGATGGCACCATGATGACAGTGGTGGTAAAGAAGAGTTCCATACTTTGTAATCTCCAAATCCAAGGAGAGAACTGGTTCTTGGTGATTCACATTTCTGACTGAGCCCACGGTGACCTCTGACTCCGGCTTCTGCCTCCTCTCCTATACCATGGCCTGCACTCCATGCACACACAACACAGAGCTGGTCTAGTTTCACCCACCAGACTCTCATCTCTTTGCTTTTTGCCCGTTCCGACCCTTCGCCTGGAATGCACACAGCCCTTCTCAGACGTGCCTTACAGCTGGCTTGGGCATACTTCTACAGAGGCTTTTGTTGACATTCCAGTCCCAGGATGATCTAAGGGACCCTTTATCTACCTGAAGTACCCTGTACTTCCCTCTGTCCTTGGTGTCAGTGGTGGCTTTTGAACCTCTTCAGGGCAGGGTCTTATTGGTGACTTATTTTTTATAGACACACCTACTCACATGAAGCCTGGCTCCGGACTTAGATATATGAGCTTTCATTTACCACACACTCTGGGAGCACCAACTGAGAGGGCTGAGGGAGCACCAATTGAGACTGAGGCTTTCAACTTCTACCAACATGTCAACCAAGAGCATCTGGGAGGCTTGAGTTTGCTCTTCTCTTTATGCACATGCCCTCCTATGGCCCATGTGTTGAAGGCTTAGTGACCTTTGAGAAGTAATGGAAACTTCAAGAAGTGGGCCTTAGTGGTAGTTCTTCTGGAGATGTGCCCTTGAAGGAGCCCCAACCTTGTCCTCTTCCTCTTCTTTGCTTCCTGACCTTGAGGTGAGCAGCTTTGTTCAGACACATGTTCCGCCATGATGACCTGCTTGTTATACATTCAAGTGCAATAGGGCTAACTGAATATGGTCCGAAACTGTGAGCCGAAACCAAAGCTTCTCTTCTTCTAACTAAACTAGTCATTTGTTACAAAAATGGAAAGCTAAGTAACAGAAAGAACTCTTTTTAGGCACTAGAGGCCAGAGAGTGCCTTCCAAGACCAAAAACGAGGAGCAACCCCCATGTGTGTGACTTTAAAGGCTTTCTCTTACTGACACCTGTCTTCCTCTTTCTTTTGGTCTGCCCTAAATGAAGCAACAGGGACTGACCCCGAGACAGTCCCCTCTGGCTCAGCCCTAAAGAGCCAGTAGCCGCTCTCCCATTTCACCGGAAGCTGGAACTCCATTCCCGATCCTGCAGCTGCCCCAGACCTCAGCAGCAACTCTCCTTTGGGCTGTCCCGACTGCAGGAGTTTAGTCAGCAAGAGGGGCCACCAATGGCTCACTCGCAAGGGGCTGCTGTGGGGATTTACTGAAATAAGGAACGCAGCTCCTTGCACAGCCTCCTGGTGCAGCAAGCACTGAAGCCAGGCTGTTTTATCCCTTAGTTCCCTTTGAAGGACACATTGTTATAATTAAAAAAAAAAAAAGTAGAAAAAGAACCATGGGCTTTGAAGCCAGGAAACAGTTCTGTCTCTCATAAGCTATTCAACACTGGGGAAATTGGTTACCTTTCCCAGCTTCAGTTTCTCTATGAAATAAAGGCAGTAATGCCCGCCCATAGTTCTGCCAAGGGATAAAGGCCTGTGTGTGATGCTCATCTCTGGTACCTAGACCAGAGTGATAATAATATCAGTATTATAATGATATTAATAATAGTAATTAGTGTAAAGGTCTGAATGGGGATATAAAGAACCAGATAGGAGAGACATGGCCAAACGGTGGAAAAAGGAAGAGGCCTTTATGGAGTTCCTGCGGGCCAGCAGCTCGTGCCTTGCTCTGCCCTGGTGTGATTCTCTCAGGGACACTGTCTTTTCACAATCCAAATAAGAATATATTTGAATGTCTGCTGTAAGCCGCAGAGCTTTCACACATGTGAAAACATTATTAAGAGGGCCGTCGACACGGTTCAGCAAGCGCTTGCTGCTGAACCTGGCTACCTGAGTTTGCTCCTCAGAACCCACATGGTGGAAGGAGAGAGCCAATTCCCAAAAGTTGTCCCTTGACCTCTACATCTGTGCTCTGGCACATACGTACCTGCCCCCCCCTCAGATAAATAAGTGTAAACAATTCTTAAAAATCATCATGAATCACGACAAGCCTAACAATAAGCAAAACAGAGGCCAAGTGTGGTGGCACACGCCTTTAGTCACTGCACTTGGGAGGCAGAGGCAGAGGGAAACTCTGTGAGTTCAAGAGCATCACCCCAGAGGAGCCTTATAAAGGGCCAATGGGGACAGAGGGTCCACAGCTCTTTCGTGTCTCCCAAGAAGGAACCAAGAACAGAAGTAAAACTAACTTAGGTTTATTTTAAGATTTAGATTCTTTTTAATAAAACACTTTTTTTTTTTAAGCAGGCAGAGGATATCTTAAGAAGGACTGTTTTGAAGACTAATGATTTCCCTGTTATAAGAGAGATTCAAGGAGATGCTAGACAATAATGGGTCCAAAAAGAATTAAGACATGGAAGGTAGAATCAGATAGCTTCTTGCTGAAGACTGAACCCAGGGCTTTGCATATGGTGGGTAAGACCCGAACCACTGAGCTATCTCCCCGAGGCTGCAGATAATCTAGGAGCTCTCTCCATCTCCAGATGCCAGGGCTCCTCTCTCCCCCTTCATCTCTATCATCCTGAGCAGGAAAGGAAGTGAACAAAACTTAATGATTCATTTGACACTCCTTAGAGATCTGCAGCATGTCAGGTGATACTGAGGAAGTAAACAGGAAAAGGATGAAAGCTTGAGGCAGCCTGGGCTTAAAGTGTACACACACACACACACACACACACACACACACACACACACACGGAAAGAAAAACACAGGACAGTCTTTGACCAATGCGTTCTTACAGTCTTCAGGACTGCTTACTATGACTGAGGTCTGTGATGCGCTTTGGACCACATCAGAGAGAAGAGAAAGTGCTGGCAATGGATGAGTCCTAGAAGAGGGATAATATCCACTTGGGACTTGAAGAAATCTTTCAGTGGATGGAAAAGGGAAGTGAGAGAGTACTGGGTAGGAAGGACTGACGAGGTGTGCTCGCCCTGGCAGCGAGTCGATGCCTCTGAGGAGATGAGGTGTTCAGGAGGTGAGACAACATGCTGTTGGCAGGACAGGGAGGCACTCAGTGTACCTTACTGAGAATGCTGAATTACCTTGAGGGCTCCAGGAAGCTTGGGGGTGGGGGTGATGGAAGAACAGCCACATGGTCGCACTTGCAAAACATCGAAGACAGAAGGAATGAGATGAGAGTGGTAAGTGGGGCCAATGAGTTCAAAGGAGTTTTCCTAAATAATATACGGTTTTTGGATTGTAAAAGCAGGCGACATCCTTTGTAGATAATTCTTAAAAAACTAAAAGAACTCTAAAGATGAAAAATAAGTGGCTGTAATCCTACCATTTACTACTAATGTGTTACATTACACTAGTAATAGGGTTACTAGTGTAATTCTAGTCATTGTTTTTAGGATCTCTGCTAAAACAGTCTCTAAAGCATTTGTGGGTTTGGGTGTATATGTATTTCATTTTTGAGACAAGGTCTCACTATGTAACCTAGGTTGTTCGCAATCAGCCTGTGGAAATTCTTCTGCCTCTGCCTCCTGAGAGTTGAGATTTCAGTTGTATGTCATCACATCTGGATCACAACTTCACCTATCTATCTATCTATCTATCTATCTATCTATCTATCTATCTATCTATCTATCTATCTATCTATCTATCTATCTATCTATCTACCTACCTACCTATCTATCTATCTAGTGAAAAGATTTATCTATCTATCTATCTATCTATCTATCTATCTATCTATCTATCTATCTATCTATTTATTTATTTGTTATAGCATGTTTGGTATAGCATTCTGCCTGCACGTGTGGCTGTGTACCAGAAGAGGGCAGCAGATCTCACTATAGGTGGTTGTGAGCCACCATGTGATTGCTGGGAACTGAACTCAGGGTCTTTGGAAGAACAGTCAATGTTCTTAACCTCTGAGCCATCTCCCCAGCCCCCTATTTATTTATTTTTAATTTTAAGGATTTATTTTACTTTATGTGTATGAGTGTTTTGTCTGCATATATGTATGTGCATTATATGGTGCCAAGAGAGGACAGAGGAAGGCAGCTGGTCCCCCGGAACTTGAGCTATTGATGGTTGTGAGGCTCCCTGTGGGTGTTGGGGACTGACTCTGGGTCCTCTGCAAGAGCAGCAAGCACTACTCTAAACCGCAAAGCCATCTCTCTAGCCTCAGTGTTATCCATCTGTATGTGGCATATCACATGTGTGTACACGCCTGTGGAGGCCGGAAGCAGACACTGGGCATCGTCTCCACTGCTCTCTACCTTGTTATTTAGAGACAGAGTCTTGCATTGAACCCAGAGATCATCAGCTCAGCTGGCCTGGTTGGCCGGCAAGCCTCAGGATCCTGTTTCACTGCAGATGCACCGCCAGACCTGTCTTTTTATGAAGGTGCTGGGAATCTTAACTCGTGTCCAGCAAGCGCGCCTCCTGGATCCCCTGCCCATAATTTTTTAAGATAAGACTTTATCATGCTATCCAGGCTGGTCTTGCCAATATGGGCTCAAGGGATGCTTCTGCTTGAGTCTCCAGTTAATGGTGCATATCACCTTTATAAACACGACTATAAGCGTGATTTTGGGTGGTGGCACCGTATTTCATCATACACATACGTTGTAAATTATTTAACCACTGTCCTGACAGATATAAATAATACTAAAATTATCCCTGCTATAAATAATACTAAAGTTATTATCTTTATGTATAAAATTTGACTATATTGTCAATTATTGCTTTAAAAAAATCAAGTCTAACAATGAAATTACTAAAATAAAGGACAGAGATATGTTAAACCTTTGGTAATGTGTTATAAAACTGTTTTTATAAAGGTTATAATGAATATATGCTTTTCACCAATAGTCTGTAAGAATGCCTGTCTAACTCTACCCTAGTTAGCATTAAGTTTTATGATTTAAGAAGTTATCAACTGGGGCTGGAGAGATGGCTCAGGGGTTAGGAGCACTGCTTGCTCTTCCAGAGGTCCTGAGTTCAATTCCCAGCAACCACATGGTGGCTCATAACCATCTATAATGAGATCTGGTGCCCTCTTCTGGTGTTCAGGTGTATATGCAGGCAGAACATTGTATACATAATAAAATAAATAGATATTTTTTTAAAAAGGTATCAATTGACAGCCAGTGGCACATGCCTTTATCCCAGCACTCAGAAGGCAGAGGCAGGTAGATCTTTTTGAGTTTGAAGCCAGCCTGATCTACAAAGTGTACAGCCAGGGCTGTTACACAGAGAAACCCTGTCTTAAAAAACCAAACCAAACCAAAAAAGTTATCAATTAATACAGAAAAATATTATTTCATTTATTTAATTCATATTCCCTATATTAATTTGAAGATTTCACATTTATTTTATGAACTAATTATTCACCGCTTAGTCCATTTTACATCACTTTCATTTTTTCTATTGATTTGTAAGAACTCTTTACATATTAAGAATGTGAAATGTTTGTCCATGTTTACTGCAAATCCTTCTCAAGTGTCATTTGCTAAAAATTACTAACAATTTTTGTTAGTAGTGAGATTTCTTTATTGTTTTACAAAAGTTTGAGAATTTTGCTGACTTTTTTGTGACTATGGCTTTATCCTTTGTATTTAACTTTTTTTTTTTTTTAATGTGTATCTCAGGTTGGGCTCAAATTTGCTATTTCACTGAGGATGACTGTTGATCCTCCTGCTTCCACCTCCCAAGTGCTGGGATGATAGTCATGTACCATTATACTCAGTTTATCAGCTGCTGGAGATTGCTCTTAGCTTTTTGCTAATGCCAGGGAAATACTCTACAACTGTTCGAGTACTCTACAACTAGATGTCCCTAGCCCCATGCATTTAGCTTTTTTAACGCATCTGAAATTTATCGTGATATGACATAGAAGGCAAGGAATTTTCTTTTTCTTAGTCTCCCAAGATTTTGTTTTATTTTTAGGTTAAAAAAGAGACAAAGGGGGAAAGGGAAGTCTAGGTTGGGCTGGGTTTCTGCTTATGTGTTTGATGGAATGCCTCTCAGAGATCTTTGAAGCTACAGACTTGGAGAAGCACAGGGACGCTTTGAATGTGTTGAGTCTTAGTTGCTCTGCAGGGACTCTAGGGAGAGGGTGAGCTAGCAGCATCAGGTGAGTGGCTGTGTGAATATGAAACAGCAAGACAGGGACATGAGAGGCTGAGACTGAAAGGAAGACCTAAGGCAGCTGAAGCAGACAGAAAAGAGTTGGTGGGAAGATGGCAATTAAAAACACAGGCGTTTTCAAGAAGTGATGGGTGGCTAGGGGTGTGGCTCAGTGGTAGAGGTCTTGCCTAGTATATACCAGGCTCAATTATGAAACCCTGGCACAGAAAACACAACACAACAAAACAAAAAACAAAGGCATGAAGGGCAGCTGGAAGAGTCATAGCTCTCCAGGTTACAAGTCAGTAAATATTATGGCCAGGGTCAAGGATACTGGGAGGGGGTGAGAAGCACTTTTGACCTCTCCTTCACTTTGGGATCCAGGAAATGAAGTTGTCCGCAGAGTCGGAGGTAAACAAAGACAAGGAAGGAAAGGTTGTTATTGTTGTTGTTGTTGTTGTTATTATTATTATTATAGAGGAAGGGCTAAAACTACTATTAGAGAAAATGAAAAAAAAAATGCAAGAGAATTGGTAAGGAGTGTTCTGGGCCCAGTTGGTGTTGACACCATTGGAATGGAGCTGAGAATCCCAGGCCAAGATCAAGGAGAAGGCAAATGCTTCCACAGACCTGGGATCTGGGGGAGGCAAAGAGGTGGGACAGAAAGGCAGAAGGGCAAGGAAATTGCATGAAGACATTGATCAAAGGGTCAAGGTTGGGTAGGAAAGGAAGTGAAGCTAGGAGGGGAATGAGGGGCTTGTTAAATTAAGAACGGTCCAGGGATTGAAGGTCTAAGTGAGGTCAAAAAACAGATCAAGTGGGAGTGAGGGAGTAGGGCAGATGTGAGGATGGAAGATTCTGGCTAAAAAGAGACGTTTGTGAATTGAGAGTTTCTAAGGTGGAGGCACTCCATGAAAGGCTTCGAGTAAGGGGGTGGGGCTGTGTCGCCACAGTCTTCTGCTGGAGGAGTGAGGGGGCCCAGAGCAGAGGATCTCAGGGTTTGGAGGGACCACCTGGGTGTTGGTGCGACCGGGAGGAAGATATAGAAGGAAGGAAGCAGTGGGACATCGGACCAAGTGGCCACGTTCACGCTGAACAGAGAAGCGATGCCATCAGCCGGTGACAGCGAGAAGGTAGTCAGGGTCACGCCGCCTCGATTCAAAAGGGCAGCTGTGCGCAGGTGTCAAAGGACAGAGGCCTCAACAGAGGTGACTCCTTAGGGCCCCAGCTGACCGCACAGGTGCAGGACACCGGCTGGCCAGCTAAGAAGGGGCAGAGGCTTCAAGGCAGTGCTGACATATTTCATTTGTTTGTTGGTTCAGTCAGCCTTTCATTTCAAAAGGATCTGACACACAGTCTGCTGCCCCCCACCCCCAGCTAGGTGTACCGGATGCCGCTTCCAGAGGCATGTTCCAGGCCTGCAGCCTCTCCCCCTTTTGCCAAAGGTGGCCCCACTCTCTCTCAGCAAGTCCCCCACACCAAAGTCCTGTCACCAAAGCCAGGCAGGCCCTGACACCGGCTGATGGCCAGTAGGGGATCTTCTTGTTACAGCTTTTTCCCCAGAGATAAATAGGCCACAGTAAAAAGGATTGCTACATCCTTTCAATAAAGATTTTTTTTTTCTTTTCCAGACAGCTTGAGAAATGTTTTAAAAGCTTCTCACATTTCCACCGAAACCCACAGAGAAGAATTTTGCTTGTTATCAGCGCTGGAAGCCTCTGATAGACGGGTGACATTTTTTTCCCCCTTTTTCTTTCTCTTTTTCTCTTTTCCTTTTTTTTTTTTTCCCTCCAGCTGAAGAGAGTCACAGTGTGTTTTATAACTGGCTCTCTGCATTTCAAAAGCTCAACGAGGGCTCTCTGCTAACCCCGATAAGCCTTGGGCTCTTAGCGTCTTAAATACCTCTGACAAGCTATACATTACAGCGCTAATAATTTGCCAAATTTGCGCCCATAATATGATATCTGTAAAACGTCAAGGGCAGTAATGCGATTAGCGGTCTCAAATGAAATATCGAACATTCAGCGTTTAGGTCCTGAATAGGGGGAGAAAGGAAAGGAAATCAATTTCAAAAGCAGGAGGGAAAAAGGCGATAAGCGTGTAATAAAAATAGAGAGAGACAGAGGAGAGATGTGGAGGAAGAGACGGCAGAGTGTCTGGAAGACATTCGCCCGACCCGCATTCTTTTTTTTTTTTTTTTTTAAGGCAGGTAAGAGGTGTAAAAAACTTTTACAAATTAGTTGGAATACGAAGCTGGGAAATAACATTTGGTCACCACAGCAACCAGGGATAGGTGGCAGGGGGTGGGTGGGGGTTGGGAGCTGAGGAAGAGGCTGGCCCAGCCTAGGGACCAACCCTTCACTCTGCCCCCAACAGCCTGCTTCCATAAAACACAGGAAGTTGAATTACAAGGAGACTGAGGGTGGGCTCTCACCCTGCCCCCACCCACCCGAGGTGGGAGAGTCGTAATGGACTAATTATCTGGCTAGTGGAGAAGGCGGTGGTGGAGGGCGGTCCGCAGGAGAGAGGGCCCAGGCTGTCACATACCAGGCTCTAGACTAAATAACAACATCTCACACCTGCAGCTTTATGAGTCCTGGCCAAGAGCAGCTTGTGCAGGCCGTCCACGGCACCCCCCTCCGCCCCCATTTCTCCCCTTGCGCTTTTGGGTCCCTACTTCAGCCAGGCTATTGCTGTGGCATCAAGAGTGAGGTGGGGAATCTTGGTCTCTCACAACCTTCAGGGGTCTGCGTGCACCCCTCCTTTCCTGGGGCCACCCCAGGTTTTTCTCCTGGCCATCAGCAAGGCCGGGGAATAGCATCATTAAAATAGCCCCTGCTAGAGGGCAGAGGGGCAGGTTTGTCTGCACCTGCAGTTCCCAGTCTTAGACTCAGACTGTGGGGCTGTCTCGGATGGAGGGCAGAAATTCCTAGGGAGTCCTCTTGGGCCTTAGAGGGCCCAGGGATAGGAAGGGCTGTTGGAGCCCCGCGGCACCTTTGCCCTCTCACATTTCTCCTTAGTGTCATCCTGCTTAGAGCCAAGCGGTTCTTCCAAAGCATGGTATACTCGCCTTTTCGGCACCACTTGGTCCTGGGATTGACCCCATCACCTTGAATCTCTCTCTTTTTTTTTTTTTTTTGCAGAGACAGACCTGCCTGAGAAGAAAAAAAAAAAAAAGGAAAGGAAAGGACGATGGCCACAGATCCAGGACCCTAGAAAGGGGGTGGAGGCCAGGGAGCAAACAGCAAGACCAAGTCCTTCCCAAATCCCAACACCAGCGCCCCCTAGTCTCTGGCCTACCCACAGCTGTTCACCTAGGTGGAGAGAGGGAAAGGTGGTATCTGAGGTCTCCCATGGGGGAAAGCAGACCGGCTTCCTGGGGCCTGCTCTGGACCCTTCGCCAGGGCCGCCTGGAATGGCCATTACAGGGCCACTCTTGCGGCACCACGAGCCATTAAAGCAGGAGAGCTCAGGGAGCCATCAGCCCAGCACAGATGACTTCCCCAGATGTGGCAATGGCAGGATGTGGAAGCCCCCAGCCTCAACTCTACAGACAAAACATTCCCGCGCTAACCATCCCCGGAAACCCCACAGCCCAGAGCCCCTCTTACAGATGCTTTCTAGACCATTTAGCAGGAGGCAGTGTTTACTTTTGAACATATGTTCTTCCCTCATCCTTTGCCTTCCTTCTGCTTCCTGGTCCGTCCATACCCAAGGCTACCCTATGCCCGGGATGCTATGCTTGTTCCTGCCAAGTTCCCGAGCCAGTGTGGGCAATGTGCTTTGTTTGGGTTTTGCTGAGTGCTTAAGCGTGTTCATGCATGCACACACGTGTGTACTCTGGGTGGAGTGTGTACTACACAAACTTTAAGGACAGGGAGCTCTCAGAGGCTACATTTAGCTGACCCTCTGCTCAGACACAGAACCTCGCGCAATGATGCCTCTGGCTCTTGGCTACTCTCACAGACTCAGGTCCCCCCTCTTTTGTTCAGTTAAACAGAATCTCTGGGCCCTGAGTGGCCACCTCAGATTTTCTCCTGCAAGCAGACCTTCCTTATCTCACAGCCCAGGCTTATATTTCTTCCAATCCACAAAGGACTTACATTTACCGGGTACCTATCCTGTGCCAGGCACTGTCTTAGGCCTTTGACAATATTTCATTTAGCTTTTCAACCTCTAGATGTTACTGTTCTTATTTTTGTGGACAAGAGAGGAAGCTCCAAGAAGTTCAGTGGCCTGTGTAAGGGCTGAGCAGGCATCAGGGCTGGGATTCAACCTCACGTGTAGCTGATTCAGAAGTCCCACTGTTTTCCATCATGTGAGGGAGCTCCCCGCCGAGAAATGTTTGCACCCGTTTGTCACAGACCCTCCTTAACTCCTAGCACTAGCCTGTCCTAAGCCCAATGTCAAAGCTCTCTCACCCCCTGGCTTCACACATAGTTGACGGTCATCCAAAATTCTGATTTTCTCAGACCCTACTTCTCCCTCTCACTGAGTTCCCAGACATTGACTTTTGGTGCTTGTTTCTTCGGCCTGGAATGCCCAACCTCCTGCTCATTTCCTTGCTAATTCATTATTTTTTCATCTATTCAGTAGACATGAGCTGAGAGCCTCCCATATCCTGGGTATGTGCTAGGTCCTGGGATGACACTGAGGGGTAGGGAAAAGGTTCTATGTGCATGTGGCCTAGAGGCGGGAGGGTGGGCCTTGGTGGAGCAGTGGTTAAAACAGCCGAGAATCCACAGCAGAGATTGCAAGACCAATCCATGATGCCACAAGATATGTGTCCTCTTGCCAGGGAAAGGCGTACTCAAAAGAGTTTAGTGACAGTCCTGAGATCTGCTTAAACCACATCTCCTATCCGACCTCCACCCAAGACCACTGGCCTTGACTTTGTGCAGAAAACTGCAGCAAACTTTCGGGTGAGCCTGGCTATCACCTCCTCTTCCTGGAAGGTCCAGACCAAGTCAGGACTTCACTGTGCTCTATCTCTCTTGTGGATATGATGAATGAATGTATGTGTAGGGTATGTGTGTGTCTGTCTATGTGAGTCAGCGGTCAACACTAGGTGTCTTCCTCAATTTCTCTCCACCTTATTTATTGACACAGTGTCTCTTCATTGAGCCTGGCGATCACTGTTTTGTTTAGATGGCCAGCGAGCTCTAAGGGTCTTCCTGCCTCTACAACCAGAGGCTGTGCCTGGCTTTTGCCTTTTTTTTTTTTTTTGAGACAGGGTTTCTCTGTGTAGCCTTGGCTATCCTGGAGCTCACTCTGTAGACCAGGCTGGCCTTGAACTCACAAAGATTGGCCTGCCTCTGCCTCCCAAGTGCTAGGATTAAAGGTGTGCACCACCCCTGCCCAGCTCTGTGCCTTGCTTTTTAATGTGCATGGTGGGGATTCAAACTCAAGTCCTCACACTTGCAAGGTAAGCCCTTCATCTACTGAGCAATCCCCGCCCCCCAACACACACACTCTTTCCTGGTTTATGCCCAGTGCCGTGCTGTGCCTGGCATGCACTCAGGGTTCAGCAGATGCCTGCTGGACAGACCTTGACTTTCTATTCTGTCCTGGGGTGGCTGAAGTTTTGGGCTCAAGTAAAGAGATTTACATTTATTAAGTTCATGTTATTAGATCATTCCAGTTTATTAGTATTTAAATTATTTCTAACGTTTCTATTATTTACTAAGTACCCATTGTTTACCATGATCATATGCAGATATTGAGACTCTAATTAAAAACTAGAACTCTAGTCTAGTTTGGGAGGCATACGAAAACAACAGTAATGCAGGGTTCGAGAGATGGCTCTGTGGTTAAGAGTGCTTACTGAGCTGGGCACAGTGCTGCAGGCCTTTAATCCCAGCACTCAGGAAGCAGAGGCAGACAGATCTCTGTGAGTTCAAGCCAGTCTAGTCTACAAAGCAAGTGTAGGGCAACCAGGACTCTGTCACACAGGGAAAAAGAATGCTTACTGCCCTTCCAGGGGACATGCGTTCAGCTCCCAGAAACCACATCAGAAGTCCCACGATTGCTTGTAACTCCAGTTGCAGGGGACCTGATGCCCTCTCTCCTCCACTGGCACCTGTATACATGTAATATATTCGAACCCATGCAGGCACACACACATGCCACAAAAACGAATGTGTCTTTAAAAGAAAAGGCCAGGGTTCTGGAGAGATGGCTCAGAAGTTAAGAGCACTGTCTGTTCCAGAAGACACAGGCTCTGCTTCCAGCACCTACATGGGAGCTCACAACCATCTGTAACTCGGTGCCAATGCCCTTTTCTGACCTCGCTGGGCACTGCATGCATGTGGGCACAGACATCCATGCAGGCAAGACATCCACACAAATAAAAGAAAAAAATAACCACACAAAAAAAGGAAGAGAAAAGAACAGTAATTGCAGTGCAGCTATATCCAGAGGATGTGGTACCCCAGAGAACAGAACTGTTAGAGCTGTCTGGGTGAAGAGACTTGGATTAAGTTTGACTCTAATGGGGACAAGAGACAGGGAAGACTGTCAGTGTGTCAGTGCAAACAAGCATGCAATCACAGGGAGGCGAGGCCAGGACCTGAATCAGCTCATGAAGACCTGAATTGTTCCCATGCAACAGTTTCTTCTACACACACACACACACACACATTCATCTCTGGCATTTTCTTCCTATTCTATTCCCCCTCCAATCTGAACAATATCTTTATGGTAGGATATCTGGTGGCTTCTGCTAGAATCAGGCTATTTCTCCCAATAGCCACCAGTCATGGCCAGCCTGTGGGTCTGCTCTTGTCATTGCCAGCACCACTGTTTCCCATGAAGACCTGTCCCTGCTCACCACTCCCCCCGGGAGTCACACTGCATCCTGCCAGACAAGTCTCTAAACAACATGGTCCCAGATCAGAATGATCCCAGTTCCTCACTCCCCCTCACGTGCGCGGGCCTATGCCTATCCACCTTTCTTTTTTGTTTTGTTTTGTTTGTTTTTCAAGACGGGGTTTCTCCGGCTGTCCGGGAATTCAGTATGTAGCCCAGCCTAGTCTTGAGCTCAGAGATCTGACTGCCTCTGCCTCCTGAGTGCTGGGATTAAAGGTGTGCACCACCAAGCCTGGCTTTCCGCCTGACTTTCCGAGGATCTGATTTCTCTGAATGAACAGGGCAAAGAGGAGGGTATGATCAGAAGCTCACTTGGATCTTCACAATTTTCTTGAAGCCCTGTTCTTCCTATACTACAAGCCCCACTAGGCTATTCACAGTTCTCTGCATGCTTTCTTTCTATGCCTGTTAATCTTTTGCGCATGTTCCTTCCTCTGTTCAGAACACATTTTCTCTGGGGTTTCATTAAAAGTGTCAATTTTGTCAGCAATTCTTGCTGCCTCACTTCTTCCATCCCTGTGGGGATCAAACTCAGGTTCCTGTGCATGCTAGGCAGCGCTCACCATTGAACTACTCCTCCAGCCTTTGGGCTTCTTGAGATAGCCTTTCTGTGTGGCTCAGGCTAGCTTTGAACTTGTTATTTAGCCCAGGGTGGACTCCCAAAGTTTCTCATGTCCATCTGCCTCCACTTCCAAGGCTCTTCAATACCCTGCAACCCACTTTTTATAAACGGTGCTAATCCACTCTTTATTTTACTATAAGTGTTTTCCCGCATCCATTTCTTGCTTTTAATTGGTCGTATGTCCAGGGCCTACGGTAGCACTTCACACATACTGAGCTTTAAATAGCTATTTGTTGATTAGATTAATGATTAAATAAATAAATGCCTGAATGGACAAACGTCTCATTGTTTTCAAAACACAGCAGGCTTATTGATGGCTGTGCCTTTCCCTGCATGTCATCCCCAAACCGACTCGTTCTTCATTTTACCCCACACTGCCAACAGATCTACTCTTGGCTCCCCTGCTCTCCACGGCAGATAGTGCCTCTGCCTGTCATTTCATACAAGAAACCTGAGACCTTTTCATATTTTCCGTGAAGACATTCATTGCTCTCCGAGCATCTACTTATTAAACAAGAGGACATGGCCCCAAACTTCAGAGTTCACTCTCTAATTAGGATTAAGCTGTTAAATGCGTGATATTCAAATAAAAGGGAGCGTGCACTAGTGTGTGTTGAAACTGGAGGTCAGCGGTCCTTCCCAGTTGCTCCCCATGTTGCTGTTTTTGTTTTTCTGTCTTGTATTCTGACAGATCTCTCCATGAACTCTGAGCTCACCTATCTGGTTGGATTAGCTCAGCCCTGAGCTTCACAGATTTGCTGATTTTGACTATTTAGTGCTAGGATTACACAATTACACACCACCTGACTGGCTTTTGTGTTCATGCTGAGGCTTGAACTTGGGTCCTTGTGTGTGTGTGTGTGTGTGTGTGTGTTTCCAGACAGGGTTTCTCTGTATAGCCTTGGCTGTTCTGGCACTTGCTGTGTAGACCAGGCTGGCTTTGAACTCCCAGAGATCCCCCTGCTTCTGCCTCCCAAGCACTGGGATTAAAGGAGTGTATGCTTCACCATCGCCCAGTGGGTCCTCACACTTTTGCAGCAAGCCCTTCACCACCTGAAAAATCTCTGCAGGGCTGAGGTTTTGTAGGCTCCCTATCTGTTCTCTGGCAGACTCAGGGATGCTGCTGGATTCTTGATGCCCACTATAGATTACACCCACCAGAAACCTGGTGAAGAGGAAAGAGCATGGGCTTGGGCATCAGGAGGAGGTAGGCTTAAATCTAAAGTCATCTTTGGTCTAACACATTTTATTAAATGCTCCTTTCTGACAAAAACAGATAATATGCTCAAACAGGATACACGAGTGCCTTTTCCAAGACTGGTGTTCTGAAGGGCTTAATGACTCTGTGGGGAACAAGAGAGATAGAGCTGTCTCTCTGAGTCCTCGGGGGACTGGCTCAAACACCCCCTAGGGACACCCAAATCTGCAGCTGCTTAAGTCCCTCATGCAAAATGATGCTGTATTTGCATATAACCAGCTTCTGCCCTGCTACATATTTTAAAGTGTCTCTAGATTGCTTACAACAACGTGAATGCTGCCCGCACACTTGAGATACTGTATTGCTTAGTGGACAGTGGCAGGAATACATTTCTGTACTTGATGCTAGGTTCTCAGTATTTGCCACCCAACCTGCTGATCTAGAGGGATGGCCGCTGCCCTATCCTGAAAGAGCCACCGGAGTGGAAGAGCTAGACTCTGAACAAACAAATGATGGACGCTACAGCCTGCCGTACATATCTTAAAGATAAATGATAAGAAACAGGAAACCAGGCGAAATCCTTTATTGACTGGAAGCGTCTCTGAGGTACCAGCCTTTAAGCTCAGGTAGGAAGGATCAGGACAAACCAGCCATGGGAGGTGACGGAGCATGAACTGAGCAGGACCCAAGCCTCAGAGGTGAGACGTGGTCAGGGGAGGCAGAGAGCAGATCTTTGCAGGATTAAGGACTACAGGCTTGACAACAGACGTCATGCATTTTAAAGATCCTTGTGCTGCAAGGTGGAGAGGCTGGAATGGTAAGGACAGAACAGATAAAGCGAACGGAAGATAACTCCAACCGACGGCCTTGTTTGTGGAGGTGCCTGGGAAGCCAGGCAGAAATGAATGCATCTGAAGGGGGCTGTAAAGGCAGAATGGTCAGGGGAGTGTGGTACATGCATGGGATGTGGGATTGAGGAAGAGAGGAAGGTTGGTCGAAGTGTGATTCTGGTTTGAGCTAGTAGAAGGGTGGGAATGGGGGAAAATTAGCTGGGTAACACTCCCTCCTATACTCCTAGCTACTTTTTTTTTTTTTTAAACTCTTTTACTGACCTGGAACTTCCTATGTAGACCAGGCTGGCCTCCAACCTTATGGAGAACTTCCGGATGGCTGTGATTGTAGACCTATCCCATGATTCTCAGCATCAGCAGCGTTTCCTTTGTTCTGAGACTAGGTCTCACATAGTCCAAGGTGTCCTCAAACTCAGTACATAGCTGAGGATGACCTTGAAATCAGTTCTCCTGTCTCTCTCAAGTGTTGGGCTTTCAGGCACACACCACACCCAGCCCAAGCACCATTCTGAACTAGTTAGGTCAGTGTGTGTGTTGTCGGTTTACACGGTGGTAAACAGGTGTCAGCTCTTTAAGTAGAGCTCTGGGATAGGGTCACAGTGGGCTTGATGATGTGAGAAGACAAAAAAGGGAAGGTAAGGTGGTAAATTCTCTCATCTCTCCAAACGACATTTTCTTTTTCCTTTCCTTTTTCTTTTTTTGGTTTATTTGTTTTTGAGACAGGATCTCTTTCCATAGCCCTATGTGTCTTGGAACGTGCTATGTAGACCAGGTTGGCCTCAAACTCACAGATCTGCCTCCTGAGCTGATTTTAAAATACAGACCCTCTAAGACCACCCAACAGACATCAGACATTCAGGAAACAGTTGCTTCCTTTCCCTTCCTTCTCTCTTTGTGCTTTATTTCCTCTTTTTCTTCAAGCCCTTCCTCTTTCTCACTATTCATATGGCCAGCACACAGCTGTCACAGAATGAGAGGGTACCAGGTGTGGTGGCACACACCTTTGATCCCAGCACTTGGTTGGCAGAGGCAGGTGGATCTCTGAGTTCCAGACCAGCCTGGACAACAGAGCAAGTTCCAGGACAGCCAGGGCTGCACAGAAAACAACAGAGTGAGGAGAGCACATTTCTACAAAGCCACTGAACACACCGAGGAACGCTGGGACAGGATTAATTCACACATTCAGCCATCATGAGGTGCCCTCTGCTTGAAATACCCTCTCACTCTGTCACGGCACAGCCAGATTGCTCCCTGCAGCTTCTTTTGACTCTGAGGTCCCCTCCCTGGGTCTCTGTTGTATTGTCTCTAAGGTGCTAAGATTCCACGATTTTAGGTAGAAAGTATAGATGGGTGACAAGCAAGCAGCACCCAGGGCCCATCTCTATGCTGTCACAGGGTGAGGGGGCCGTAAGATCACATCTGAGGAGGACTGAGCCGGCCCTCGGGTCAACAGAGGCCAGAGGTGCCTGAAGAAGTGAACTTCAGATCCCAGCGTAAGGACTGTGCTTAAAGAGACCGCCTGTAATTTATGCTTTTAATGCTGTTCCACAGAGGCAACAGGCTGACAAAGGCAGTGAGGACAAGGTTCCCACTGGTGTGCTAAATGCCAGAGGAGGGAGATTCCATAGGCTGCAGCTGTTTCCCCAGACGACTGAGCATCTGCAGAACTGGGGGAACCCTGAGGCCTCTGAGAGGGCGTTCTCTTACACTGTGTAATTGTCATGGGGGAGCATGGAGATTAACCTCGACCCAGGCCCCGAGTGTGTGTGTGTGCAATGTGTGCACACATATTCATGCGTATGTGCAAGTATATACACGAATGAGTGTGTGTGCATTGAGGCCAGAGATTGACACTGAATATTTTCCTCAATCACTCTTCATTTTGTTTTTTGAGACAGGGTCTCTCACTGAACCTGGTTCTGGAATGCAGCTTGGCTGTTAAGACAGTGAGCACTGAGGATCGGCCTCTCTCTGCCTTCCCAGTGCTGGGGGTATACACATAGGCCATTGGGCCTGAACTGTTTTTTTTTTTTTTTGTTTGTTTGTTTGTTTTTTTTGAGAGACAGAGTTTCTCTCTGTAGTCCCAGCTGTCCTGGAACTCACTCTGGGGACCAGGCTGGTCTCCAACTCAAAGATCCAACTACCTCTGTCTCCCAAGTGCTAGGATTAAAGGAGGTCTGGCACCGCCACATCCAGCTTTAAACCTGGGATGTATATGGGTGCTGGGATTTGAACTCAGGTCCTCACTTTACATTCTTAGTCATTTCTTTAGCTCTCAGTTGTTCTTTAAGAGTCTGTATTGTTCTGGGGTTGCCAGAGAGAGAAGAGGGCTCATCAGTTAAGAGCACTTGCCAAGAGTTCAGGCTCAGTTCTCAGCACCTTCATGGTGGCTCACAACTGCCTGGAGGTCTAGTTCCAGGGGACCCAATGTTCTTTTTCTGGCCTCTTTGGACACTGCATGCACACTGTACACTCATACACATACCTACACACATACACATACAAATAGATGCAACCTTTAAAACAACAATAACAAGCTGGGCGCGGCGGCCCAAGCCTTTAACCCCAGCACTCAGGGAAGCAGAGGCAGGCAAACTGCTGTGAGTTCAAGGCCAGCCTGGTCTACAAAGCAAGTCAAGGATAGCCAGGACTACACAGAGAAACCCTGTCTCAAAAAACCAAAACACAGAAACAAAAACAAAAAACAATAACAAAAAAAATATCTGTTGGTGCACACCTTTAATTCCAGCTTTAGCGAGACAAAGAGGCAGGCAGATCTCTGTGAGTTTGAGGTCAGCTTGGTCGTCATAGATGGTCCAGGCCAGCAAGTAAGACCTCCCCCACCCCACCCCCAAAACAAAACAGAAGGAATCTGTATTCCAACCATTTGGTGGTAAGTGACAACTTTTACTTCTTTTCTTCCCTCGTTTTAAAATAAGGTTTATTTTAGTAGTTTTACTTCTGTGTCTGTGTGTAACTGTATACCCACGAGTGAAGTACCTATGGAGGTCAGAGACCTTGGGTCTCCTGAAGCTAGACTTAGAAGCAGGTGTGAGCCACCCAATGTGGGTGCCAGGAACCAAGCTTGGGTCTGCACTCTTAAGTGCTGAATCACTTCCCCACCTCTCCTCCCTCCTCTAGCATGTCAGCCTTATACATCACTCACAGCTTGGTATGATGTTCTTGTCCCTCAGACAGCTCTCGGCACACAGCCTGCACGTGCGTTATTCCAGAAGCCCTCATGGCGGCATCGGCTTTCTGCCAAGCCCAGCCAGTGGCCGGCTCTCACAGCATCACTCTCCTGTGGTTCTAGACAAATCCCCCATGCCCAGCAGTATCGCCTCAGAGCTCTGGATTTCCTTCATGGCCTGGTTTAGCTAGGCTGAGATTTTCTTCACACGCTGAAACAAAATGGGAAGGGGTAGATCCCAGTCTTGACTCCTGCTGCTGGTTCCTGTGCCCACCTCCACTCCAACCTCCTCCTCCATCTTCACAGCAGCTCTCTGCAACCTGGTCCCTTCTTCCCACTCCCGTGATCCCCATCCCCGAGGACCTCCTCTCGAACATCCTGGTCCTGGCCCTTCATTTCCTGACCTTAAGCTCCACATTCCTTGCTGGGCATGCTAGTCTTTGCAACCGGAGCATGAGCGGTTATTGCCAGCGTTATGCCTGCGGCTCATGAACGCTGAAGCTGAGAGCACCTACTGGCACTCAGCTACCGGAGGTCCTGCCTGCTGCTGCCCCATGGGGTCATGGGCCTTTTGCTTCTTACATTAGTCAACGTATCTTCAGTAAGGCATGCTTTCCTGACACAGCTGCTGTCCCTCCATGGATTCTTATTTTAGGTGCGAGTGTGCATGGGTGTAAAGAAATCCATGTATGAGTGCATGTGTGTGTATGTGCAAGCATGTGTGTATGAATGTGTGTGCATGTGCGGGTGAATGAAATTGTGTATTTGTATGAATGAATGTCTGTATGTGCATGTGTGTATGTGAGTGTGTATGTATGAATATGTGTATGTGTGCATGTGTGTGTGAATGAATGTGTGTATATGTACATGAAGGTATGAATGCGTGTGTGCATGTGTGTGGGTGTGTATGTGCGTACATCAAGCTGCCAGTATCTTCCTCACTGGCTCTCCTCTTTACTTACCCAGGCAGAGTCTCTCATTTGAACACACACTCCAACTGGGCTAAGCTGACTGGCTAGCTTGCTGCTTGGAGCCTGTCCTGAGTACTGGGATTATGGCTGGGCCACCACACCCCGCACGTGTTTTGGTGTAAGGCATCAGAACACAGGTCCTCACATCTGCATGGTAAGCACTTGGCCCACTGAGCTATCTCCTCAGCCCTGGCCACTTACTAACAGCCGTCAATGTACTAGCTGCTGGCTGGGTAGTGGCAGTATGGCCCTAATCGAGACAAACAGGGTCCTGCACTCAGAGGGCTCCCAGGCTGGAGCAGGAGTCCAACACCACACAAATGTAATCACCCAGTCTGCTACTCGGCCATAGTTGAGACTAAGTGCTTCAGGGATAAATACAAGATGCTGGGCAGCTGTAGACTGGGCCCCGACACTCTCTGCTGTGTGAAGCCATGGAGAGTGGCCTGACCCAGCAGTTCTTTCTTTTCTCCTCCTCTGAGGCCCGTTCTGCCTTGTAAAGAGAAACTTCCAAAGCTAGCCCACGGCCCAGTTTGAGGAAGGGGAAAAGGGCACTGGTAGTACAGAAACAGATACAATTACACCATGGGAGATGGATGCGTGCCTGTGTGTGCTCACACACACACACACGTACAAACGCTCATGCACACAAGCCTGCTCCTATACATTTGTGCATCTATACGTACACAGAGAGAGAGAGACAGATTCAGAGAGAAAGAAAGAGAGCAGAGGATGACCCATGAAACATGCCCTAGGGGGAAGAAGAGGAAGAAAAAAAATGAAATCCAAACAGTCTTTTTCACCCCGAAAACATATAATTTTGTGTAAATTTTTACTTTAAACATCTCTCTTTTCCTGAGCTGTGATATGGGTCCTGTCAAAGCCAGGGCCAATTACTGCCATTAGGTTCCCATCATGTCACCGCTTCTCCTCCTTCGGCAAGGCCCTCGGCGCACAGGCCTATAATCTGCACTCACTTTCACTCCATCACTTTCAGAAGGAACAAAATTGTTTTGTGTGTTTTTTTTAAAAGGGCCTTTATTTGGCCCCTGTCAACTCTGAAAAGAAGAGAGAGAAAAAGAGAGACGGGGAGAGAGAAAAGAGAGAAGGAAAGATTGTTTAAGTGTTTAACCATGAGACTGCCAACAGGAAGTATGCGGGAGTCAGCCCAGCTCACCCACAGGCCCACGCTTGGGGACTCTGAGGACACAAAATCTTTGGCCTTGCCACTTGCTTCTTTTGTGGAGGATGTCCCTTATAGGAGGTTTTCTCACAGACTGGAAGAATTCATCAAAGATCAGCCTGGTTATGAACTGCCAGGCCAGCTACCACTACCTTGTGATACCCCCAAAAGTGGTCCCTGTCAGGCATTAGCTGTGATGTGGGCAGTGGACCAGAGAAGAGGCCTTGAGAAACACTGAAGATTCCGTCAATGGAGGCCAAATGACCTGGCCTGATGAGACAGTTCTGCTTGGTTTATTTGGCCTGGTTCCTCTCTTGGCAAAGCTGGCCTTCTGCCTCTCCAGGTCACCTGTCTGCCCCGAGAGAGGCTGAGCTCCCTGCCACAAGAACCTTTCCACCCTTTCTTCCCGATGCAGAGAGCTGGAACTCCTTGCACCAGCTGAGAGGGACGTTCTCCCCGGGCTGCTGTCACACCTTCCCGAGGTCTGCAGACACTTATCACACCCCAGCTCTGCCAGGCAGGCGCAGCATGCCTCTCCGCTCCCGCCGCCTCGGCCGACACTTAGCCAAGCTAAACAGATTTGGCCTCTTTAATCTTTCCTCATTAGCTGGCAATCTGGAAAGGAAACAAATGCTCACCCCATACAGGTTCAAGCTGTTGCTTTAACCTTGTAAAAGCGTGTAGGGTGCTGGGGCTGCGCAGCCCATCGGCATCATTACCACGAGGGGCCACTCGGCTCAGCCCGCCCCTTCAGGGCATTCCCCGCGGTTTTTTGAAACTATCCAATTGTGTCGAGAGAGTCTCCTCTAAGTCGCAAAGAGTTCTACAGTCAACATTTCTGCATGTAGCCTTCACAGCCAGGCAGCTTCCAAGACTTTAAATAGTTCTCTTCAATGAACAGGGGGACACTCCCTAACACTCCCCCCCCCCCCCACACACACATTGTTTGTTCCAACCTCCCTCTCCCTCCATAATTGGGAGCTCGGGCCTGGGACTTCTTTGGGTTCTTGTATTATTTCTCGGCCACACCTCTCCATCAGCTTCTTCAGTTACCTGTCGCTCTCTTGTCCAAAAGAAGACACAGTTAATTGTTCATCAGGAGGGCACCCCGCTCTCTGAATGGATTCCCTGCTATTGACTTTTCCTTTCTACGAAGTTTTCATTTACATACCTACACCTTGGGCCGATCCTGAACCTGTTTTAACAACAGCCACTTGTGGCACACCCACTCTACCACATCTGTTTCTCTGCTTTCAATTTGATCACTCCGTGTTATTCTGTTTGGTGTGGTTTGGCCCTTAGGCCTGCCTACACAAACATACACATTGCACAATTTTATTTTTCTCCCAGAGATGACAGCCTTTCCCCCGTCATTGCATGTATTTTCTAAACAGACAGAATGAAAGAATCTTGGGGTTCTTGTGCCATCTTTTAGAAGACAGGAATCCAACCCATTTCAGCTCTCCTGCTTCCTCACAGTCCCTTTTACTCTGTCTGATTCTCCAGACACAATTATAAGTGGCACCATCAGCACCCTGCTTAGCGTGTTCCCAGAACACTAGCCTTAATACCTCGTGATGGATGTCATCCCAGCCTGCTGATCTGCGAAACCTGTACATTTTCTGAGCGTTCTCCTACCTGCTTTCTAGCCGTAACGATTTTTTGCACAGTCTGCATTTACTTCCTAATTATCCAAATTCCTTTTTGTCATTTTTCTTCTTAAAGACTGATCTAAAAAATGAGCTGCATGTCTCTGCCCTATAGGAGGGAAGACGACTCTTTCATAGCTCTTCATTTATCAGTGGTCTCTGCCCACTAGTCTTTCCCACTTCAGCCTCCATCTCTCAGTCCAGTTAACCTTTCTCTAGTTCAGCTTCCTTCTGGCTCAAGATCCAGTCTCTTCCTGAAACTGAGCCTTTTACTTTGCAGAAAACTAGAGGGTCCTCTCCCATAGCTGCCCAGCAGGCCAGGCCTTCCTCTCCCTGCTCTCCATCAGAACTGCCTGTGGTTCTCTTAGTTTCTCCTCTACTCCTCTCTTCTCCAGGCTCTGAGACAGACTGGCATCTTTGAAACCAAAGAAGAAAGTTGAGGTCAGCTGCCAGTTGCCCTGACCTTCGCCACTGCATTTTCTCAATCCCCAGTTCCAAGAAAGTACTTTCTGTGCTGTTCAGACCTACTGGCCTACATGTTGGAGTCTGAAAGAAATGTCTGCTATCTCAATGCACTAGCCAGTGCTTGCCTTCATCTCTAGAAATCCTTGGTTTTCATTTTCCTCACTTTCTCTGAGTCTGTCTTGCCTCTTTTGTTCATTCACTTAGCATGTGTAAAGGCCCCAAGGGGCACTCATAGCACTGGGGACAAATAGAAGATACTCCCAGATTGTTCAAGCCTAGTGGAAGGAGAGGACAGGCCTCAGTTACATATAATCTCCCAACTAGTGCACAATTGCCAGGCCCAAAGAAGTATAACCAGGGGACAACATTTACATTGGGAAGCAGAAAGGGTTCTTGGAGCTGTGAGTAAGGGTCAGGTGAGGTAGGTGCTAAGCCCTGAAAAGGCAAGTTGGGTCATCTGATGACCTGAAAGAGCAGCACTTGGCCGAGCACAGCCCAGGCAGGGAGAGCGACCCAAGCTGAGGCTAGAGAGGTGTCCTTCAGTGACATGGGAGCAAGACAAGAAGCAGGTTTGGCAGGACATCACCATGCCCTGGAGTGGCTAAGGGAACAACTTATTTCCAGGTCTCGTGAACACACACACACACACACCCTTATCCTCAGGAAGCCAGGGCTGGTAAAAACCCAAATGCCACTATTGAATGCATTTCCTCTTTTGCCTTAGCTGACTTGAGTGACCTTCTGATATTCTCATCCATGAGTGGGACTGACTGTCCTTTGCTCAAGAAGACACAGCTTCACTAAAGAGTGCTGCTCTAGGGGACAGGTGGGCACGGGATGGGTGAAAGATGGACACGAGGTCATCCACCCTGTGTGGTATCCAGGAAAGGTACCACTTTTCACCACGTCCTTGATTCTTGGTTTCCTCCATCATCAAGCAGAGTAATTCTTGCCATCTCTCCCCCAACAACAACAACAAAAAGAGAGAAAGAAAGAAAGAAAGAAAGAAAGAAAGAAAGAAAGAAAGGAAGAAAAAAGTCTAGCACGTCTTCCAAAACCGCAGGGGCCTCTTCAGACTCTTCTACCACTGGGGATCCAGGAAGAGATGAAGGCTTTGTGGTAGCCGTAAGAAATAGGAAGAGATCAGAGGAGCTTGAGGAAGACCTTTTAGACTCAGAGAAGATGAGGAAGGCCATGAGATAGAGCACTGGGACGAGAAAGAGACCATCTTGGCCTTTGGTTCTGATTTCTGGTGGGCGCTATGTTCACCTTTACTTGGTGCTGCCAATGAAACTTTTGGAAAGGGTCTTGGGGAGGGCCCATCCAGGCCGAGTTTCATCATGAGCAGGACCTCTTCTCCAAAAACGCTTCCACGTTCTGACACACCCAGTCCAAGAGTGGCTTTTTTTTGAGGAGAAGGTGAGAAGATCCGAAGAAAAGGGGCCACCACTGCTAAAGGGAGGTCCTTCTGGAGCCTTGCCCATCTTTCCTGTGCTGAACACCTAGGGTGCAGGTGCAGACTCAGTGACCTCCCATATGGGACCTGAGCCAAGAACACCAAGGCTTTCTCAGACTGTCCACCAGGAGAGGGTCCCCTGCCCAGCCTAAGGAACAATTCCATCCCCCCACCCCCAAATCCCGCAGCCTGGACTAAGGAAAGAAAGGTCATTCCCTGCCCCTCCTCTCCACAGCAGCTTTTCAAAGGTTAAATTCAACCAGCCCGCCCCACCCCCCTGACGCCCACCCCCAAACAAGAGAGGAAAAGTTAATTGAAAATGCTGTTTAATTTTTCAGCTCCAGTGGATCCTACCCCTGCACAGATGGCTCCCCCAGGACTGTCTGTCCTTAGCCCATCTCTACTGCCCCGCTTCCCCCACTCCTGCCCGAGCATGGGGGCCCGAGGCGCAGTCAGCAGTGGCTCAAAGGGAGAGAAAAAAAAATAAAAAGAAGGCAGAATAGGTGGGGGGGGGCACTTCCACACAAAAGAGCATTCTGAGCCCTTGGTTCCCTGGCCCAGAGAACAATGCTCCGACTTGATCCTTTCATAAAGAGAGTTTCTGGTGTCAGGAGACAGCCGCCCAGCGCCCAAGCTGCCCACCCTGGCCACTTCACTGCCCACCACCAACTGCTGTGCTGGCTAGGTTTCATTCCGCACCCCCCTCTGTGTCCAGCTGGAAGTGACTGCAGTACCAGCCCCCACCCCACTCCAAGCCCGATTGCTACTTGTTGCCCCCTAAAGGCTCTGACAGGGCCCCAGAGAGGCCAGCCAGCTGAGATGAAAGGCTAGGACTCTAACTGGATTACCCCAACCAGCCCTGGGACTAAAAAGGCCAAGAAGCCCTAATTAAAGCCATCCCCCTCTCCCCCCTGCACCCCACCCCAAACATGGCAGCATTTCTCCTTTCATCCCAGGTTCTCCACTTTGTTCAAATTTCCGCTATTGATGGGTTACTAGGCTCTGGAGAGGTGAGCTAAGTGGAGAGACATAGAAATCTCCCCTAGCTTGGAGCCTCTGGCTGTCAAGTTGCCTAGACTTTGCTGTCCCCTCTGACATGGCCAAGAGGGAGACAACAAGGAAGCAAGAAGGAAGGGTGAGGATGTGGCTGGAGGATTACAGGACATTGGCCATTGGGTGAGCGGCGTCCCTTTAAGTCAGGGTAGAGTCTCCATGCCTACTTCCACAGAGAAGGGCGGCATGACTCCCTTCCCAAGAGAGCTTTGGTGGCTTGGACAACCCTGGCCTGTCTGCCTTCTCTCCTCCTCTTTGTGTCAGGCCATCTCTTCTGACTCCTCAGAAAAGCCACTTGCATTTGGCTAGGGAATGTGCAAGGAGGTAGCCCATACTCTACCATGTATGGGCCGTGTTTGGATCTGGAGTCTGTATTAGCTATTATTTCCATAGAGCAAGTACGTTTTGCCTCTATTTTACAGAGGAAACCAAGATGGAAAGTTTCTGAAGAACTCTGCCTTCTGTGAGTTTCTACACTGGACAAGTCAGGAGAAAAAGAAGGAAGAGCCCTCGGGCGTGCAGAGTCGGGCTTCCGTGTCCATGTGCTGGCTACACTCACAGATGTCAAAGAAGCCACGCTGAGCCAGGCACCCTTGCTGAGTGATTCTAGGCCTGCTCTGCATGGAAAGGGCAGCATTCACTTTCCTGGGGTCATGCAGCCTGGGGGCTAAACTGGGGAGGGACAGTGACCCTGTGGACTAAACAGAGGAAGCCAGTAAGATCTTCTAGGACGGTAAGGGCTGACCCACCCTAAGGGCCATACCCTTCCCTCTGTCCTACCCCATGGCTTTTACAATGCCCTTCTTCCACAGACAAGGGAACCTTGGGTTTGGTCCATGGCAGGTAGGGTCAGTGGTCTACCTGCTTGGTGATGGCACACTGAGGACGGAAGCACCCCAGGGCCCACTGGAGACTGATGCCCAGTGTCAAGGTGCCACAGCCCCCATTTTTCTAATTCGCACACCCAGATCTATCTGAGCACAATACAGCTGGGAAGGACTGTGAGGCAGGGGCTAAACTGATACCACCACACAGTGACACCCACCCTGGGCCGGTTGGTTGCCTGGGTCTCTGAGAAGGAAGGCTCCTTTTACAGGACTATCCTTTTGTCTTGTCTGTTGCCTGCAGAAGGCGAAGGAAGAAGAGCCGTTGGCTTGATTTTCAAAATAAAGGGGTGAGATGGGATAACTTGGTGAGGTGTCAAGGATGGGGGAGAATGATTCTACCAACCAGCCTGGGGCGGGGACTAGGGCAGGGCATGGGGGGAGGGGATCGGGAGAGGATTGGAGGGAGGTCAAGGGAGAAACGAAGAAAGAGGAAAAAAGAAAAACCCAGCAGTGTGCCGTGTCGCATTGTTCATGCTCAGCCCTTCAGTTTACTCTCTGCATTCTCCAGCCGTGGGGAGAATGTTACGCTGGCTTAAGGGACAAATCACACACAAAATAAAGACCAACACTCAGCAGTAAAGCAATTATCGCAACATTTTATGCCAGGACTGTTCCTTTTGAAGGCAGCCTGGTGCTACCCGCATGTACCTTAACCCGTTCCTAATAACCATAAAGTTACCATTATTTACGGTACAAGACATTAAATAAATAATGCAAACTCAGGCGAGCGAGCAGTCTGTGCAGAGCCCTGCAAGAAGGCCTCCCTGCTGTGGGCCAGCCACAGGGGTTAACACTAGATGGAAGGGACTTTCAAGCAACCTGGCCAGTGACCTTGTGGCCTCACTTTGTCCCTCTTCAGGGGATCCTGTATGGAGCTAAAAGATGGACAGGTAGCCTGGCAGGGATGAGTTAGGTAAGGGCTGATCAGCCTCACCAAGGAGGAATCCAGGCAGGACTAATACTGGGGTTCCTGGGAGGTATCAAGGGCCTAGAGAAACTCTCCCTGGAACATGTAGTTAAAAGGACAAATGTGTGCACCAAGCCATTCGGATCCAGGTTCAAATCCCAGTGGCTATTTGAAAGCTCTGGAGGCTGTACGGACTCCTACCTGTGGTTCAGTGGGCAGGGTGAGGGGCCCAGGCAGGTAATGGAGCGTGGTGTTTGCCATCAAACTTCTGCTTAATGGTAATTCTTCTTTTCCTCTGAAGGGAGGTCTTAAGCCTGTATTTTATAGTTCTAAGTGATAATTTATATCAATCTAGAATGGTCTGGAAGTTACCTCAAGGCAAAAGGGAAAACTGCAAAGGAAGAAAGGCCAAAGAGACAAATTTGCAGAAAGGGCACGTGCCAAATTTTTGAGACAGAAAAGGTTACAAGGCTTTGGCAAAGGTATTTTTTTTTAAGAAAGAAACCTCAGTCTGTCCCAAGAAGATGCAAGGGCCAGCAGACTCTTGGGCCATGGCTATCAAGTATCAGATGCCATCCGAAAAATCAAATATGGAAGAGGAGGCTTCCCTGCTCCCTCTGTTACAAGCTCGGAGGAATTGTAAAGGGACCAGCCATCGCAAATGGTCACCTTCTACTCCTGTTGGCCTCTTTGCCTGCCACAACCTTCTGCTGTGACACAGCGGCTGGAGGGAACCAGAAGGTCTGGGCCTGAGGGATTCTAGTCAAGTTTCGCTGTCTCAGCTATTTGTGTCCATCTTCCTGGGTGAATGAATCTGAGAACTAACGAAAGGTTTGGGTGTGCGTACTGCCCTCAGCACTAGCCTGCCCTGTACCCAGAGCAAATTATTTCTAAGGAGCTTCAGAAACATCTTACTGAGAGCAACAACATGGAGAACCTTATGGAGGACCCAGAAGCCTGCTTCAAACTCAGATTGCTGGGCCTACACCCTGGGTCTCTGGGCCTGGCTGGATGAGGACCTTTGAGTGACATGGATGGTCTTGGCTAAAGGACCAGGCTTTCGTTTTTGTTTTCAAGACAGTGTTTCTTTTGTAGCCTTGGCTGTCCTGGAACTCACTCTGTGGACCAGGCTGGCCTAAAAATCAGAGATCCACCTGCCTCTGCCTCTTGAGTGCTGGGATTAAAGGTGCGTGCCACCCCGGCCTGGTTTGGGACGGGGTTTTGAGAACACTAGGTGAGGATTCTTTTCATGCCTCCTTTCCACCTCATATCTGGCCCCTTTTAAGGATACATAGAAAGGCTTAGGAAAAGCTCCCTCTCTCTTAGTGGTGCTGGAGTCAAGGATTATTATTTCTTTTGCCCACAACCCAGATGAAGAATAAAACCATTCACGTTATTTTCATCGTGGTAATGGAGGGAGGCGGTACAGTCTTGAACAGCTTCTATCACAATAATCTGTGAATATGCAAGAAGCGGGGCACATGTGGAACCTGAGGAGCTGGCTCAGGGGCAAAGCACTTGCCACGTAAGCCTGAGGTCAGGAGTTCAGATGCCCAGTACCCATGTAATTGCTGGGCTTGTGATCCCAGCACTGGGACATGAAGACCTGGAATCCCTAGGCAATCTGGCTAGCTACACTAGCTGAACTTGTGAGCTCTGCACTCAAGTGCCTTAATGTATAAAGTGGAGAATGAGGAAGATACCTGATGTCAACTTCTGGCCTACATACACACATATACACAAAATGGATGTGTGTGCTTTTTCTTTCTTTCTTTCTTCCTTTCTCTTAAGACAGGGTTTCTCTGTGTAGCCCTGGCTATCCTGGACTTGCTTTGTAGATCAAGCTGGCCTTGAACTCAGAGATCTGCCTGCCTCTGCCTCCCCAATGCTGGGATTACAGGCATGTGCCACAGTGCCTGGCTGATATGTGCCTCCCCCCCCCCCCCGACACAAGTTTTACCTTTAAAAACAAACATCATAAGTTCTTTGAAGGTAGCAAAATGAAAAACAAAAACGTAAGTGCAACCTTAAAAGAAAACAGCTAGCATATCTTTCCACAATGCTATCTTGTCACACGAAGTTAGATGTGATGAACATTAGACATGTTGTGTGGCCCAGACTGTGTGATCACCTCGTGGGATTATAACTGCTTGTGTTTTCCTTGAGGGATAGGACCATTCTTCCATCTGCACCACTGCCTAACACAAGGAATGCTGAACAAACATTTAATGGGTAGATACTTGATCTACAAGGAAGGAGGCCTAACATTGTGTACTGCACAGATGCTTATCACAGCTTTTATCAAGTATAAAAATAAGAAGTATAGCATCCCCATGTTCTCTTTCTCTCTTCCTTTGATTCTTTCCCTCTCAAATATGTCTTTTTTTTGTTGTTGTTGTTTGTTTGTTTGCTGTGTAGGCTGGCCTGGAACTCACAGCAACCCTGAACATTGAGATTACCGTCAAGAACCACTAAGTCCTGTTTCCTCTCAGATATTTCCAGGCTGAAGTTCATGGGTTGGTCTTGGGGTTCTCACTGGCAGAACTATAACCCATGAGGCAATAGAGCACATAGAGCACATAGAGAACTGAGACCCACAATAGACTTCTGTGGACTTCTAGAACACTTGATCAGGGCTAGCCAGATGGCTCAGCGCAGGTAATGGAGTCTGCTGGCCCGCCTGACAACCAGAGTTCAATTCCCAGAACCCACACAGTAGAAGAGACTACATGTACATCATGGCACATACAAATGGATAAGATGGATACAGATAGACAGAGATAAAATTTAGAATATTGGATCATGATACAGCCTATAGAAGGGGTGTGTGTGAGAGGGAGAGAGAGAGAGAGAATGAGTTTGCACTGAAGTAGAGAATACAGGATCCCCACATTCCCACACCTGGAACATTCATCTCTATCCTGTAGCAGGGCTACCCATCCTTTCTCTTTGCCACTACCCTAGCTTTCTTTCCTTCCCCCAGCCCTAAGCCTACTCTAGTCACAAAGTCAGTCCCAGCAACCGCTCTGATTGGGTGGAGTGAAGAAGGAGGGGAGAAGGAAGGAAGCTCATCTGTCTGGGGGGCTTAAAAAGTCAAAAGCTCACAACAGGAAGAAATTGTCCCGCTTGGCCCCAGGTGGCCTCCCCTTCCCACAGACAATCTCCGCTCACTCCCAACAAGCCCACCGCCATCTTGAACTGCACTCCTCAGTCTGGTCCTGCCAAGGGAGATGGGGCCCTGTTCTTCCACCCCTGGTGTCCCAGAGCTGACCGCTTGCAAACAGGCTTCTTTCCCCAGAAGCCATTCCCTCCCCCTCAACTTTAGCATTAACCTTTCTCTTTCTTTCAACAAAAGCCAAACTCATTCAAAGGCAACCTGATTGAAATTCCAAAACTTTCCAGGGCCTCTGCCCCACTCTCTGCTCCTCCCAATACTGACAGCAGCTCACCAGCCCCCACCCCCAGCCCCCACCCCGCAATGTATAAAATAGCGGGGACAAAAGCTTCTCCCCACCCCCTGCCCTGGGCGCACAAGACTCTCCCTTTGTATCTTTGTATCACTTCGGGCTGGTGCAAAAGGAGCCCTGGCTCTGAGCTGCCCATTGTCTCTGCCACCCCACCCCCTGCCTTCTGCAGCCTGGAGGTCTGTGCTGGGCCCTGGTCTCCTTGGCCAAACCGACAGAAGCTGGGGCTGCTGGGCCCACCTTAAGAAGGCAGAGAAGAGCCAAGAGTCAGTCTACCTGAAGGGTGTCTGGCGCTGAGGCCCTCCACCTCCCATTGTGGACTCAAGGGTAAAGCCAGCACTGCCCCTAGCTGGTTTCCTCATCTTCCTGAACACCAGATGGAGCTCCTCCCTCCGGCCTCTCTCTCAAGAGACGAGCTCCCTCCCTCTGCAGCTAGAGCAATTAGAGGGCCTGACAGGCTCTGGGGACTAGAGGAGGCCCAGGTGGTGGCCAAGAGGCTATTAGAAAATAGAGAAAGGCAGCCTGGGCACACCTTATATAGGCTGCAGCCACTGGGGAGGAAGGATGGAAATGCTTTCCAATTAATGAATTAATTCAACAAGTATTTATTGAGCATCTATCGTGTGCTCACTGGGGAAAGAGAGGAAAACAAAGCCCTCATCACGGAGTTCACATTCAATACAATTACAAATCAATATGTAATACCTCAGGCAAAAGTCTGAAGAAGGGTGTAGAAAAAAACAGGGCGGTGAGATGGTTTAGTGGATAAAGGCGCTTGCTGCCTAGCTGGACTAGCTGAGTTTGATCTTCACAGGGTAGAAGAGAGAGAACCAATTCCCACAAGTTGTCTTCTGACCTTCACAGTTATGCTTTGGCCTGCATGCGCGCGCACACACACACACACACACACACACAAAAATAAAAGTGTATGAAAAAGGGCTTAGTCAATATTCTGCCATAAAGTGGGCAGGGGCCCACAAGCCTCCATCCTTAACTGATTCACCAGTAATAGCTAGCCGCAAGGGGAGAAGAGCCAGTTTTCTTTAAGGGTGTGGCCTCTCAGGTTGAAAGTGCTTTGGTGGAAGGCTCCACCTATGCTTATAGGTGTCCAGTACAAGTCAGACTCAGTGGGGTACATATATGTGTGCGTGTCTTAAAGCCGGGCCCAGTGGTGTATGCCTGTAATGCCAGCACTCAGTAGGCAAAGGCAGGCAGATCTCTGTGAGTTTGAGGCCAGCCTGGTCTACAAAGTGAGCCCAGGACAGCCAAAGCTACATAGAGAAACCCTGTCATGAAAAGAAATACATAAATACAGGACTTAAGGTTGGGATGGGAGTAGATCTGGAAGGAGTTAGAGAACACGATCAAAATCCATTATATTCATGCATTCTCAAAAATTAATTAAATATTAAAAAAGAAAAGGAAAAGGACTAGAAGCCAGGCACAGTGGCTCATGCCTTTAATTCCGGCATTTCAGAGGATGAAGCAGGAGACTTGCCAAGAGTTCAAGGTAAACCTGGGCTACACACCGAGATCCTGTCTCAGAAAAGAAAAAAGAAAAAAGCTAATGGGGAGTCAGATGGGGGTCAGGGTGAGGGTTGTGTCCAGAGAGACTGAATGCAGTCAGAATCCAGACAGGGCCACATGGTGAGGAGACCTTCTGGGAAAAGAGAATTCTGAGGAACTGTGAGAGCAAAAAGGCCTGAAGTTGATTAAGCAACCAAAGTGCTGACCCTAAAGAAAGGGGAAGTATGAGAAACCAAGGGAAAAGGGCCCAGGGCTTGGATTTTCTTTGAGAATGAGGGCAAGTCAGAGGGTTCACAGAATCTGACTGAAAGGTCCTAGACAAGAGAAGAAGTGGGAAGACCCGAGGAGAAAGGATGTCTACAAGAGAGATAATGAGGGCTAGGACCAGTGTGCTGTGGTAGAGATGGAGGGAAGCTGTCATATATGGGGTGCACTCTGACAGTAGAACCAACAGGATTTGTTGATGGGTAGTATAGACGGTAGGAAGGGCAGGAATAGGGGATGATTTCAAGGCTTTGGGCCTGACCCAAATGGAGGTCTTTGTTGGTTGGTTTAGTCAACATGACACAAAACTAAAGTCACTTAGGAAGAGAAAACTGGCCTGTGCGCACTCTGTGGAGCATTTTCTTGCTTAATGACTTCTCAATGATGTCTTGCTTGATGCGGGAGGGCCCGGCCTACTGTGGGAGGTACCACCCCTGGGTAGGTGGGTACGAGTTGGGTAAGAAAGTGGGCTGAGCAAGTCATGGGGAGCAAGCCAGTAAGCTCCTTATGTCTCCTTGGTGCCTGCTTTAATCCCTGCCTCCAGGTTCCTTCCTGAGTTCCTGTGCTGACTTACGGTGGTGATGCAGTGTTCCCTGGAACTGTAAGATGAAATAAACCCTTTCAAGTTGCTTTTTGGTCACGGTATTTATTGAAGCAACAGAAAAGCAAACTAAAACAAAGGCCAAAGTACCCATTTATTGTTAAGGCCCGAGATAAGGAGTTGATTATTTGGGTTTGTATAGTTAGAAGACTTGGGTTGGGTTTGGGACTTACCAATATGAGGCGCTAATTGGACATGTACTGTGTGCCATGACGTAGGTGAGTCTGAAGTTCAAAGAGTAGCCTAGGCGGGAGATTTAAATCTCTGAGTAACTGTTACAAAGAGGTGGTACTAAAGCCCTGAGGCTGGAGAGAGGAGGCTTGTGGATCAAGTCCAAGGGCATTCTACAGTTTAGGTCAGAGAAAGGAGGAGGGACCAGGAAAGGCAGCAAGCAACAAAGTAAAAGGAACCAGAGAGTGGGGGGTGGTCCAGAAGCGGGGCAGGGAAGGGTTTCCAGGAGGAGGGGATGATGGGTTGAGCTGATAACTGGCTCTTGAATTTGGTTGCTGGATTTTGACCTTGATGAAAACCATTTCAGAGTGGGGGGTTGGGGGGTGGGAGGGGGGAAGTGACCAGAGACCAGAGAGAGCTCAGGTGAGAAGCTGTGAAAAAGATCCTTAATCCTGTTACAGCTCTGTGAGGCAGACAAGAAGTCAATAGTAAGAGAAACTTTGATGATGAGATGGGAGTGGCTGACTGCTGAAATGGCTCCTGAGGTGGGCTTAACCAGGGCCAGGGCTTTGCTAGGAGAGTCTAACACAAGAAACGGGGGCAAAGGAGTGATGGAGGTTGTACAAGGGACCCAAATGACAGTGGGTTGTGGAATCTGAGCTGGGTTAAGAGAGAAGCCTGGCATGATGGGGAGACACAGCGGAAACCAGGTAGGTCTAATAGTTGGAGTCTTGTTGGGGTTGTGATTAGGGTGCCCCAGGAGTAAACTGAAAGCTGGAGGGCAGAATGCTGGAGTTAGATATCACAGTGACAAGGGCTGGAGATAAGCATCAGTCCATGATTGAGGAAGAAGGACAACTCTTGAAGAGCGGCATCACTACCCTCGGGAACTTCCTCGAGATGTGGAGCCACAGAGAGACGGCCTACCTAGAGAATCAGAAACTCTGTGGGGCCCAGCAACCTCTGCTTTAAGAAGCATGCTGGAATCTGACCATGGCTGTTTTAGAGTCCGCAAGAGGAACCGCTGAACTTGAGGGTTATTATAGGGATAATTATTCTGCACTAAGGAAAGGGGAACATGATCACGGACTCACAAGGTCTGGCCTTTATTGGGAAAAGATTACCTTATATAATAACACTGGCCAATAATATTATCATGTTGGAACTGGAATAAAAGAAGACTGTTGCCCAGGTAGGCAGGAGCATATATGGCCTATATAGTAGATCAGAATGGAGTCTGACTGAACAGTGACAAGACGTGGTGCCAAATTCACTGAAGACTCTTAGACAATGACACCTGGATAGGGGTGTAAGGGGTGGGTGACTTTACAGAGGACGACCCCAGTCTCTCGGCACAGGGAGGGATACTTGCTCGGATGTAGGAGAGAATTAGCAAATGCATATATGCCCCATTAATTAAGAACCAACAACATCCCTCAGAGAGTACCCAGGCATTGGGGCTGTAGCTCAGTTGGTAGAGCACTTGCCTAGTGTGCAGGAAGCCCTTGGTGTGATCCCCAGCACCCCATCAACCCTAGTGCCATCGCAGCACTGTGGAGGTGAAGGCAGGAGGCCCAGGAAGAGCGCAAGCTCAACCTTAGCTATCAAGACAGCTTGAGGCAAGCCTGGGTTCCTTGAGATCCCGTCTAGAAGAAGCACCTTGACTGTGGGTAAAGTGAGCAGAATTGGAGAGGATGACCTCAAGCACGTTCCAAGATCGTTTCCCTGAGGCCTTAGGCATACCTATGGTTTCCGGACTCTAAGCCCTAGGTTGAATTAGATACAGGGAAAAGGGCAGAAGAGGCCAGAATAGAGGTGGTTCTGGAGGTCCACCCCACCCATAGGCCAGTGTCATGGGTCGGGCCTTTGCTTTGGGGGTGCTTTCCAGGTCAGCAGGAGGCATGGAGGTCAGAGAAGAACCACAAGCAAGGGAAGCGCCTCTTCAGCTCTCGAAGTGCAGCTGTCTGCTCAGCAATGCCTTGTTCTCTGGGGCGAGCCACAAAACACTCAGCACCCTCCCGTGAGCATGCTTGATTAAGTTTTAATTTTACCAACTCGATGGGAGAACGGGGTTTGTGTACACGGGGTGGGATAGACTAGAATACGAGTTGTGCTCTGGACCATTACACATCTGTTACCCAGAAGCACCACGCTGGGCCAAAAAGGCATGCAGCTGTGAAGGTGGAGAAGGGCAGAGGTGAAAAGTGAGGAGTGCGGATGTGGCCAGTCACCCTTGTCTACTCTGGGCATGCAGCTTTCTTCCCTTAGACCCAGCTCTGCCCTGTGGGATTGGGAGCGAGCACTGCTTCATTACTTCAAGTCTTCCCCTTTCTCCTCAGCATCCATCATTCCGTAGGGGTCTAGCCAAACCTGTTCAGCAAGGCTGTACAATTCATTCATTCGTTCTTGCATTCTCATGACTACCTAAGTTTCTTCCAGGGAGATCTCACCTCCTCCCTCGGCTTCCGCTACCACGTAAGTAATGACTCTAAGTCCCCATCACCAGCCCTGACCCTTCTTTTGGTTTTTCACCCTTGTAGAATTATCTGCATCCCAAATCTTAACCAGAAGCTCCAACAGATGCCTGATATTTGACAGGCCGCAAGGTGCTCCTCATCCTCCAGGAGAGCTCTGCCCAGTCCTCATTCTCTACTTTGCAGTCACACTTCTTCTAAAATGCAAACTGATTATACTGTCCCATCTCAATGGCTTCCTTCTTATGATTAAAAAAACCCAAAAGCTCCATTTCTCAGTCTACTTTGCGGAGTGAAGGTAACAGGTAAGCACGGGTCACAGCACGTCCGGAGGTCAGAGGACAACTGGTAGGAGCTGGCTCTCCCCTTTGGCCATGTGGGAGGCAGGTATTGAACTCAGGTTGTCAGGCTTGGCGGTGAGCCTTAACCCACTAACTCACTGTCTCTAATTAGTTTCTTTTTTCTTAATGTGTATGAGTAGTCTGTCTGTTTATGTCTGTGGACCATGTGTGTGCAGCGCCCATGGAAGCCAGATGATGGCATCAGATCCCCTAGACTAGAGTTACACCATGTGGGTGCTGGGAATTAAACCCAGGTCCTCCAGAAGAACAGCGGATGCTCTTAACCACTGAGCCATCTCTCCAGACCCTAATTATGTTTTTAATTAGCCATCTCTAATTAGGATTCTAATTATCACCTGCTGTGAGCCAAGCATGGTGATAGTCTGAGAATATCTCTCCTGGAAAACTCTTCCCTTGGTCTCTGATATTTCCAATTTCTGTTAGTGGTGTTATGCCTTATCCAGCCGCCTAACTTAGAAATTTCATCATGAATTGATTTCTTCTTCGAATTTGTACATAAATCAAACTTTCAGCAAAGTACGGTAGGTTCTCTAGTTCTATAATTACTCTTTAGTTTCTCCCTTCCTTCTATCCCACCATTAATGTCCAAGGTCAATTCTTCATAATTCCTTTTCCTTTCAAAAGGACACATTTGTCAAATATGATTCATGTATCATACAACAGACTCA
This sequence comes from Pachyuromys duprasi, assembly GCA_028658305.1. NCBI lineage: Eukaryota > Metazoa > Chordata > Mammalia > Rodentia > Muridae > Pachyuromys > Pachyuromys duprasi. The sequence goes on from CM053763.1 coordinate 93,936,627, forward strand.
CTTAACACATAAAACTCAAAGATTTCAGTATTAAGGGAGCTGTTCAGCCATCACCACAATACATTTTAGGACATTGTACTTAGTTTCTTTTCCCCAAATACCTTTAAACTGAAACTCCTACTCCTGCCCCTGGTGGCCCCAGGAAGCTACCAGTCTACTTTTTTCCATAAGATTTTCCTATTCTGGACATTTTCTATAAATGTAATCACACAATGCATAGCTTCTTGGATGTCTGAAATCTTTGTTGTTATATATTTTTTTTCTTTGAGATGGGGTTTCTCTGTGTAACCCTTGCTATCCTGGAACTTGCTCCATAGTCCAGGCTGGCCTCGAATCCATGGGGTCTGCCTGCCTCTGCCTCCCCAGCGCTGAGATTAATGGAATGCACCACCACTGCCTAGCTTCTTCTTTTTTTTCCTTTTCTTCTTCTTCTTTTAAATGTCTGATAGCTTTTAATTACCAGCATGTGTTCAAGGCTCATAAATGTTATATCATATATCAGTAGCACATCTTTTTCATGGCTGAAAATATACCACTGTATGAATAAATCACATTTTTGCTTCTCCACTGATCAGCTGATGAATGCTTGGATTGGTCCCACTCTGGCTATTTTGAGTAATGTTGATCTGTACATAAATGCCTGAACTTTTTAGTGGCTACATGTTTCCAGTTGGGGGTATATAGTTGTCGGTGGCTAGCCCAATGTCCTTTAGTTACCGGTACTAACAGGCACTGCCATGGCTCAATGATTCTTCTTCGCAGATCACTAGCAGCCCAATGCTGAGTCACAATGCCAGTGTCAATCACCTCACTTCAGTTTGTCACACACGCACAAACTTAGCCCCTCATCATGAGGAGGGTGAGAACAGAATCCCAGAGTGGAAATGCTGGGCTAAATGGAAACTCTCTGCTTAGCTTTTTGAGAAACTGCCAGACAGTTTTCCAAAGTGGTGGCACCGGGCTCCATGGCCACCAATGCTGCATGAAGGTCCAGTTTCTGAACGTCTTTCTCAACGCTTTGCCTCTGACTTTTTCATTGCATTCATCCTGGTGGGTGTGAAGTGTGACCCTTCTGTGGACCTGATTTACACTTCCCTGGAGACTGTACAGAGACATATGTTCAGGGCCTGTGACTGTTTTAAATGATTAGTGAGAGTGGGCACTCTGGCCTTGCTCCTGGTCTTTGGGAGAAGCCATCCAGCACCCCAATATTTTTAAAACGTCCCCATGTTCCTAGTCAGCTGAGTGCTTTAGTCATGAAGTAATGCTGAAATTTGTTATATCTACTGAGGTAATTTTATAGTTCTCTCCTATCTTTTAATATAGTATACTATATTGCATATTTGTTCATTCATTTTTTAAGAGACAAAGCCTTGTTATGTAGCCTAGGCTAGCCTTAAACTCATAATCCTCCTGCCTCAGTCAATGCCATTGCATTGATTTCTTTTACACGTTAAACTGATTTTTCATTCCTGGGGTAAATTTAATTTAGTTTTGCTGCATAAATCCTTTTCTCATGTGTTGAATTGGGGGGGTTACATATATGTAGTTATAAGGTTTACTTAGTTGTTCAATTTTCACCATATTTTTACATCACAAAAATACTGTTCTTCAATGATTTGAGAAATAGCCCCTCCTTTATTTTTCTGGCAGAGTTTTGCAGAATTTTGCCTGATTTGTTCTTTAGGTATTTATAGAATGTGCCTGGGGATGGGCTTTTATTTCTGGGCAATTTAATTACTTGGTTGTTTGGTTGGATTTTTTGTTTACTTGTTTGTTTTGTTTTGTTTTGTTTTGAGACAGGGTTTCTCTGTGTAGCCCTGGATGTCCTGGAACTCACTGTGTAGACCAGGCTGGCCTATGAGCTCAGAGATCTGCCTGCCTCTGCCTCCCGAGTGCTGGGATCAAAGGTGTGCGCCACCACTGTCCTATAGTGAGCAAGTTTTAAATTACTAATTCAATTTCTTTACTTCCTATTAACTGGCCTAGTTAGAGTTTCTTTATTATATTGGTATTTTGTGTTTTTGTAGAAATGCGTATATCTCATCTAAGTTATATAGTATTTGTTTGTTTGTTTATGAAGTAGGGTATCAAGTAGGCGGGACAGGAACCCAAGGAGGGTCAGGAACTGACTCGGAGGCTGTGAAGAAACCTTGCTTCCTGCCTTGCTACCCTTGGCTTGTTCAGCCTGCTCTCTCACACTGACCGGGCGTGGCACTACCTTTAAGGGGGCTGGACCCTCTTACACCAATCATTTATCAAGAAAACACACCACAAGCTCGGTGTGGCAGCACACAGCTTTAACCCCAGCACTCCGGAGACAGTCAGGCAGACTTCTGTGAGTTCCAGGCCAGTCTGGTCTACATGATAATATTCCTTCATGATTTTTTCTTATAGTTCTATAAGAACAGTGGTGATTATCTCTTCTTTTTTCAATCCTGACTTTGGAAACTAACTTGAGTCATTCAGTCTGACTATGGATTAAAGTCCCCCAGGCTGTGTGTGTGTGTGTGTGTGTGCGCGCGCGCGCGTGTGTGTATTAGTATGTTCGTCCACCTCAGTCATCTCACATACCCAAGGCTGGCTCTCAGCTTTCTATGTAGCTAAGAATGGCCTTGAACCTTGATGCTCTGGCTTCCTCCTCAGAATCAGAATTACGGACATGCATCTGGTTTGGCCAACCTTTGACCTTCCAAAGAACTAACTTTTGGCTTTGTTGCTATTTCTCTGTTGCTTTTCTGGTCTCCACGTCATTAATTTGCACTCTAATCTTGATTATTTTGTTGTTGTTGTTGTTCTGTTTGCACCGACTTGAGTTTTTTTTCCTTTCTTCCTCTCAATTCCTTGATTTGGAAGGTTAGGGTGGCAATTTAAGGTCCCCACCCTTTCCCCAGAGCACCGGTTCAGCGGCATCCCAGGATAGAGGGCAAGGTGTGCGGCACATGTGTGGGCAGCCAGAGGCATTCTCTTCCTCAGTTCTTAATGACCGGTTCAGAGATGGGTACATAGCAAAGCCACAGCGACACAGGGGGACTTTTTAAAAATTATATTTTACTTATTTATCTGGAGGAGCAAGCAGAGCACATGGGCCATGCCGTGCACGTGGAGGTCAGAGGATAACTTACAGCGGCCAGTTCTCTCCTTCCACCACGTATATCCCTGGGATTGAACTCAGGTCATTGGGCTGAGAGCATCAAGCACTTTTACCCACTGAATCACCTTGCCATACCACAGGGGACCTCTGAGAACTGGGATTCTGAAAAAAACACTTTTGCTTCTTCAGGTTGACAGTGTCCAACAGGAAGATGAAAAATACAAAACAAAGCAAAACTCATCCTCATGTGGCTAACAGCAGGAGATAGATGAGAACCCAGGAAGAGCGCCTGATATACGGCGGAAGTTTAGAAATGCTCTTGAATAAATGAATGAACCTGCAAGGAGCACCAAGCGCGTCCAGCTGAAAGCCATGCTTCTCACCATGCTCTGAGAGCCCACGCTTCTCAGAATCCATCTATAGCGTTCACGCCTTCTAATTTTACAGTGGAGTTACCTGTAATCTGCATTCTCTCTTCTCTTAATATCTAATGCTTGTCTGATCCTAGCTATTTGTATCACAGAAAAGATTTCATATCACATGGCCTCGTAAGCTTTGGCTTTTATGACCCCAGTAGTATTTTATTTCACTGTTTGAGATAGGGCTTCCCAATGTGACTCTGGCTAGCCTGGAGCTTGCTTATGTAGACAGGCTGGCCTCGAACTCACAGAGAGCTATCTGCCTGCCTCTGCCTCTGGAGTACTGAGGTTAAAGCATGTGGCACCCTGCCCAGCTCAGCAGCTCAGTGCTTTAAGACTTTCTCATCCCCGAACAAAACCATGCTCACTTTCTGAGGGCTGCTTACTCTCTCTCCAGAGTCGCACAATACTCCAACTTAGTTCAGCAAGTACTTAGAGGGGTGAAGCCAAGTGCCTGCTACTTGTTCCCATATACTTCACAGTTTGCACCATCAACTTAAATCTACGATTTTATTCCCAAAGCCCGAACTGATGAAGAACCAAAAGCCAGGGTGTGATTCTTATTTCTGTTACAGCATCTACAGTCTTTGTCATTGTTTTGTACCAAGGAGTGAACCTAGGGCCATACCCATGCCAGGCAAGGACGCCACCGCTGAGCTCACCCCCAGCTTGCAATTACAATCTTTAAAATGCTCCTTTCAAATCTGCCACACGACCTGGCCCACAGCAGTGTTAATTGCGTCACCTACAATAACAGATAACATTTATTGAACACTTGCTTTTTGCCGGGCATTGTTCTAAGCACTTGTACATGGATTATCTCATTTGTCCCTTGTAAGAACCCTCGAGGTAGCTAGTATTACCCCTCATTTCATCCTAAAGGTTGTGAAGCTGGAGACCTGGAGATGTGGATTGGCCACACAGGGGCAGGTGGTAGAGTGCAGACTCCCAGCTCCTGCAGCTTGGGCTTGTAACTGTAAGGAACAGTGTTTCCCAAGTGGGTGTTGCTTGGCAGGATGTGGCCCTCCAGAGCTGTCATCTGAACACTATTCTCCACACCATGGCTTTTTGTCTTTCCTAACCATCCATTTTCATCAAGAACAGCCTGATGGATTTGGCCCTGGCTCTGTAATTCAATGTTAATGCACATGTTGGTTTAAAAGTCTCATTGGGTCCCTTGGACAGAGAGAGAAAAGAAGAAGGGAAATGAGGCCACAATTCATTTCCATTTTGAAAGTTATTTTTAAAAAGAAGGATGATGAGGGCAGAGAGCATATGTCTGTCTCTTGAAAGGAATGGTCTTGTCTCCTGCCCATGATTTTCTCTGACTTTGAAGCTCTGGCCCCTGCTGGAGCCTCTGAGCTCTCTCAGCCTATGTGCTCTGGTTGGAGGTGATGAGGACCAAATTGGGACAGGTCACCAAAAAAGCCCCCTTTGCTTTGTTCTCACTGAATGCTCGCTCTCTCTGAAAACCCTCAGCCTGCGCTAAGCAAGAGAAGGGCAACCCCTGTTCCTGAGAAGAAAAGGAGAGAGTCTGGGAGGCTGTTCTTCCATCGCCGTCCTCACCCCCCCTCCCCCCGCAAAGAATACAGTGAGCTGCTGAATAATAGGGATCGAAGAGTCAGTGAAAGGACAAAAACGAAACAAAACCCAAATGGAAATAAATAAAACCTGAAATGACACAGCACAGCTCTGAGCTCTGCTCCTATCAGGCGTTACAGAGAGGCAGTAGATTTTCTTCATTGCCAGTCCTGACTTATCACAGCCTTGTTTTTAATGAGGTATAATAAGGGGAACATTTTGTAACAACACGGCTCCCCTATTTTATCCCGCAAACAGCTGTGTCATGCTTGCGGCTGGAGGAATGAATCATATCTCTGCCTGCATATGCTAACTCCCATGTAATTACCCCAGCATCTTAAATAAAGCAGGCCCTAAACCTGTCGCTCACATTACAAGCAAACGGTGCAGACCTCGTAACTGGGGCCTCTATCATTACAATTAATTTATCACAGAAGCGACCGAGATTAGGGGCTAGAATTAAAACGCAGAGCATGGAGAGCCACGGCAGCGACATTGAAAAACAGGCTCTTGAGAGGCCTGGCTCCAGCGGCTGGCTGACTAATGCCTTGCCTGGGGAAAGCAGCCAGAGCTGGATTTTTGTTTTCTTTACATTTCTCCCACTAGAACATTTTACTGAAGTCATTTCGGCGCCTCTCAATTCAAAATGATGCTGGAAAAATTCTACCTGCTATCTAAGTCAGAACTCTGAGCAGAAGTCACCATTTTCTCATTCTTAAGCCCTGGGACCGCTGTCTCTCCACGGGAGCGGTCCCCTAGGACCTCCCATTTGTTTTAGTTATCAGAAAGGAATTTCTCATGACATCAGTTTGTTTTCTTTTGTGGTGGGGGGAGTGGGGGAGGGGGAAACATAGAGGCTTTTCCTCGTAGGAGAGATGCAGTTTGCCTCTCTTTAGAAGGATCTCTCACCTCTGTTCGAGGACACTGGCCGGGACGTTACCCAAGTAACTATTTTCTTAATTCTCCAAAGAACAGCAGGACAACATGACGTCTTCTAGGTGCGCTGGAGAGAGGTCCATTCGCTGGGTGCCTTAGGGCAGTCCTGCTATCCCCAGGTGAGAAACCACCATCTGAGTAGCTCAGCGGCAGCCATGGCCAGAGAGCCTTCCACTAGACATGGTGAGTGCCCATTCTGTTGGCTGTCCACTCCTGTGGATTCCTTCTACTCCCACGGCAGGCAGTGCATGTCTCAGCCATCACACTTAGACCGTAGGTAGAAAGGCTGGATTTTGATACGTGGACGCGGGAGGGGGCCATTCTGCTGTCCCACCCTGAGCACAGCGGTCTACCCTCTCTATTGCTTTCACCTACTGTGTGCAGGATCTGTTATGTGCTCACTGAGACTTGCCTACTTTCCTTCCCGCACACATGGCTGGACTGAATTTCCCAGCCTTTCTTGCTGAGATGGATGGGGTTGACTTCTGGTTACTGGATTATGGGTAGAGGTGATTTCTTTAGGGTCCACAAAATGACTCCTTCGAGATTTTTTTTTTCTCTTATGTCCCAGATACTATATCCAACAAAACATCCCAGTCTCTACAGGATAGGTAAACCTGAAGTCCAAAGTCATCATGACAAGGCTGATCCATAAACACGACTTGCTTATTATGTCTCCATTGACTGATAACTAGACCCTGAGTGTGAGAGGGCCAACTCCTCCCCTCAGGAGATGCCACAGCTTGTGAAGGACAAGGGCTGAAGGCCAGCAGAGCCCAACGTTGGGAAGCAGGGGCTGTTTTCCGGAGCTCTTCTGCTGCTTGCATTGGATAAGCAAGCATAAGGGCGTCAGGAGAGGCAAGGCTAGCCAGGACCCTGAACTTCTGGAAATGACACTCACATTGTGGGTTCCTTGTAGACTTGACAAGTAGCGCTCGGCAAGGCTTTCAGGAAGTTCAAGGGTAGAAGAGTAGTAAGGAGAAGGCCACAAACATTTCATTCAAACAAAATGTGTATGTGAAAACAAATTAAAACCCCAAGGTACACGCAATGGCCCCTCTGCTCATACTCTTCAGCCATCTCAGATCTGCCCCCTTCCTAACCCTGCCACTCCATGCTCTCCTGACTCCTGGGACATATCTTCCCTGAATGCCCTTTGTGGGTTGGAAGTAAGGTTGCCCACTGGTTCTGGAATTCTTCAAGTTCAGAAGAGCCTCTCTTGTCTCTGCACTGCTTCAGCCAGCTCGGGGCCAAGAGCATCTGCTGGCTGTGGTACCGCGCAGTCTCAGGCGAGGGTACTCCACAGTTGAGTGACAGCACTGTACAGTTGCAGGCCAGGACACTGCCGAGTTACAGGTGGGGACACTGTACAGTTACAGGGCACGGTAGAGTTACGGGCGAAGGCACTGTAGAGTTATACGGCGTTGTACCAGTTATAAACTAGGCGTTTCTAAGCACAGCACTCCTGCCTCTGCTCTGTGCTGAGATGCTTTTTAAAATAGCACTCCTAGCCTGGAGTCTACCCCACGGTCCCGTTCAGCACCCCTCGCCCCTTTCAAGGAGAGATGCATTTGAAAGCCGGCCTTCTGACACTGGGCAGAGCAAAGCCAGCCGCTCACAGGCAGACCTCATATCCTCCAAAGGTCTATATTGACAGGGTGCTTGCATTAGCTGCAGGAAAATGTGAAGAATCTCATCTCCCTGGAACTCAGATACCTCACGATAAGCAGAAAATAGGTTCTTTTCCTTGTGGAGAAAGACTTCTAGTCCCACTTAAGCTATTCACGGCTCCCTGAGAGAAGGAATATGCAAATGCCCTGAAAAAAATGAAGTACTGTACAGTGAAGGTGGACAGGAGGCCTTGGCGTTAATCCTGTCTCTTTGTCCTTCCTCTACCTTTGCAGCAAGTTGCTCTTCCTGTTCCCTTGAGAAGGACGGAGATCAGAGTCACTCTGCTCTTCATGCAGTGTGTTCTTAGCTCTGTCATGTTGCTTTTCAAATATTACTCCCTATGGAAAATGAGCTGGGCCAGTTTGGTGTAGACGTTAAGTGTATGGGCTGAGGGTCGGACTGACTGGGTTCAAATCCCGATTTTTATACTTCTAGTTGAAAAACCACAGGAAGGTTACTAAGCCCCTTGAAGCTTCTGTTTTCTCATCTGTAAAGTGGGGATACAACGAAACCAAAGGCATAGTGTTGAAGTGTGGGGCCCCTGGAAGAAAGCTTGCTGTACAGCACTTATATGGGATGTGTTAGCTGTCTTTACAGTTTCCTGTCTCTTTCCCATCTTCTCTTTCTTCTCTCATGACACCTGATAAAGCAACTTCCTTCCTTTTGAGGAGACTTCCACAAGTGCCCTGGTTCCCCCCAACCCTGTCTCTTTCTCTTAAAACAAACAAACAAACAAACAAACAAACAAACAAACAAACAAAAAACAGAGGTCTTTTTCCTGGGTGTGGTGGTGTGTGCCTTTAATCTCAGCACTTGGGAGCCAGAGGCAGGTGAATCTCTGAGTTTGAGGCCAGCCTGGTCTACAGAGTGAGTTCAAGGACAGCTGGAGCCGTTACACAACAAAACTCTGTCTTGAAAAAACCAAAACCAAAAACAAAAAAGGTCTTTTTGAGGCCAGGGAGATAGTTCAGTTAGTAAAGTCCTTGCCTTGCAAACACAAAACCTTGAGTCTGAGCCCCAGACCCTCTTCAGGAGAAGAGGACCAGGAAGAGAAGGAGAAAGCTGGACTTTCCTTTCATACTGAAAGCTGTGTGAACAACCAATTACGTTTGGCCAAGGGTGGATTAGCAAATGTGACTTAAGCATGGTCTTGAAATGTACTTCGTATGGGCGGCTCTCATCACAAAGCAGCCTGTCTTTTCCGCTCAAGCTGCAGAATATGCGTGCATGGAGTGGATTCACACCTAGCCAAGTGCAAGACACAGAGAGAGATACCCACCTGAGCTCAGCTTAGACCAGTCTGCCTACCAGGGGCGGGGGTACCTTCTTATGGAGCTCCTGTCTGCTCTGGGTCCTTCTATTCCCCCACTCTTTCCTAGGACTCCCTGCACTCTGCCCAAAGTTTGGCTGTGAGTCTTGTCATCTGCTTTGTTTCCTAAGAAGAACAACAGAGCTAACAAATGTGGGCCCCTAGGGGTCTGCAGAGACTGATGTACCAAACAAGGACCATGCATGAAGAGGAACTAGACCCCCTACTCAGAAGTAGCCAATAAGGAGATCAGTCTCCATGTGGTTTCCCTAGTAAGGCGAGGAAGGGCTGCCTCTGACATGGCCTATCTTGCCTGCTCTTTAATCACTTCCCCCTGGTGGAGGGGGCCATTGCCAGGCCACAGAGGAAGAAGATGCAGCCAGTCCTGATGAGACTTGATAGGCTGGGATCAGATGGTAGGGGAGGAGGGCTCCCTGTTTCTGAGAAATAGGGAAGGAGAATAGAGGGGAAGAGGGAGGGGGGTTTGGACCAGAAGGAGAAGAGGGAGGGGGTTTCAATCGGGATGTAAAGTGAATAAATTATAAAAAATAAATTCAAATTAAAAAAAGAAAGAGAGGGCAGCACTGACTGTGGTTGGTGTGCAGTTGAGATTTCTGCAATTGTGTGTTACGTGGTATGAGCCGGCTGGTTCTTTCTCATCCTTCCAAGGCAATGAGCACTTTACTGACTGCGGAGTGCTAAAGCAGCCTTGTGCATTGCCGGCCTTAACCTCTGATTGTAATTTAAATGCATTTCTTCAGAGACCACCCTTGACAGATCTCCGCATGGCTTTATACAGCAGTCCATTTATTTTGTAGCATTCATCCCTGTTTGTAATGGCAAAGGCTTTTTGTTGACTCGTTTGTGTTCCCCACTGGACCGAACTTTAGGAAGGACCCATGTTCATTTATTCACCAAGTCATTCCCAAAGTCTGGGCAAGACTGGTGCGCAGTAGACTATCGGGGAAGAGTTACTGAGCAAAGGCATTTTTAAAGTGAGTGAATGAATCTAGAAACATTGGGAAATACTTGCTCACACTGTGTCTGATTGTTTCTGGAAGGGCATTATGGCTCTGGGTCAAAGATTGCAGCTCAGGCCATCTGCTATTTCTGCCACAGCCAGAGCAAACTTTTCCATTAAGTGGTGTTGGTGTATTCTGTCTGTTCCCCAAATACACGCATACAGATTTGCATGCATACGCACAGAGCTTGACTGGAGGTGATAGCAGGAGCCTGGAGCCCAAGGGCATCTGCTACTGATGATTGCAAAGCACAGACACCCTTTTCAAGCTCTATCTAGCTTCCTCCTGCCCCTGCTACGATGTCCCAGTATCAACCTTTGCAATGTTTTTGGAGCAATATCGCACAGAGTAGACAACAGAGGAGGGCAGGAGCATGGGAACTCTCGAAAAGAGGTAGAAAATGGAGAATGGGGTCTGGTGCAAGCTACCAAGATATGTTAATAGGACATTGGACTTCCTGGCTTTCCCAGTTTAGGATTTTTCTTCTTTCTTTCTTTCTTTTTTTTTTTTTTTACAAAAAATTTATATAATTTTATGTACATTAGTGTGAAGGTATCAGAACCCTTGGAACTGGACTTAGAGACAGTTGTGAGCTACCACGTGGGTGCTGGGAATTGAACCCGGGTCCTTTGGAAGAGCAGGCAGTGCTCTTAACTACTGAGCCATCTCTCCAGCAATCCTTTTCTTCCTTCTTTCTTTCCTTCTTCCTTCCTTCCTCTTTTCTTTTTTGTTGTTGGTTGAGACAGGGTCTCACTATGTAGCTCTGGCTATCCTGGAACCCACTATGTAGACCAAGCTGACCTTGAACTCACAGAGATCTGTCTGCCTCTGCCTCCCGAGTGCTAGGATTAAAGGCTTGAACCACCATGCCTGGCTTTGATTTAGGCTTTTCAAGTCAACATCTTTGACTTTAATCACTATGTTTTTTTTTTTTCCTTCAAGGCATTAAACTTTTACTTAGAAATCACATAGGAGCTACACAAATGTGATGAAGCATGGCAGTAAGATAAATGTTTGTGACTCACCATCTAACATAAGAACTAGCACACAACTACCCTCTCACAGCCAGCCCTTCCTACACATTCTATCTAGAGCTCAGATCCTCACCTTCCCATCTCACATACACAATAACCATGTTCAACGTCCCCCCGTGATCTTTACTTTTCTCTCTAACTTACTGGATATGTGTGGCCATATATAATACATTGCTTACTTTTGCTTGCTTTGGAACTATACAGGCTTTTCATCACTGTGTGTGTACTCTTCTGAAACTGGCTGTTTTACTCAGCCTTATGATTCTAAGTGTCCTTTATGCTTATTTAAATGGCATAGTGATGACGTGCTTTCATTTTCATTGCTGTGTGGTATTCAGTTATATGGATATATCAAAGTCTTTTTATCCACCACCATCTACCACTGAGCATTCGGATGACCTTGGTGCTCTGCATGCTGTCACTATGAACAGGGCTACGATGGTCATTCTTGCGCACACTTTTTTGTTTTGTTTTGCTGTTTGAGACAGGGTTTCTCTGTGTAGCCTTGGCTGCCCTGAACTTGATTTGTAGCTCAGGCTGGCCTTGAACTTGCATCAATCCACCTGCCTCTGCCTCCCTGAGCGATGGGACTAAAGGCATGTGCCACCACGGCTGGTGTGGGCATATAATTCTGAGAGCATATGAACAAGGGTTTCTTTACGGAGCACATCTGGAGACGGAGCTGCTGAGTCACCTGACACACACCGTCAGCTACACGAGAACATCTGCTAGAATGCATAAGGTCAGAGACTTCTTTTTGAATCTACTTTGTTCACTGTCATATCCCTGGAATAAAAACTGGTATGGGGCATAGGGTAGCTGACCTAATTGTTTATTGATCAATTAATAGGTCACCAGGCTTGGTGGCAAGTGCCTTTACTCACTGAACCCTCTCATAGGCCCAGACAACACAAACTAAGCTCCGAAACCTAGGGTTCCTACTTAATATGACTGTTAAATTCAAACAGGAGTGGTGGCGCACACCTGTGATTCCAGCACTTGGGAGGCAGAGGGAGCAGAAATCTCTGCTGAGTTTGAGGTCAGTGCTGGTCTACAAAGTGAGTTCTGGAACAGCCAGGGCTACAAACTGAGATCTTGTCTCAAAAATTAAAAAAAAATTATAATAATAAAAAATCAAGCCAACAACAACACAAAGATCAAATGTGAGCGCCACTTGCACCAAACTCAACGCCAGGCCTTTTCTTCCTTCTGGGGGAAATGGGTGGCCACGGTCTTTGTGTGAACTGGGACAAATTCAGCTGCCCTGTGCGTCAGTTTCCTTACCTGTAAGACACAACTAGCTATGACTTTCTCTGTGGATTTAATGCACTCATAATGACGCTCAATATATGATAAATCCTGTTACACGGAAACTCTTATTCAATGAATTGGTTAGTTAATCTGGAAAGTCCCATGAAGCAGAATATCAAGAAAAAGGGATATATAATTACCTTGAACGTTTGATTTTACCTTCAGATATATGAATATAGATCCATTCATAGTTTTTTGATGTAAGGTCAAGGCACGTGACTATTGACTAGCTTTCCTGATCTTTCCTGCATAAATCATTCCCCTAACACAAGGTCTACAGTTTAAGATTTAGTGGAATCAGGACTCTGAGCAATGAGAGTTACTAGGTTCCCAGACTATGTTTTTGCTTCAATCACTCTCACACATCATTCAACAGCAACTATTTTTAACATTCACCCTAGATTTCAACTTGACTTTTATAGGGATAAAAAAAAAAAAAGAAAAAAAAATCCTCCTAACTTTCAATTGCTGAGTTTAGTAAATACTGAAATTAGGCAATTACCATAACAACTAATCACCATCTACAGAGGGCTGGGGACAGGTACAGTGGGGTTCCGGTAGGAGACTAACAGGAGCAGCAGTGAGGGCCCATGCCCGTCCCACAGCAGTACCAAGAGTGATGGTAAGCCAAGACTTGGCTGCAGGCACCAGTTCATTTGCTTAGGACAGGGCACGGGGCCTGCCAGTTAGCCTGGCAAGGAAGGTTAAATGGACGTTGGTAGGGGAACTACTGCATTTAGACTCTTCCTGCCACTGACTAAGTTACAGGGCCCCATTCCCTCCTCTTTTGATCCTCCAAGTGAAGTTATCTTCCCGTTGAGCTTGTTCCATTGCTGAAGTTTGCCTCTTGCCAGCGAGGGACAGAGGAAGATGACAACTGTCCAAACACCGACACTTAGTTGGAGGAGACCTCTTGATGTCTAAGCACTCCCTGCCCCTGAGAAGCTGACATAGGAAACACTTTCCACCTTCTCCCATTGTCCTCTGCTGGGGCACAGCTCTCGGGAAGGAAGAAGGCTGACTCTAATTAGCCTAGCCCATCACCCTACTAAACTTCACTGAAACCAAAACAAGCCAGGCAGCCCCATATGTCATAAGAATTAAAGGCATGGCTCCCACTTCCTAACGATGCTTTTACAGAAACCGTTCCACTGTAAAACTTTATGATTTGAATCTTTATAGCCGCCAGCAGAGCACATGTTCACTGCCTTAAATTATAACTTAATCACAATAGAGGCTGACTTTCCAGCCCTCTGCAGTCAAGACTAAAGAGGGAACGGGCCCACAGAACAAATTGCCTGCTAGGGCTCTGCCCACCTGCCTCCTCCCAGGCTGGGAGCTCTCCTACTGTAGTCCCAAGGAGGCAAAGGGACATGAGGAAACAGAACTCACAGCCAGGAAAACCTAAAGGCTAGGACCTTTCAGTAAGGCCTAGAGCCATGCACATGGTCCAATCCAGATTTATGTGGCCTGTTGAGGACAGAGTGAGCACAGACTGAGTTGAGAGGAAAATCAGCAGGGTTAGAAGCCCACCTCACCTTCCCACTGTCAGGTGACTCGTTTCCTTTGCTCTTGTTATAAATCTCTATTTTTGGAGACTGAGTTGCCAAAGAGTAAACCCCTCCTGACCATGCTGGGGCTCAACATGGCTGAAACACAAGGTGGGGGAGGAGAGAACCTCAATCTCCGTCAGCTTGGCCTGTAGGCAAGCCTGTGGTATGTTCCCTTGATTGCTGATTGATGTGGGAGGGCCCAGCCCACTGTGGGTGGTGCCACTTCGGGGTGGGTGATCCTGGGCTGCACAAAAAAGCAGTCTGAGCAAGCCACCTAGACCAAGCCAGGAAGCAGTGTGCCTCGATGGCCTCTGCTTCAGTTCCTGCCTCCAGGCTTCTGCTTTGACTTTCGTCCTTGGCTTCCCTCAACCTATAAGCCAAATAAACTATTTCTTCCCCGAGTTAGTTTTTATCACACCAACAGAAACCAAACTAAAACAATACTCCCTGTCATTAGATACTAGGGATGGAAGTCAAGAGCACAATTGACTGCCACCTCATGCCTGATAGTATGGCTGACGATCTGTAGAAACCAGAACCCTCACACGTGGCTGACTGCAGCATCTACAGAAAACACTTGGTTCTTCACAACATTAAACAGAATGACCATATGACCCAGCAATTCTACTTTGTAGGTGTATATTCAAGAGGACTCAAAAATAGCACATTAATCTGCATGTAGCATCATTCACCATAGATGAAAAGTAGAAACAACTTAAATACCCATCCACTTATGAATAGATGAACCAATGGGATATTTATGTAATGGAATATTATTCAGTCATTAGAAGGAATGAAGTATTGAAATATGCTACATCAAGACTTGGAAACATGCTTAATGAAAGAAGCCACAAAAGGATTCCACTTATATCTGATGTCTTACTAGACAACTCCACAGAAGCAAGAGATTCCAGGAGATGGGAAAGTGGGGGAATTAGAAAGTATATTCTTCTAGTGGTGACGGAAATGGGTTGATATTTATATGACAAACATTAATGTATTTCAAAAATGACTTACATACATATAAACTTCAAAATGGTTAAATGGTGATTTTTATGTGAAGCTTTACATACACACATGCATACATGTACACATACATATGAATATATACATATGTGTACACATATACATATATGAGCAGACATACACACTTGCATATATGTATACATACATATGAACATGCATGCATACATGTACCCACCCAGGAGAGAGGACAGAAGAGAGGTTAAGAAGATGAGGTTAGAAGCTACTGTGATGACGAAGGTGAGTTACAATAAGAGCAAGAAAGGAGGGCTAATGAGAAGGCTCAGCTGGCACAGGCTTGCCAAGTGAGCACAAGCACCTAAGTTTAATACCTTTCACTCCTGTTCCCTAACAAGGAAAGACAAGCCTGACATGGTGGCACACTTGTGATCCCAATGCCGGGGAGACAGAGACAGGAGGATTCCTACTGGTCAGCCAGCCTGCTACTTTCAAAGTTTTAGGCCAGTAAGAGAGCCAGTCCAAAACCAAGTAGACAGCATCAGAGCACAACACCTAAAGTTGTCCTTTAGCCACACGTGTACACACACACACACACACACACACACACACGGACGCATATACACACACAACCACCCATACACACACATACATACATACATACACACACATATACCAATAAAGAAAGAAAATCCAGGTAAGTACCTAAATCAGGGTAGTAAAACTAGATCTTGATGTTTACTGTGATAACCAGATAGACAAGCTACTGTTAATTAGAATAGAGAAGAGAAAACAAGAAGTTGTTTAGAAGGGGAGGGCAAGGTTTTTCAAACATATATATACATACATATATACATACGTATATATGCATACAGACATATATATAAGTGCACAGGCACATAACATGGGTGTGTGTATGTGAGTGTGCACACACATGGCACATGGGTGGAGATCAGAGGACAGACTATGGAAGTTGATTCTCTCCTTCTACCACATAGGTCATCAGGCTCAGTAGCTGGTGCCTTTGCCCACCGAGCCATCTCAACACACCAGAATGAGAGCTTTTTTTGGGGTGACTGGGTGGGTGGGATAGGATAGCTATAGGATGCTTACAGGATTTCCATTCATTTGTTCAACAAATACTTAATGAATACTTCCTACATGGCCGATGGATTATATAGCAAGTAGTTGGAGATACATTTCTGGAATATTCCAAGCTGGGTAAAGACAATTAGGGCATGATAACAGAGACATGGATGGGATTGTTTGGGCAGAGGAGTGAGGAAGGCTGAAGACAGTCTCTGAGAGGCTAAAAACAAGAAAAGAGAAACAAAGTCAAAACTCAAAGACTACAGTTTGGAAAGGAAGGGGCAGAGCACAGTGCTGGCAGCATTAAAGAGAGGCCTGGTGAGGCAGCGGCGAAGTCAAAGTGTGATGGTGGCAGCTGGCCTCAGCGGTGTGGTCCACAGCAGTGCCCTGGGGGGTTGGGCGAATGCGTGGAGCCAGTCACACTCTCAGGTGGGCCGCACCCAGCTGCGCAGAGCTGAGGGTGACTAGGCATGTGGCTCCCACCCAATCATAAATTTACTTAAAACATGAGAAGTCTGCATTTCCTTCCTTGCTTCCTTCCTTCCTTGCTTCCTTCCTTCCTTCCTTCCTTCCTTGCTTCCTTCCTTCCTTCCTTCCTTCTTTCTCTCCACCAGACTCCACAGCTCTCAAGCATAAACTTTGTGGGTGACAATGCCGGGCTGCAATTTCAGAAGGCTGGATGTGCCTGCCCACAGGCTTCCTGAATGGCTGCTGTGTCAGGAGAGGATAGGTGGGAACTTGTCTAGAGATGTTTTGAAATGAGATGCAGGAAAGAAACAGGGCAGTGGCCAGAAGCGGCCCTAGGGTGCAGAGGGACAAAGAGAGGGAAGAGGAGGAGGGCTCGATGACAGATGAGAATTTTTTTTTTGTTTTAGGGAGCTGAGTACAGAACTTGGGGGGCTATGTGGGCTTGGTGTGTGCTGGGCGCTTGGTGTGTGCTGGGTGAGTGCTCTACCCTGACCTACATCCCCAGCCCAAGGATTGTGTTCTTAGTGATAAAGTTCGTGGTGGGGTCATGAGACTATATACAGCACTGGAGTGGCGATAATGGATTTAGAAATTAAAAGGCCAAGAAACTACCAATGTCAGGTATCGGATCATTCCACCCAGTAAATGAGGAGGGGCAGGATGCGTGCAGAGAGTCAGAAAGACAAATGACAGCAGACAGAGGAGCAGGAGCCCCAGAGAAGGGGAATTGTGTTTATCTTTTTTTTTCTTGTCCTCCACCCATCCTTATCTTTTCTTTTTTTTCCCCAAATAAATAAACCTGCATTTTTCCACCAGCTGTGTTGTAAGTACTCCAGAAATAATCGCTGCTTTCTGAAGAATGCATCCCCCTAAAAGGCTCTCCAGTCTGGCATCTTCTAAACTGTACTTTGATATTCCCTTCCGAACATATTTATCTCCCATTGTTACCTGTCTCAGTGAATGGTCTCATCCTCTTATCGCCCTGTTCTTTCCTCACTGCTGCTCGAGATCAAATCCCCAAGCCCCGTCACTGCCAGCCCCTAAACACATCCCACAGGTTCCCACCCAGCTCCACTCCGCTTCTTCGATCCAAACAGCCTCATTTCCTACCGTCACATCCTCCCCCTCCATCAGGTGTGCATCTACTCTCACCTCCCTCAGCAGCCAGAGCAATGGGTTCAAAACCAGCACCTCACCAAGAAAGACTCCTTCCCCACCATCCCCAGACCTTTAAGGGTTTCTTCATTGCTCTTAGAGTAATTAATAGATTCTCTAAAAAAATACAGTTACCATTATTATTTTTACTATTATTATTATAACTGTGTGTATGCATCTTTGTGGAGTTGGTCACACCTTTTCACCTTTATGTGCATTCCACGAATTGAACTCCAGTCACCAAGTCTGCATAGCAAGCATCAGCTGTATATTGCTTGTCTTTGACAGCATCCTTTAAGGTCGAAGTACTCCTTAGCCTCATTGCACAACAGACTTTCTTCATCATTATTTTTTCTATCTGCTTCCCACCCAAGGTCCTTATCACGATCCTTGCCATATGAAGCTCTTTAAGAAAGAAGTTGAGGGGCTGGAGAGATGGCTCAACCGTTAAGAGCATTGTCTGCTCTTCCAGAGGTCCTGAGTTCGATTCCCAGCAATCACATGGTGGCTCACAACCATCTATACTGGGATCTGATGCCCTCTTCTGGCATGCAGGTGTACAAGCAGATAGATAAAGATAAATATATCTTTAAAAGAAAAAAAAAAGGACTTTGAACAACACTTCAAAAACAGGAAAAAAAAATTCAGATAAAGCCATTGCTGCTGCATCTTCCTTGTCATCTAAATTCTTAGTCATCATCATTGGTGCAACTTTTCTAAAATTCTTATTCAGTCACTTTGCTTGTTTGTTTGTTTGAGGCAAGATCTCATGTAATCCAAGCTGGCCTCAAACTCACTACATAGCTTTAGCTGACTTTGAACTTCTGACCCTCCTGTCTCCACCTCCCAAGCGCTGGAATTACAGGCATGCACCACCATGCAGTGCTGTGGATGAAACTGGCTGCTTCGTGCATGCCAGGCAAGCCCACTGCCAGCTGAGCCCACACCAGCCCACCAGTTACACATCCTTAGGCTCTCAAGCATGATCTGCATAATCTTCCTTTATGGTGCCTGCCACCATTTTAATTTTACATTTGTCTGGAAAATGTTTGATTAATGTGTACAGCCACAAGGATGGGGCTGTGCCCGACACAGAGGAACTCCTTAAATATTGATTGATTGAAAGAATGGCATATTAATAAACTTACTCAGTGTCATTAAGGGCAGATCTGGGACACTGTCCTTAGAGAGGAGATATGAGGTTTGAGAAATGAACCCCAGGTTCCTTTTCACTGAGGCTTTGTGGGGGAACTTCTCCTAGTCTCCTCCCTTGTTTAGCCTGGGCTGGGCTGCTGGGCCTTGCCAACACACCTCCACCAGCACCATAAAGAACTACAGACCCTAAGGACTCAAATGAATTTGTATTTTCAGGTGCTAGGAACCTTTCCTTTATCTGATGGTTGAAAGAAGCCTTTATCAACTTGATACTTGATTCATTTATTTTCTACTTGAACACATCTAATAATAGGATTCAATTCTCCTCCAAAAGAGTCCTTCTTTTAAAATACATATTAGTTAAAGCCAGGTACCAGTCCAGGGGCTGGGGGGGCTGGGGAGATGGCTCAGCAGTTAAGAGCACTGGCTGCTCTTTCAGAGGACCTGAATTTGATTCCAAGCGCCCACATGGTGGTTCACAGCTGTCCATAACTCCAGTGCTAAGGGACCCGATGCCCTCTTCTAGCCTCTGTGGGTACCAGGGACACACTCTGTGCATAGGCAGACATGCAGGAAAATACCCATATACAAAATAGAAAAGAACTTTAAAAATTTAAGCCAGTCATGATGGCATATTCCTGTAATCACAGCAATTGAGAGACAGAGGCAGGAGGATTACCACAAGTCCACACAAGTTCTAGGCCAGCCAAAGCTACATTCTGAGAAGCTATCTCAAAAAGAAAAAGGGGGGGAAGGGGTGCTAAGTTCTTCCTTCATTACATTGGCCATTTGTATTTATCCTGAAAATAGTGCTTATATAGACCAGTCTTGAACTTAAAAAAGTGAGCTACCACATCTGGCTTATTATTCTACCTCTCAATTAAAAAAGGAAAACTGATTCAAAACCTCTTTGTAGAGATTAAGGGGAAAAAATCCTTTGTCATTTATATTATAAATGTCTTCTGGTTTGTTCCTGATTTTTTACATTATTTACGCCATCTAATCATTTTTTTAACTTAATGCACTAAGGAACAAAACTATACAATTCCATTCGGCATAGAAAGAAAAACTTTAAATACAAAAAGAATACAGAAGGAAAAAACAAATCTTCCTTTCACCCCTGCTCTCTGGCTCAATTCTCCCCAAAGCAAAAGTTATTAACTTTTTTTTTTTTTAACTGTGTTTCTCCAGCTTGTTTAAAGGAATCATGATTCATATAGATTTACCGTGCCCACTTGAAACTTTCTACCACTTCTGGACCTTTCCATTTCAGAAGAATTCAGAGTAAGACAGACTATTGTGATTTGGGGAGAAAGAATATTTAGGTGGAGTAACCCAGTTTTCCACTGCTGCAGCTGTGTAAGCCTTCGCCCATTTCTATCAGCCACAGAGCGGTGACTGGGGGCGTGATGGCGAGTGTTGGCGTCTCAGGGGGCACACTGGGGGAGCAGGAAGAGTGCAGCTCCAATGCCATGCATACTTCAAGTAGAATGCCACTCTCCACCCTTTGATTCTTTTCATATTGACTTACTGAAGTTTTACTATGTGCCAGGAGGCAGGCGAGCCAAAGTTGAAACACTGTACAGGTTCCTGCCGTACCTAAGCTCTCCGTGCCAGGAGGAAGCCAGGCATGTAACACGTATGCAGTGATACGAAGTAGATAACAATGATGATGATGGGCAGCTGATGAGATTATGAATGACAGCTGATGGCTGTCTGTGTGGTGGGCTGGGAAATGACAAGACCAGGACAAGAAGAACAGTTAACAGACTGTACTGGCATGTTGAGCAAGTGGCGCAGAGGGCCAAGAAAAGTTGGGTGCTGGATGGAGGGAGGTGAAGTGCATCAGCGGTTTGGGGGAGAACAGGGAAGGGTGACTGCAGTGGGCTGGAGGTATGGCTATGAGGAGGGTGAGGACAGCGGTGGGATGTACTGGATGACTGTCCATCAAACACACTCCTCCTTCGCCACGTTCCCTGCCCACAGAGATGTGCTTCCTCCTCAGAGTTAGGTAGAGCGCCACTTCTAGGCCCTGCCTTTGGGTTTGGCAGTGAACTGCTTCAAACAGCGTCATGCTGGAAGACATGATGCAAGAGGAGGTGTGGGAAGTGGCTGCAAGCTGGCCTCGGCCACCTCGGCTCCTACTGACTATCACAAGGAACACCACAGCACAGAGGGCACGAGGAGCCAAGTCACATCTGAGTCCAGCCTAGGACAGCTGCATAGAAGGTGACCCCTATGTCTCTGCATTGGAGGAATAAAACCCCCCACCCAATGGCAAGGGGTTTTGAGTAGGGCTCTTAATCCTACGTTGTGGCCAACACCACTGAACGGGTCTCTACTCTAAACGCAGCCACGTCTTTCAGCTGTCCATTATGTTTCTCCTTTGTCCTTTCTGCCAGACTGTGATACCCCAAACGGCAGGGTCTAGAAGGCTCAAAGAGCCAAAACATCCTAGCTCTGCCCTTGGCCTGTGCTCAGAGTGACTTAGGAATCACAAATACAGCAGGTTCAAAGTAAGTATTTATTTGTTTTGAGACACAGTCTCACATATCTCAAGCTGGCCTTGAACTTGTCATATAGTTGAGATGACCTTAAACTTGTGAATCTTCTAACTCTATCTCCCCCCTTCTGGAATTACCATTATTACAATTATTGTTGTTGTTTTTATAAGAGAAAAAAAATTCAGCTTTAAAACTCTCTTCAGATACTACTATAAACTTTTAGGTTTACTGTAAATATTGGGGAAATTTCTCCATCAAGTTTCTTTCATTTAAGAATTACACGATTTCGGGCTCTTTTACTGGTTCATTAGTTTTCAAATAAAATAGTTTTGTAATGAATTAATTAACTAATTAATGAATCTGTGTGGGTGTGTTATTGGGGAACTGAGCCCAGGTCTTTAGGCTCCACTGCATCCTACCTTCAGCCACTGGTTTATTGGTGATGGCTGAGACACAACCACATGGTGTGTATTTCATGCCATCGCTGGTGATGTCAATGTTTTGGAGATATGTAAGAGACATCACCGAGGGGTTGGGGATTTAGCTCAGTGGTAGGCAAGCGCAAGGCCCTGGGTTCGGTCCTCAGCTCTGGAAAAAAAAAAGACAAAATAACAAGATATATCACATTTAACTGGCCGTGGTGGCGTACACCGTTAGTCCCAGCACTCTGAGAGGCAGAGGCAGGAGAGTTGCTGTGAGTTCAAGGCCAGGCTGGTCTACAAAGTCCAGGACAGCCAAGGCTATACAAAGAAACTCTGTCTTGAAAAAAAAAAAAACAAAAAAAGAAAGAAAGAATATGTTTAATTTGAGTAGTGGCGCTACAAGTTTATGCTGAGTAAACGCAGAAACGCAAAGTGCCCTATCCCAGGCGATTCCCTTAAAGAGAAAATACAGCACACACTTAGCAGGCATATGGAGCTCGAGAAGTAGATTTCTCATGCAGGCAACGTTTCATTTCGATTGGACATCAGTGAGTGCCTGAATTTCTACTTATAGTTTCACCTATGTGATGACTGGGTTCTGGAATCCAGACTTCCGGCCTCGTGGTTTTGAGAGAGGGCTTTGCTATATAAAAACCTACTCTGGCCTCCAAAATTCATAATCCTCCTGACTCAGTTTCCCAAGTGCGAAGATTACAGATGCAAGCGTGTCTCATTAGATCCATAGATTTAAAAAAATATTTATTTACTTATTAATTTATTTAGTACATAAATGTTTTGCCAGTATGTATGCTTGTGTACTACATGTGTGCCTAGTGCCCATGGAGGTCAGAAGAGGGTGTTGAATTCCCTGGAACTGGAATTACGGACAGTTGCAAACCACCATGTGGGTGCTAGGAGAAGTTCAGGTCTTCTGGAAGAGCAGCACATGTCCTTAACTGCTATGGGCCCATCCTAGCTGAAACAGCTGTTTCTCTAGCCTGGATTGATAGATTTTAGGCTTTGTTTCCCTTCCATTGTAGGATGCCACAGGACTGATGGCATGCCTCCTGAGAAGCTTGGGCAATGAACCATGTGCCCTGATACACAGTTACCAGAATAGACAGCTGTCCTGAGAACTGTAAGTACACCAGGAGAGACACTGTTAGCATTGTGTAGAAAACACTGTGGGCCCTAGAAACGGATCCCATCAAAGAAGGTTTCCCAACTCAGCAGCCCGAGAATTACATCCCTAGACACCTATAGCTTCTTCAAAGCCACTCCAGAATGGGCAAGTATGAAATCAGAGGAAAAACAGTGGTCTTAATTTTGATCAAGGTATTTTATATTTTATGTATTTTTTTTTTAAAAAGTGACCATGTAAAAATATCCCTAAGCTGGATATTGTGACTCACTCCCATAAGCCTAACACTTGGGAGGCAGAGGCAGTAGGATTGCTTGAGGCCAGCCTGGACTACAACAGAGAATTCCAGGCCAGCATGGGCTACAAAGTGAGACCTTGTCTGAGCAAACAAGCAAACTAATAAAAATTGCTAAGGCCTGCCCCAAGGTCCTGAAAGGCCTCTATGCAGTAAGGGGCCTGTTAATTTAAATCATTAGCGTCTTATACAGCCTGCTTTTAGGCGGATAAAATTTCCTAGTTTCGTCACTTTTCTTGGTTTAAGCACCATCAACAGAGCATGTTACCTGTTTGGGGGTTTTCTTTCTACATAAGCAAATATTTGTTGATTACTGGCGAGGCCCCGGGTGCTAGGGAGACTGCTAAGCGATCGCAATCCCTGGCCTCTCGAGCTTACGCTTCAGCTAAAAGATACACATTAATCAAATTAAGAGCCGCACTTCAGATGAATGTCACAGGAAGGTTTCTTTGGGGTTGTTCCCGCCGTACCCAAACCAAACCAATTATCGAGATTTGCTCATATGAGAGCGCAAGCTAGGGCTGCAAGGAGCCCCAGGTGGAAAGTCCTCAGGAGCAGGACTTCCGGACTTTGGCTCTCCCAGGACACTCTGCACTGTGCTCCACGTCTTCCCTGGATACTCCGCTATTTATCCGCCCCCCCCCCCAACCCCCGGCTTAGAAGGCTGGAAAAGGCTGCCGAGCAGGGCCTCTTCCCACAAGCAGGAGATCCTTGGCCTCAGAGTCCAGCAAAGGAGACTGCTTGAGGGAGGCTGAAATAAGACCCTGAGGTAAGAAGCAGTTCGGGACTCGCGGAGTCCCTCAGCGACCGGCACTGGGAGGGTGTGTTCCCGCCTTTCCTGCCCTACGCAGTCAGCCTACTGACACACCTCATCCTCTTCTCTTCAGCCAGTCATCCCGAGACGGTTGTCTGCACTCATTTTCTCCACTTCTCGCTTCCAATCTACCATCAATCTGTAGCTTCTAGCTTCCGCCACTGAAATTGTGGATGCCAAGTGTGACGGCAGCCGCTGCTGCCCGGCCTCTGCCCCTGTCCTTCCTGCTTCAGGTAGAAAGCTGTCAGTACCTGTACTCATGGGCCCCCGAGGCTCCTCCGGCAGCCTCTTAGGCAAATGTCAGTGAATTCATGCCTTCTATGACAAGCCCTCCACCGACGACCTGAAAGAACCGGTGTGTCTCTGCCTGGGTCCCCTCGCCCGGTTGGAGGGGTAACTGTGAGGAGAGACGCTTGTGCTGGCTTCCAGGTTTTGTGACGGGATTATGCTGTAGTTGTCCACAGTGGTTTCTGGCGGGGCTACTCTGCCTCTCCCTATTTCACCCCCCCCCCCAACATATATCTGTGTTCTTCCTTCTTTCAAATAAACCAATCTTTGTCTCAGAGCCTCCAAGATCACCAATAACCTCTTATTAGTAAATCAGTTAGTCTACAGGAGGCACCCGTTCAGCCCCTCTCGGGGACAGCCACGGCCACACCTTGACTCTGCTCTGTGCTGTATGCAACAGTAACCCGCCCCCCTGTTGGGCTCTGTTTCAGGTCCCGTTTCCCCATCACGTATACAGCGCCTCTTCAGGTCAGCTGTCTTCTTTCCCATCCTACGTGCCCCTCTGTGGGAGCAGGACTTATTTGCATGGGATGAAACCCTACAAATTTGTCGAAGATTCCCAGTTTCTTGGGGGTTCTGGTTAGTTTTAACTGTCAGCCTGACCCAACCTAGGGTCACCTGGGAAGAGAGCCTTAATGAAGAATTACCTAAATCATGTTGGCCCTTGGGCCTCCCTGTGGAAGGAATTGTCTTGATTGTTAATTGATAGAGGAAGACCAAGTGTGGCAGTACCATTCCCTAGGTCCTGAGCGGCAGGAGCAAGGAGAAAGCTAGCTGAGAGCAAGCAAGCAAGCAAGCGTGCACTCACTTTCTCTGCCCTTGACTGTGGATCTGAAGCTTTGAGTTTCTGCCTCAACTTCTCTGAAAAATAAAAGTACTATCACCTGGAATTTTAAGACAAATAAAACTTTCCTCCCCTCAACTGCTTTTTATCGGGGTATTTTTTAATCACAACAACAGAAAAATGGAACTAGAACACCAGGTTTCAGATAAACACTTGTACACAGAACATGCGAAGCCACTTGATTTCAATATATGGAATGTTTGGGGGTTTGTCAGCTGGGTTCTGGGTGAGGATGAGCATGTAAGGAAATGGAAGGTAAAAGCAAGGGAGCAGTTTAGGGGTAGGCCATCAGGTACATCCAACGGAGAAGGAAGCAGTCTAGAAAGCGGACAGGTGAGAAGGAGATAAAATCCTCAGAGCGCCAGCAGAGCAGAGTGACCTCCACACCAACATTTTAAAGAAAGAATTTGAAAGAAAAAATTTAAACACTAAATGATCTGCACGAGGAAAGGCAGAACTTTCTTAAACTTCCTTTTAGGCTTATTGTACAGGCTGGTATTATTTTTATGTTAAGTTACATAAGAGAACATTCTCCCTTTTGATGCTCAGGGAGATTAAAGGTCTGGCGTGGGCTTGGGAGTCCATGAGATTAAAGCATCACTGTAATAGGAGCGAGGGAGTGCCAAGCCGCAAGGACAGAGGTGCCATCCAAAAGCAGACACTCTCCTAACCCACCTCATCTGTACTGACCTCCCAGGCTAACTGAAACTTCCCATTCTCACTGAAACCCTGACCAGCTAGCAGCCACAGCGCCAGGATGCCCATGGCTGCTGGACCACTCTCCTGTACAACCACCCACACTTACAAGTTGAGTATCATTGTGATCGGTCCAAAACCTGTGTATTTCCACAGCTACACTGTGCTTATACAGTTTACTGTGTAAACCACCAACCAGTGCAAAAAGGGAAGGAATTGTCATTTCCGAGAACGCTACTCAGACGCTTTGAGAGAGCTCAGTAAAGGTAACCCCTGGGAGTTGCTGGGAGGGACCCAGTGTGGGTGGGATACATGGAAAACAGCACATCAAGTGCTCATTACACGTCAGGCTCTACCCTAGCCTCCGTACACAGGCGTGTCTATTTGATCTTCTCCAAAATGCTCTGATGTGGATACTGAAAGGACAGAGGTACAAAGAAGCTATGAACCTCGCCCACACCAGGAACACGGTGCACTCAGAATTCAAAACCAGTTATTGCCTGAGAGACAGTGCCCCTTACTGTCATATGGGTGTACCTGAGAATGCATCAATGATGGAGTTGTCAGTGCAAACACACTGACATTTTCTGTGTGCACATGTTCTTGCATATGCCCGTGGGTGTGCACACAGGCATGTGTGCCTGCCTGTGGAGGTCTGAGGTTGATGCTGAGGGTCTTCCTTCATCTCTCCCCTTCTTACTTCCTCCATCAGTCCTTACTCTCTGAGACAGGCCCTCAGTGGACCTGAAGCTCACTGACTGGGCTAGGCTGGTTGGCCAGTAAGCTTCAGGAGTCCACCCTAGTGCTGGGTTTACAGATACTCGGTCCACTTAGCTTTTGACATGGGTACTAGGACTCTGGACACAGACCCCTCCGCCTGTGTGGCTCGGCCCGTGGAGCCATCTCCCCAGCCTCAGGTTTTTTATTTTTTTATTTTTTTATTTTAAAGAAGCTGAAGCTGAACTCCATACACAATCCAATATGTGCCTGTTCAAGAGTGAAGGATTCCACTCTTAAGGAAAGGCCCTGGTCCATTACCCAAAGATTAGCAAGTGGCCATGTATAGATTCTAAGCCAGAGTGAAACGTTCGAAGGAGATGTATGGTGCTCTTTATGATTTCCTGCTTTAATGAATAGGCTAACCAACCCAGCACAGTGCTGGCTGAGTAAGGCTCCCTGCCTAACAACCTGTGAATCCACCTTCCACTCCAACACCCCGGCAGGAGAAAATCCAAAATTACAGGTGGGATACTGCCTACTTTCACAATCTCACTGCAAAGGAGACAGTTCCTATTGTTCCTATTTCTAGACATTTGACAGTTATTTTCCACGAATTTGCCTTTTTCTTTTCTTTCTTTCTTTCTTTCTTTTTTTTTTTTTTTTTTTGAGACAGGGCCCCAAGTAGCCCGAGCCAGCCTCAAATGTACTCTGTAGTTGAGGATGACTTTGAACTTATGATCCTCCCACTTCTACCCTCTACTTCCCCAATACTGGGATAACAGGCATGTACCACCATGCCTTGTTTATGAGGTAGGGGGAAGGAGCCCAGGGCCTCTAGCATGTAGCACAAACACTTTACCAATTAAGTCACAACCCTGGCCTCATACTGTGCATTTCTGCACATGTCATTTTCTTTGCCCGAATTGTTCTTTATTCCTTCCTCAAACTAGAGAATTCTAATTCAAATTTTTTCTTCATTCACTCATTAGGAAATGTTTCTTGGCACCTATATGTGTGAATAATGGATACACCACACACACATCTATACATGTACGAACACATGCATGCTTGTGTGCACACACACACATAGTCACAATGTCCTTTCTGAAATGTTATGATAAAATATTCCTTCACAGCATTTTAGCATTTTACTATTTTATGTTGTGTTTGTTTCTTTAGTGTTGGTGGCGAGAGGAAGGGCAGAGGGGAACCCTAGCTCCGCTCAGGGTGATATGAGGGTATATGCTCCGTGCTGGGAAAGGCAGCGGTCACTGAAAGGCACTGAAGAATCCTGTGAATCTAGCCTGTAGAAGAGACCTTGCTGGGAACAGAGCAGGTAGGGCCAGGAGCCAGTGGGGCGGAGTTGGTATGGAAAGGGAATAGCAAGAACCAAGATGCTGAGGCCAAGGGAAGGAGGAGATTTGAGAAGGCCAAAGGTCAACAAAGGGCTGCAGAGAATCCTTTCCAGTGTCGGGGAGGCTGGACAGGACGAGGCCAAGGAGGAAAAGTTAGCCAGATCCTCCATCGCTTCACAGGCCACGAGAAGAAAGCCCTCATCCTTACTGGGAAAGCAGAGAAGCCCTGCGTGGAGAGCCGACTTCAGACACTGTGATTTAAAACAAAGCCCTTTTCAGTGGCCAGGGAGATAGGCTGGTCAGTAAAGCACTCCTAGATAGACATGAGGACCTGATTTCCAGCACCTAAGTAAAAAAACAAACAAACAAAAAACAACAGGTGTGGTGATGTGTGCTTGTGACCCTAACTCTGGGTAAGGAGACATGATCGGAGCTTGCTGGCTGGCCAGCGTCAGGCCTGTGAGAGCCCAAAAATATCTCAAAAATATCCAACCAACAAAACCTCTGGGGGAATGGCTCCTGGGGTATGACACCCGAAGTCGACCTCTGGCTTCTACATCTGTGCACATGCACCTGTAAACACACACACAAACACACACACACACATACACGCGCACACACACACATACCTTTCCCACTGTCATTTAGCATGGAGAGACTCACTCCTCCTTTTACCCCTCCTCCAGACCAGATCTTCTCAAAGTTTTCTAAGTTCTTAGAAGGCAGGAGCACAGTCTGTCTTCCTCCATGCTGTATCCCCAGTTTCTAAAATGCCTCGTATTTATTTAGTAGGAGCATTCGGCATTGAGTAAGAAACATTACAGGCCAGGTGTAACACCAACATTTGGGGGACTGAGGCAAGAAGATTGCCAGGAGTTCGATGCCAACCTCAGCTCTATGGTGAGTTCCAGGCCAACCTGGGCTGTAGAGCGAGATCTTATCCTGACAAACAGAAACAACCCTCCCTCCCAAACACGTTACCTCGACAGTGCACCTTTACCATGTCACTTATCACACGCTGCTTCCTTCTCTAGCCCACTCTGTGCATGAGAAGAGGGGCTAGAGTCACAGTTGATGCGTCACAGCCGTGTCTAAAACCCCGGTCTTCTGAACGGAGGAGACTCCCACCATGTCTCCTGCGTGTGTGCCTACCCTTCCTCAGCAGAGAAGCCTCAGGCACTGTACTCTCTCTGAGCCCATGCCTCCAGAGGATAATGCCATTGTCTTACTTGGAGTCCCCAGTGGCCTTTATCCATTCTTTCCTCTTCAAGGCTCCAGAACCCGCCTCCAAGTAAAAAAAATTTATTCTGGAAATAAGTCACTCTAAGAATACTTTTGCTAGCGTGACAAGGGCCCAGGCTGGGCAAATTCCATCTCTGGACCCACTACAAAGCCTAGATCCTTGGTAACATTCCTTCCTCAGCTCTTGCCTAGTATGTCTTGCCATAAAACCAGGTGCCAGAGCTGGAGAGCTCTTAGCTCATTCTTGCCTTCTCTGCACATCATCCAAAACAAATGTGGTCTGATATGCAGTTATAAATACCCTTTTCTGAGTAGTTGGCCTTGACCCCAGTTGCCGGGCTCTACTTACCCAGCCATCAAATTAGCTCTGAGGGTCTTTCCCATCCCAACCTATTCATCTTTCCACGGTACTCTCAATATCTCTAGTTCATCCACTTGCAGTTCTAACAAATGTCTATTTTTGTTGCCTCCTGACAAAATTACCAAGTGCCTAAATTAATTGAAGGAAAGTTTCCTTCCTTTGACCTAACTATGAGCCTCAGGAGTCCAGCAGCAATGGTCTAGGAATCCCTGAGATGTTCTTTTTTTCCTGGGAGTTCACAAGGCAAAAACCATTCAGATTTTGACAGTACCGGGGTTTTTTGACTTCTTTATAATAATTCTCTCACAAGTGTACCATGAAGTATTCCAGAAGCCAATGGAATACTATATGATAATGTCGTTGTCTTCACATCTAAGAAATATGTTTGAGTTGTAAAATGTTTCTCCATTTTACCTCCTAATATCATAGATAATTCACATCAGTAAAGCTCTGTGTGGAACCTGAGCAATCTCTAAGAGGACATACATTTGTTTTTTTGTTTTGGTTTGGTTTTTAGTTTTTCAAGACAGGTTTTCCCTGTGTAGCCTTGGCTGTCCTGGACTCACTTTGCAGACCAGGCTGACCTCAAGTTCACAGAGATCCTCCTGCCTCTGCCTCCCCGAGTGCTGGGATTACAGGTGTGCACCACTGCACCAAGCTGAGGACACATTTTTAAGAGACCAAAAGTTATTTGAGATCTGAAGTACTGAGCACTAAGTACTGAGCTTCCACTGAGTAACAAGGGCAGTTGCTATTGTGTGGGTGTTTGCCCCCAAAGTTTTCCTCAATGGCAATTTATTTTTTTCTATTGGGAAGGGTGTGGCTTGGCGTGAGGGTGGAGGTCAGAGGTCAACCTGTAGGAGCCAGCCTTCTCCTTCCACCACAGGGGTTCTGAAAATTGAACTCGGGTCCTCAGAATCGGCACAAGGTGCCTTGGCCCATGGATCCATCTCTGTGTTTTCTTTATAAATTACCACAAATGTTCTGTTACAGCTACAGAAAATGAACTAATACAATAGAACAAACCAAGAAAGTGATCGGCCTAATTAAGAGCATAAACACACATATATTGGCCTTAATTGTTCTTTAAAGAACATTTTCATGATGAGGTGAGATTTATCCAGAAATTAAGGGATAGCCCTACATTTGGAAATCTATTAATATAACCTATTACATTAACAGATTAAAGTAGGAAAACCTTTTAAACACCACAGAAAGACACTTTAAAAAGTCAAAAACTTAATATCTATTCCTAGTACATAAGCAAACAAACTAAAAGAACTCAGACAAAATATTTTAGGAAACCAGGGGAAAAAAAAACTTCCTTAATTTGAGGAGGGGCTGTAACTATTCCTATTAAAATCAGAAACACAAGAAAATGCAAATTTTTGTTGCTATCATGGCATCAAATAAACATTATACTAAAGGTCTCAACTGCTGCAATATGACAGAAAAGAAAAAAGAAAAAAAGAAACAGAACCAGAACCATTACAAAAGAAGATACTGGACTGGAGAGATGGCTCAGCAGTTAAGAGTACTTGTTGCTCTTGCAGAGGGCCTGCGTTCTATTCGCAGCACCCACATGGAGGCTCACAGGCACCTGTAACTCCAGTAGATCTGATCCTTCTTCTGGCACCTGCACACACGCTGCAGAAACTTACATATGAGCAACAACAAAACAACAACCACAAAAGACATTCAACCATTACTATTTATAAATGATTTAACTTTCTCCTCCCTCCCTCCCTCCCTTCCTTTCTCTGTCATTTTATTTTGTTTTTGTTTTTTGAGATAGGATCTTTCTAGGTAGTCCTGGCTGTCCTGGAACTTGCTCTGTAGACCAGGCTCACAGAGATCCTCCTGCTTCTGTCCCCCCAAGTGCTAGGAAAAAAGGTATGTGCCACCACACCCAGCAAATAACTTAATTTTTAACTTACACAAGCAACAAAGTAAATAAGTGAAAATTTAAAACTATTCTGTAGTTTACTAAAAGCTTCATGAAAGATCAACAACAAAAATTAGTCCTGTTCCTATTGTCTAGCTATAGACACATTTTCCACCAGAATGGAAAATATCTGACTAATGATAGCAAGCAAAATGCATGTGGCAACATCCAGTAGTATGCCCAAGAGCACTACTTCAAGACACTGTGAACTTGACTGAGAGACGTTAAAAGAAGACAAAACTAAATGAAGGATGATACATCATATTCCTTTATGATACTCAAGCTAAATTGGATGAAATGGTAAACAAAACACTTGCAGGCTATTTTATGGAACTAAGAAAATTCTATGGCCCATGGTAGCTCAGTACCCAGCTGGGTACCCTAGTAAGGGGAACAGGGACTATTTCTGTCATGAACTCAATGGCTGGCTTGTCGACCATCCCCCCCCCCCTCTCCCCAACCTCCAAGGGAGGAGCAGCCTAACTAGATCCCAGAAGAGGACATTGCAGCCAGCCCTGAAGAGACATGATACGCTAGGGTCAGATGGAAGAGGGTGAGTTCCCCCCCTATCAGTGGACTTGGAGGGGGGCAGGGAGAAGATGAGGGAGGGATGGGGAGAGTAGGAGGGAATGAGGGAGGGGGCTACAGCTGGGATACAAAGTATATAACCTGTGATTAATATAAAAATAAATAAATTACTTAAAAAATTAAAAAAAGAAAATTCTAAAGTTCATTGGGAAGATAAATATGAAAAAGCAGTTAAAAATTATGGGAAGGTAAAGCAGGGTGACAAAGAAAATAAGAAAGATAATTTTAGAGCCAGCAACATGGCTGTGAAGGTAAAGATTCCTGTCTACAACAAGCCTGGATTTGATGCCCAGAAGCCACATGGTGGGAAGAGAGAACTGATGCCCACGAGCTAGCCTCTGGCATCCTCATAAGTGCCTTCACACGTACATACACAAAATAAAATAATATCAAAAATGTTAAAAGTAAAAGAGATACAGCCTGGTACTGGGGATGCAGAGGCAGTTGGATCTCTGTGAGCTCAATACCAGCTTGGTCTACGTAGTGAATTCCAGGCCTTCTGGGGATACTTAGAGAGACTGTGTCTCTAAAATACGTTTATTATTTATAAGATAAAAACCTGACAATGTGACAATATCAATTGTCACAGCGTACTGGCTGGCAAAAAAATTATAGTTTACATAATAGATAAAGAAGTAATATTATAATGTTAGGATGAGGACTTTCATATCAAAAGGAAATAAAAAACACCTTAGTAGAGAAATAGGCAAATAATATAAACAATCATGTAAGAAGAACTGGTCGATAAACATATGAAAGCAATTAGTAGTAAACATAGAAAGTCAAGGCTATAAAAGAATAACACAGAGGGACTGGAGAGATGGCCCTGCTGTTAAGAGAATCCAGGGTCCACATGGCGGGTCACAACAGTGCATAACTAAGTCTAGGCCCAGGGGATCTAACACCCTCTTCTGACCACCTCTGGCACCAGGCACACATGTGGTGCACAGACACACATGCAAGCTAAATACCCATATGCATAAGATGAATAAATCTTTAGAAAATCAAACAAATAATAAAGAGATGACTTAATCAGTACAGTACTTGCCAGAAAGGATGGCATTTAGTAGGTGCTGTTTGAGCAGCCAGAAAACGAATGTAGTGGATGGAAATTGAGGAACAGACAACTTCTGGTAAAATAATGAAATGTGGTGGAAAGGACCAAAGTAGACAGTAGTTTTGTTGCCAAATAAACAAGAGAGAATTTAAGGGGAAATTTGAGATAGTAGCTAATATTTAATGACTCCTTTGTGTGGCAGTGAATTGCATGTTTTGAACCGGTTATTTCATCTAGCACTGAAAACAATTTAAATTCCCTCACACAAAGAAAGAGGAGGAAGAGACTGTCCCCAGGCTATTCAGCCAAAGATATTCACACCTTCATCCCAACTCGGTTTTTTTCCTGTGGGGCGGGGGTCAGAAATATGTGTGTGTATTTGTGTTTGCACGCATGTAGGTTCGTATGAACACATGCTTATGGAAGCCCAAGGTTGATATTGGGAATCTTCCTTGATGGTGCACCCATTTTATTCTTTGAGACAGGATCTCTCAATCAAACCCAGACCTCTTCCCTACGGCTGGTCTTGCTAGCCAGCTTGTTCTAGGGAAGCTTAGCTTCCCAAGAGTAGAATCACAGACAGGCCACTGCAGGCCACCAGCATCTGTGTGTGGAATCTGAACTTGACGGAGCCCAGCCCTCTGCTCTGACTTTGAAGTCATACTCCTTTTCCAAAGAAGGAGAGTTCATAGGACGCACCTGGATATGTTATGTTTAAGGCTCTCATGAGACAGTCATTGGGGTGGGGCTTTTCGCTGGGTGGCTGGATGCCACGAGCCTGCAGCTTCTGAGAGTAGTCCAGAGTTGGATATGGACGCGTTATTGTCTATGTGAGAGAGGTGTCTGTTAGGCCAACCTGTGGCACTAAGCTGTGGTGGTCTGAATAACCCCCTTGGCTCATCTATCTGAACGCTTGGTCCCAGCTGGTAGAACTGTTTGGGAAGGATTAGGAGGTGTGTCTTTGTTGGAGGAGGTGTGTCACTAGGAATGGGCTTTAAAGAGGTTTAAAGAGTCCAGGCCACTATTCCCTGAAAGCTCTCTCTCTCTCCGCCCCCCCCCCCCTCTTTCTCTCTACTTCATCCTTGTCCATATGTAATCTCTCAGCTCCTCCAGCACCATGCCTGCCTGCTTGCCTTTTGCCATGCTTCCTGTCATGATGGTCATGGACTGTAACTCTCTGAAACTGTAAGCAACTCCCCAAGAAACTTTTTCTTCTGTAAGTTCCTTTGGTCATGGTGTTTTATCATGGCAATAGCGAAGGTACTAAGATTAGCCATGAAATAGTTATCAAGTTCCTGCATGAAAGCCAGACACATGGTATGTCAAATATTCACTTCCTGAGATTCAAAGGCTGCTTGTGTGAAGGACTGTAAGTTGGTATTCTTAATTGTTGATCTTTTAAAAATATCTAACATTTCCAATTACACTGTAAGCATCTTTAAAGCAAGGCCAAAATCCTAAGTTGTTTTGTATTCCTCTTGAAAGAGGGCTCAAAATGTATTTGTTGACTGACTGCCCTCCAAAAAAACAAGAAATGAACAGCTGTAAACAAAGACTAGCCCGGCCCTCAGGGGGTTAAGACATCAAGACTCTGTTTTTGTTATGATCTCAAAGTCTGTGAAAGGAGCCAGGTTTCACACAAATGGGAGTTTCATCACGGCCATCAGGGTTGACTGCCGCCATCATAAAGTTGTGGCTGGGTACGACAAACTGGCTGTCAAAAGCTCATTCCGTGTGGCATTTCCCTGAGCTCTGATAACACCCAGAGTTGGCCCTCAGCCTTGCTGGTCCAGAAACTCAATCCACTCAGACTTGAGCCCAGGGAGGATCAACAGCACTCACACAATCATAAAACAGGACTATGCAGCTAGAGTGTCAGTCTATTGATACACACAAAGGCAGATCAGATACTCACATCCATTCTCATTTCCCGGCAGCTAAGAGATGCTCAAAGCCACGTCACTACGAGGCCGTGTGGTAGGTGCAGCAGCAGCAGAACCCAGCCAGTGGCTAGAGGCTTAGGATGTTGAGCAGCACCAGGTTCTGAGCGCACAGGCAGCATGAGGTCCGCGCAGAGCAGTGGCTCCTGAGCCAGGCACACAACTCTTTGGTGCCCTAGCAGAGTGGCATTGGCAAGCTGCTTGATGTTTCTAGAACTAGACCGGGGATCTAGCTTTGTTGGTAGAGTGCTTACCTAGCACTCATAGTGGCCTGGGTTTGATCCCAGCATAGTACTAAAAACCAGATGTGGCTTCTACTTGTAATCTTAACACTTGAAAGATAGGGAGGCAAGAGGAACAGACGTTCAAGGTCATCTTGTTACATACGAAGTTAGAGGCAAGCCTGGGCTACATGAGATGCTGTCTAAGACAAAACAAAACAAACAAAAAACCCCCACAAAACTATAACTAGAACTACTAATTCATAGGATGGTGATACTCCAAAGGCTTACCATGAGGACTAAACAAGAGAACACATAAAAATGCCAGGCCAGGCCTGATGGAGAACGCCTTAAATCCCTACACTTGGGAGGCAGAGGCAGGTGGATTTCTGTGAGTTAGAGGCCAGCTTGGTCTACAAATGGAGTCCAGGACAGCCAGGACTACAAAGAGAAACCCTGTCTCAAAAAACTTAAAATAAAAATAAAAGCCTTATGAGCCAAGTCATATGAGCCACCGGGTAAATGGCGGTTACCTGTCCATCTCCACACCAGGGACACACCTGTTATGGGCTCAAGCTGGCCTTTGACACTATCCCTTGCTCTAAGCCACACACCAAAAAGACTGAAGGCAGAAAACCAGTTAAAGGGCTGCTGAGTGGTCCAAAACACAGAAGCTGGTGCCCTAAAAGCAAGGGAGAAGAACTGAACTTATTCTGAACTGGAGGCTACTTAGGAGGATGTAGTGCACTGCGTGTTTTCAGACCTACTTCTAATTCCCAAAGTGTTAGTGTGAGTATGAGTGTGTGTGTGTGTGGTGTGAATTTGGTCACAGGAGTCAGATTCAAGGCCTTGTTGATGTTAGGCAAATCACTGAGCTACATGCCCAGCACCACCAATGGCAATTTGTAAAGTAGATAACCCTCTTTCGGATGAAAGTCACACATGAAGTGGCTACAGCAGGATGGCAGGGCCATGATGAGCTGCAGTATGAGTCACAGTTGGGACGGCTCCAAAGCCTTTCTTCTTCCTGTGAGCATCCACCATGGTGCCTGTCTTGGTTCTTAACCAAGATGTCAACCTCGAGGCTCACGGTTATTTATTACCACTAATAGAGCATTGAAATTTAGAGAGATAATTTGCTTTCAGGAAACAGAACGCAGAGCAGACCAAGGTTATCGCTTTCATGAACAGCACCACCGTATCCCGCTTCTATTCCTGAGATACCTTGTCTTATGGAGGGAGAGCTCAGAGGTCCAGATCGCTGTAGGCTTGTTTTCGAGAGCACATCAGGCATCCTTTTTTGGTCACCCAGGATGGCTCTCAAATGGCAATCCTACCTCAGTCTCCAAACGCTGTGATCGTGATGTGAGCCCCCACGCTCCCTAAACCCATTTCACCTGAGGAGTTTCGTCAAAAGCAACTTAAGAGTGACTGTCTCAGTGAACAGACACTGTTTGAGCGGGAGAGTTTCAGTTGGGTTTCTACAGGGTTGCAGTGCGACAGAGACAAGTTCGTCGGGCATCTGGCCAGCATCACTGTGCTCCTTGGATTTTCATTGTCCTGGCCACATTCACACGCAAACAATCCCCTCCAAAAACGTAGTGTCTTATGGTATCGTGTACCATTCTTCATCCTGTATGAACTGACAGGTTAGGCCTCTCTGCCTTTACCGTTGCACCTTACTGCCCAACGCAAACAGAAAACTTTACAATTGTTCCCGTCTTTCTAAATAATGACTTCTCTTTCTTAGATTCATTTTGGTTTTGTGTGCTTTATGTATATGAGTGTTTCGTGATTGTAAGTGTGTGCATCCTGTGTGGGGAGTGGTGAGGAGGCCAGAAGACGGCTTTGGAACTGCTGGAGTGAGACTTACGGAGGGTTGGGAGGTGCCATATGGGTGCTGGGACCTGAACCTGGGTCCTCTGCAAGAGCAGTAAGAGCTCGTAACCATCGAGCCATCTCTTCAGTCCCATATCTGTTGCTTTGAATTGGTTTTATGTACAATTCCGTCCTCATGAGAAAAATGTAATCAGTTTTGTTTCTCTTCAAATTTAATGCCTGAAGCTGGATATGAAGGTTTATGCCAGTAATCCCGGCACTTAGAACATGGAAGGAGGAAGACACACACACACAGAGACAGACAGAGACAGAGACAGAGGCACAGAAAGAATAAAATTTAATACCACAGCCAGGCATGGGCTTTAATCCCTAGACTGTAGAGACAGAAGCAGGCCAATCTCTGATTTGAGGCCAGCCTGGTATTTAGTGGAAGGACAAACAATGCAGAGTTAGTGACGGAAGAGAAGAGCATTTTAGAAAACATGTTATCAAAATACAAAGTATTTTGTACAGTTAAAAAAGATGAGTAAAGTAAGAGAGAGTGTGCTGAGAGCAGCCAGGATGTGTTATATACATGTGTACGATTGTCAAAGAACAAATTTAACCAATAAAAAAAAAACGAATAGGCAAAACAAACAAACAAATATTGGATAAACCTAACCCAGGAAGTCTTCTATAATAAAAAACTCTGAAACACCAAAGAAAGAAACAGAAGACACTAGAAGAGGGAATGGAATGACCACTTGTACTTATGGATTGGGAGAAGTAAAATTGTGAAAATGGCCACAATTACTAACAGCTGTCAACTGATTCGCTGCAATCCACCAGAACTCCAATGCTATTCTTCACAGAGCTAGAAAAACCATTCTTGAAATTGTTTACTTTGGAAGTATGTCACTATGACAATACTTTCACTAGAGTGACAAGGTTTCAGGCTGGGCAAACATCATCTCTCCTGATAGCCAAAGCAATCCTAAGCAAACCATTCCTGATTTCAAGTTATGCTTTAGAGACATCTTAACAAAAGCAGCATGGCAGTAGCTCAAAAACAGACTCTATATCAGTGGGATGAAAAAGACATAAACCCATGAAGCCACAGAATTGTTGCCAGGAATACTGGATATCCACATGGGGAAGAATGGAACTAGATCCCCATCTTCTCCTCTTTCACAAAAATCAACCAGAAACGGATGGAGAAACTTAATTTTAGATCCGGCAGCTCGGAAACTGTCAGAGGGCAAGATAGGGACAAACACTTGAAAATATAGGAATAAGGCAAGGATTTTCTGAACAGGACTGTGCTGCTCAAGGAACAATGCCGACCGCTAGCAAATGGGACGTCATGAAATCACAAAGAGTGTCTGTACTGCAAAGGAAACAGGTCACAGAGTGAAGGAACAGCTTACACAATGAGAGGAAATCCCTGCCATCTTCTCCTTTGGCAGAGGATTAGCATCCAGAGTATACAAAGAACTCAAAAACCCAAATAAGAAGTCAAACAATTCAACTGAAAATGTGCTAATGAAATCTCAAAAGATGAATTACAAGTGGCCAAAAAATCTATATAGAAACATGTCCAGCCTCACTAGCCCATAGAGGAGAGCAAATTAAGATGACATTAAGAGTCCGTCTCAACCAAGTGAGGATGGCAGTCATTAAGAAGACAAGTAAAAAGTGCTGCCCAGGATTTCAACAGAAAGGAATCTTTGTACAATGCTGGTGGGAATGTAATTGTCCAGCCACTGTGGAAGTCAGCAAAAACTAAACAGACCCACCTCATGACCCAGCCTCTCCCCTTCCGGTATCCATCTGGAGAACTCTCAGGCAACATAGCTAGAGATACTTGACATCAGTGTTGCGGCATTATTCATAGTAGTTCAGTTATGGAACCAAAGGAGGTGTACAACAGCACAGGAGTGGATGAAGAAAAGGTGGTGGGATTTAATTTGGTCATTAACGAAGTTACGTCATTTTCAGGGAAAATAGATGCAACTGGAGACAATCTTATTAATCAGTTTCAAACAAACATGTCCTCTCTCATTTGTAGTTCCTTGATTTTATACAGATACATGACACTATGTGTGTGTGTGTGTGTGTGTGAGAGAGAGAGAGAGAGAGAGAGAGAGATAAAAGTAGAAGTGAAACTGTCTCTGGAAACAAGGGGGCAGACAGAAGTGGAAAAGGAGAAAGAAGGGAAGGCGAGGGAAAGGGCTGAGAGTGTCCAGTAAGAAATGAGGAGCCCTGGGTAGAGCCAGAGATGATGCTCTGACATTCATATTGTTTGGGATGCAATGGGAAGTAACTGAAAGAGAGGAGAGTCAGGCCTAGAAGAATAGAGCTTGTCTGAGAAGCAGACGCAGGGAGCTGTGCAATCGGTGATGAAAGGGCTTAAGATGACAGTGGGAGAGCCGAGGCAGACAGAATGTGTGAGATATAGGTATATGGCACATTCAGGCACAACAGTTAGCTAAAGGAGCAATACTAAACACATGAAGGTGTTGGGAAAGAGAAAACATAGCAGCAAAATCCTGAATGAGTCCTTCTCAAAAGAGATGATTCAAACGGCCAATAAATGTAACCAGGAGCACGTAGAGAAGAACTAAATTTAAAAATTCTATAGCCACAAAACTGGAGAAAAAGATTAGAAGGTAACACCTACCATAACCAAGCAGGCAAATTATAGAATCAACAAATGAGCGAGTAAAGGAAATGTGGAGCTTTGTGGAGTAAAAGTTCATGGTGGAGCTTTGTTCAACCATGGGGAAGAATAATACATTCACAGGAAATGAGTAAGACTGGAGATCATCATGTTAAGTGCAATATGCTGTTTCTAGAAAGACACATTGTTAGGAGGCACAGACAGACAGGCGGACAGACAAACATGAAAAGGACTGCTTGAGAAGTGGAAGGCGGAGGAGAGCCCAAGAGGAGCGATGGGGAGGAGCATGAAGAGGGTGTGAAGATGGTCGTATTATACCGTATACTCGTGTGAAAATGTCATGAAAATCATGATTTTGTATGATTAACATATACTAACAAAATGAATGGGGTTAAGTATTAGAGGAAATGCAATAAACATCTTTGAAAAATCTGTCTTGTCCATCATGTATTAACTGTTAAATAAAGTAAAAAGAAATAAAAGAAAACATTGATAGGACTTCTTTTGAATGCAATTAAACATAACCAGGAAAGTTGAAGAAACCCTAATCTTTGATGCAGACATAAAGAAGCATTTTATATATCAGAACAGATTTTAAATTTTTTGGTTTGGTTTTTTGAGATGGGTTTTCTCTCATGGACTCACTTTGTAGACCAGAATGACCTTGAACTTATAGAGATCTGCCTGCCTCTGCCTCCCTGAATGCTGGAATTACAGGCATGTACCACACCTGGCTTTAAAAAATGTTAACAGCATCATTTCCCGTAGGATCCAAAATCTGAAAATTCTAAAAACATTGCCAGGCATGGCTGCACATGCCTTTAATCCTAGCGCTAGGGAAGCAGAGACAGGAAAATCTCTGAGTTCCAGGCCAGCCTGTCTACATAGTGAACTCCAGGCCAGCCAAAGATATACAGTGAAACCCTGTCTCAAACTACAACAACAATAGTAACAACAGCACACACACAATTGTTAGGGTGGGTCTATAAATCAGTGAATATTCATTCATACACAGCAACAAAAATGAAACACCTCTAGCTACATGCAATGTCCTGAATGGGTTCCCCAGGCTTAATGATGAACAGAAGAAAATAAACACAAATAAAACAAAACCCATAACTTCCCTCATATAAATGTCTAAAAGTGTTCCAACTAAGCTATATTATGTAGGAATGCAAACATGGGCATTAAAACATAAAAAGAGAAACAAGAAAATAATCGTAAAGGCTGAGATGATCCACAGTCTTCCAAGACAGCACCACCTGGGAAGTGAGTGTGCAAACGTGTGTGTGTGTGTGTGTGTGTGTGTGTGTGTGTGCGCCTATCAAGGACATTTTCTACTCAGGCAAAGGCAAGGCACACAGGGCAGAAACAGGGTGAGTGGACAGGATGTATAAGCTCTGGTCATGCTGAGTTTAGGGCATCACATGATCAGTGTTTAGAGGCGCTGTGCACACTTGTGAGAAACTCATTGGCACAGATATCTAGTGCAGAACCGGGGTTCAAATATTTGGGTTTCAAAAGTGGTTCAATGTAGTTTGGACCACCACCGCTCTGAGGAGTCTGATTTATGTCAGGTAGGATGACAGAGTAAGAGGGTATGCTGATTGGACGGCAAGAGAGGAAGCAGGGAGGGGTCCTAACTTTTTGGGCAAAATAACTGGGCAAATGGTGTTGCCATCACTCTGGGATGAAAGAACCAGTGTCTTTGTTGTGTTCTATGATAGCTGCTGTGATAAAGCATCATGACCAAGGCAACTTGTAAAAGAAAGCATCTAATTTGGGGCCCACAGTTACAGAGGCTTAGAGTCATGATGGTGTATAAGCTGAGAGCTTACGCCTTGATCCACAGTTTGGAGGCGGAGACAGAGAGCTAACGGGGAATAGTGGAATCTTTTGAGACCCAAAAGCCAACCCGCAACAGAACAACACATCTCCACCAACAAGGACACACTTCCTAACTCCTCCCAAAAAGTTCCACCAACTGGGGACCAAGTATTCAAATATATGAGCCTACAGGGACCGTTCTCCATCAAGCCATCACACGAAGCAGAATCACTTTTGAAGTTTTTTTTTTTAAGTTTGTTTTTGGGAGACAGGCTTTCACTATGTATTCCTGGCTGGCCTGGAACGGGCTGTGTAGACCAGGCTGGCCTTGAACTTACAGAGATCCACCTGTCTCTGCCTCCCAAATGCTGGGATTACAGATTTGTGCCACCACATCTAGTGAAGTTCCACTATTGTAACAATAGCATTTAAGCTTCCGGACCTAATTCCAGGTTGACTGTTACTTGTGCAAACCACACTGTACTCCCTTACGTACCTTGGTGTTATATTTTTGCTGTTCTCATGCTTTTGTCCTCCCCTGGAAATACAAACTGCTGTCATTCTTCTGAGAACCATTGCTGTCTCATAGGCTAATTCTTCTACTTATTACCTTGACTGTATTTCTTTTACTTCTTCAGATGTGCATTGTTTTGGTTTGGGGCTTAAAAGTCCTCCCTAACCCCCTGCCCCTGAAGGCCATGTGTTAAAGGCTGCCTGCTAGCCAATGGTGTCATTTGGAAGTGCCTTCTAGTAGAAGCCATGTTATTTGAGCATGGCTTTGAACAATGTTTTAGGACTCTGATTCCTTCCTTTCCCTTTCCCTCCAAACTATCATGGGCCAGCAGCTTCCTCTGCTACACCTTTCTCCCATGATGCCTTTCCAGTGGCCCAAGAGTAACAGGGCCACGCAACTGTGGACTGAAATCCTTCCTCCTTTTAAATTGTTTGTCTCAGGTATTTTTGTCATAAGCACGGAAAACTACAGACAGTCCTTTACTGTTCCTGTCCTATGAGGTCACTCATCTTACCTTCCCACTTGGTCATTCATTCTTTCATGCCAGCTGCAGGAAATGGGAAACCATTTATTTACCTTAGAAAATGGGTAGGTCTTGGACTTAAAGAGAGTGCCTAATCTAGAATTTATGTTTTGATGGAGATATATATGTATATATATATACACATATGGTCAGGTATGATCTTCACTGGCTCAGAGAAGTGCACAGACCAACAGCAAATTAAAAGCTTAAAGCTTAAGACTTCTTAGGACTGGAGCACACACAGCCTAAAACAACTCTACTACCAAACAGAATGGGAACGCCCTGGGGCATTGACTCACTCCTCAACTTGAGTTCAGAGCCTTCTTTCCTCTTTCTTTCTTTCTTTCTTTCTTTCTTTCTTTCTTTCTTTCTTTCTTTCTTTCTTTCTTTCTTTCTTTCTTTCTTTCTTTCCTTTTTCCCAGAGAGGGTTTCACTGTATAGCCTTGTCTGTCTTGGAACTCCTGGCGCTCTCTTTTCAATGATACTGTCTTGGAAGTGGCCATCACA
This sequence comes from Pachyuromys duprasi, assembly GCA_028658305.1. Lineage (NCBI taxonomy): Eukaryota > Metazoa > Chordata > Mammalia > Rodentia > Muridae > Pachyuromys > Pachyuromys duprasi. Next base: position 93,979,707 of record CM053763.1, read on the forward strand.
GTTGATCTATGTAGGGGATGAATCAAAGCAGGTATTCTGGTGCCCATGAGTCTCCTGACTGGCTTCTGATGGAAGCCTCCAAGCTGTCCGCAATCTTTGCTAGTTGTAGCATACAAACGGATGAATGTCCTTATAGAAAGAACTCTTAAAACCTGTAACAGGTTGGCGGCAGTGGTGCATGCCTTCAATCCCATCATTCAAGAGGCAGAGGCAGGAGTATCTCCAAGTTTGAGGCCAGCCTGGTCTATATATTGAGTTCCAGGACAGCCAAGGCTATATAGTAAGAACTCCCTTAAACAAACAAACAAACAAAAACTAATAAAAGAAGTGAGGCATGGTAATCACAAGGTGAGGCAGGGTTTCTCTGTGTAGCCCTGACTGTCCTGGAGCTAGCTCTGTAGATCAGGTTGGCCTTGGATTCAGAGATCGGCCTGCCTCTGCCTCCTGAGTGCTGGGATTAAAGGCCTGCAGCACTACCACCAGGCAGCTCTTTGTAAGTGTTCAAATAAACATTTAACAAAGCTTAATTACACTCTTAACCTAGAAAATGCAGACTAAAGAAACAAGGCACCTATTAAATTGACAAAGATGAAAGGATTTATCATAAAGTGCTAAGAGCACAAAGAAAGAGGTATCCTAGCCATAAGAACAAAAATTTGAATATGCCTATCTTTTTATCCAACAACTACTATGAGACTTCCAAGTATTTCTATCCACTAATGCAACTGAGAAGTTAGGGACATTGCCAGGACAGCGTGAGCAGACGTGAACAGCGCTTTAGTGTAAGGCCTTCCTTCCCCGCTACTCCCAGGTAGCCCAACCTGCAGCTCACGGAGGAGCAAGGAGCAAGGCTCCGAGACCATTCAAGTTCACACATTCTATGGAAAGAGAATCAGGATTCAAATCCAGGCCTGTTTGTCTCCGAAACTCAAGGGTAGCTTTGAGAGGCTCAAAGCAAGACAATGAAAAGGACACAGCCGAGCCGTGACAGCTGTCTGGGCTTCCTAACAAGTCACTGTCCCTTGGCCCTGAGCTCCCAGGTCTGAGAGGTGCTTTTTCTTAACCCTCAGAGAATCCAGAGGACAATTTGTCACCAGGGTTATTAGCATTTCTCCCTGGATATCGACAGCTTGTCTTTTCTCCGTCCAACCAGTGACTGATTTCTTCAAATGTTCGCCAAATACAGCCCAAGTCGCCATGGTAAACCTATTGACAGAATCATATTAACAGCTACTGAGCATTTACAGGGCTGTAAGTTATGCAGAAGAAAAAAGATAAGTAAAAAAAAAAAAACCCTACAGAAATAAAAGATGTTCAATCAGCAGGGGCAATTATTTATTTAGAAGCTGCTGGTTGGAACTGTGTTAAATATATTTTAATTGCTAATTATGGCTTCTAATAGGGGAGGGAGGATCCCTCAGAGTTGTTCCTCCTTCAAGCTGATCGTTAATATTTTAGCCGCATGGCTCCAAAACAATGCGTTATGTAGCTGACCCAGCTGCAACGCCATACTCTCACAGTTGATGGGAGTTTTAGTCACTGGCTTAGCCATAGAGGTTCTCCTGCCTTGTCTGGCCCACCACACCAATACCAACAACAGTAGCCACCTGAGCAAAGACTGAGACTAGTTCAATAAGCAAAACTGTGCTCTAAGCCATCCAAACAACTGACAATTTTTCAAAGGGATGACCTATCTTTTCTAAGTTAATTTATACCTTTCATTGGGGGACATAAGTGTTGCCTCGGGCAAGACAGAATACAGAGGAGTGTGAGTGTCTAATTCCCGGGGTACTTCTGGGTGACCCTACTGATAAATAAGGTCATGCTGCAGGCCAGGGGAAGTACTGAGAATCCTCTGGGTTCCAAGGGTGAACATGTTCGGCACCGGCACTGGGTATTCCCCACTCCATGGCTTCTTAGGGAGAATCTAATCGGTTCATTTGCAGACACCTCATCAGCATCCTGCTTTGTTAAGGACCGTTTGATGTCCCCAGGAAAACCTTCGAAGTCTTTTTAAAGCCTTCTTGATGTGAACCAGAAAACCATATTTTTGTCAAGAGTGCTCTCAGCCTGAACCCCCAAAGGTTTAGGGCTCAGACACCACGAGCTTCAAGCAGAACTTAAACTTTCTAAAATTTCTTCCTGTTGGTCTGCAAGCCCCTCCCTGGCTTTCATGCTGACAGTTTCTATATACTCTTGGACCTGTTTTCTGTTTTACAAACACACATACACAGAAAGAGGGAAGGGGGAGGGACAGAGAGAGAGAGAGAGCAAGAAAACCTAGGAGAAGAACTAGAAGAAATATCCCAAAGAAGGGGCCATGTCTTCACTAAGGAGAAAAGCCGTTTCCATCTCCACTCTCATCTCAGAATGGTCACGGCTGGAGCCTCTGGCCAGGCTACACTAGTGAGAGCCAAATGATTTACAGGGCCAGACAACTATGATTTTATTTTTACTCGAGGCATTTAACTAGGTAAAGCGGGAGCTCCCTGGGCTCCAAGGAGCATTTTCAGAGAAAGGTGGATGCTGGCTAGGAGGACTGCCCTCAGGATGCAAGCCTTTAACCCGAGGGTGAAGGGGCAGGAGGCCTAATTCCTAAAACCAGGTGGAATCACTCAGCTTCTGTCAAAGACTCTTGCCTGAACTCCCTAGCTTCAAAGCTTTCCTCGTACCGTTTTTTTCTCCTTCATATTTGAAAATTCAGCTCCTTAAATGTCAGCAAAAGTTGAGATTCGGGAGGCCGACTCCCAGGTATAAAACGGTCTAAAAGTGTTCCAGGCTCTGCCCCACGGCTGACCTCACACTCGAGTATCACTGACCACTGTCTCAAGGTGTCCTCCTGTCATAGGGCAACACATTCTCTTACTTCATCTGTCCAATCGAGACAAAGAGATGTGTTATCTCCTTTCCCTCACGCAGCCGAGCAAAGTGAGTTTCCACGTGTTTGAATCACGGACTGGGAGAGCCGGGTCCACTGGCAAGCTTTTCTGCACACGGATGAGGACCTCAGCGTGAATCCACAGCACCCATGTAACAAGCTCCTGGGGGCAGCCGTAAGCCCAGCGCTGGGGAGGTAGAGGCTGGAGGAGCTTTGGGATTTCAGCCCATCAACAAGCTCCAGGCAGCACTGAGTGACCCCCACCACCCCTGTCTCAGACTGAGGAGAACTGTGGAGGGGAACACCCAATGCTGATCTAGTCTGTGCAGGTTTGCTGTCATCTTCAGGTTGTTTATTTGGGGCTAGGTTTTTTGCACTTTGTGTCTGATTGATTTACTTATTATTTATTGAGTACCAACTATGGGAAAGGCACAGCAGTTATTCTAACAAGCACAGGACATTGCCCCATCCTTGTCTCCCACTGTGACTACGGCAATGGTGATGTTACAAGGTTTCTGGTACCAGAAACAGAACAGTTCCTCTCGGCTTTCTATGCTTCAACCCATTATCAATCACAACGTGACGTTTCTCCTTGTTTAACATACTCCTGTGCACCCAGAATAAAACCCAAACTTCCCATGGCTGGAAACACTGACCAATTCGGATCTCATCTGCTACCATACTACCACGGTCCCCTAAACAAAGCCTTAAATAAACCCATCCTTCTCCCCAAGCCTCTTGTTCATTGTTGCAAATCAAATGCCATTTTAAAGGACAACCAGGTAAGTTGACAGTGGACCCTTTCGGGGGGTGTTTTTAGGGGTTTTTTGTTTGTTTGTTTGTTTGGTTGGTTGGTTGGTTGGTTGGTTGGTTGGTTGGTTGGTTGGGTTTTGGGACAGGATCTTTCTACATAGCCCTGGCTATCCTGTAACTCACTATGCAGACCAGGCTAGTCTCAAACTGCCTCTGCCTCCTGAGCACTGAGACTAAAGGCGTGTGCCACCACATCTGACTCTAGTGGCACATGTGTTTTAATGACAAATAATCATGTAATAATCAGTTACAACTTCCTTCTTGGGTAATGCAACTAATAATTTTAAAAGAATGATTATTTTTTTAAAAAAATATTCAAATGCAGCAAGCTATTAGGCAAAATTAAGGTTTACAAATATCAAACAAAAGCATTTTACTCTAGAACTTACAGCTTACTTCACTGTTTTAAAAATGTAAGTACAAATAAGAATTCCAGAGAGTGTGACTCTCTTATATAACATGCACAAAGCCTTGAGTTCAACTTCCAGCACTGAAAAAACAAACAAGCAAACAAAAAACAACAGTATCTTTGAGGATCTGGTGAGACAGCCCAGTCAGTATAGTTTGCAGCCCAAGCCTGAGTGGCTAAGTTCAATCCCGAGCACCCATGTGGGAAGGCAGGCAGGTCCCTCTTATTTGTAATCCCAGCACAGGGATGATGGGGACAGGATGATCTCTGCGGCTTGACGGGCCCGCCAGCACCCTTAGCAAGCCCCAGGTCTCAGTGAAACTAGGCGAGGCCTGGTGGTGGTGGTGGTAGCTCAGGAAAAAAAAAAAAGGCAAACAACTTCTGAAGAATGATAGTGGGCTACTGGCCTCCCCACAGGCACACACAGACTCACAAAGAGTAGCAGAGCCAAGATAAGTCAGTTTTACAAAGGCCCCTCATTGTTCAGTCTGCATCTACTCGGTGGCTGGGGAACTGTGCAACTGGGTCCTTACAGAGGGCAACAGATTCTGAACTGATGCGCATTGACCGAGGCTGCTGACATGACAGAGACCCAACACAACGGAAAACCCTTTCATTCTCCCCTTAGATGACAATGCTTATTAAATCGCCCAGCCCCCTATTTTGAGTGGGAAGAGAACAGAGTGTTTAGCTCAGGCTGGCCTCGCTAAGGATGATCTAATCTTCACTAAGGATGAGCATAAACAGCTAATCCTTCTGTTTCCTCCTGCTGAGTGCTGGGATCACTGGCCTGTGTCACCAAGCCTAGCTCTTCTTTTTGTTGTTTTAGAGACAGTGTCTCATGGAGCTCAGGCTGGCCTTGATCTTTCTATGCAGCTGAGGATGGCCTTGAACTCCTGACCCTCCTGATTCTCCAGAGCGGGATTAGAGGTGTGCATCACCTTGCCTGGTTTCTACTGTGCTGAGTATCAAATTGAGAGCCTTGTGCGTAGCAGGCAAGCACGATACCAACTGAGCTACCCCACCACCCCCAACAAGGTTTATTAATGGGTAATTTTTAAATATGCTAAAAAAAAAACACAGACATTTTTCTTCGACGTAGACCAAGAAAACATTTCTGAAAAGAAATATTTTACAACCGGCATTGTTCAAAACTGCCAGCGTGATTGAAAAACAGACTGACTTCTAATAGTTTGTTCTTGTTTCAAGGCAGTCTCTCTTTGTAGAGCAAGCTGATCTTGAACTCAGAGAATGCAGACACTCTTCTGCCTCCAGAGTGCTGGGATTTAGTCTTGCACTACCATGTTCACTTACTGCTTGTTTTACAACTCCTATATAGACTAACAATACTCTGTCCTCTCTCACATGCACAATTGGGAAGGGAAAACAAAAACACCCACCCAACTATTAAGTGCTGTGATGTGAGGAAACTGAATACCATGGAAACAAAACCGGGTCAGAGAAATAGGAGACAAATGATGAAAGCACAATGTGCCAGAAGCGTGGACGGGAACTCAAGAATTAGTGAGCTGTGGCCAACCACAGAAGACCTTCCCTCTCAGACTGGAGCCACCTGAGAACAGGACACAGAGACCAGCTCCACTGCATTGAAGGGTAAAGCCAACGCACCTTCCTCTCTCGGCGACATCAAGCCTAAGGGAAATTTTCTTGTATGTGGTCTTAACTGTGCTTTAGAGTCTGAGGCTGAAAGATAAATGTACACATGTCCTATTGAGCCAATGGCAAGAGCATGGTCTCCAGACACTATGCTTGCCAAGAACGCAGGCCCCATGGCACATGAGGCAGAAGAGACCCCACAGAGGCCAGGGCTGTGGACACTGTCTTCTGGACCCATTCTACTTGGGTTGCTGTGCTAAATTATGGGGTCAGAAACGGGGGGGGGCAGTGGAGTTGGCTAAATGGGATCCCATCTCCCCTCACACCTGTCCCCTTGCTCACTTGATGAGAGCAATGAGCAGTGGCCACTCATAAGTCTCTTCGATCTTTTCAAAACTCCCTTTTTGGTGTAGATTCTAGAACAGTCTACCTTTTTGAATGGTGAAATGGAAACAGCCATCAGCTAACTCTTTGTTGTTGTTATTGTTTTTGCTTGTTTTAATAAACTAATTCAGAAAAGAAAGTTAATTTTCTATAAAAAGAACAAAGAAGCCAGACATTTCCCAGTATTTATGACTGTAATCCCAATTCACACAGCCACAAAAGGGACAGAGACAATAATTAGTTTAGAACCAGAGGAAATCACATTTTATCAATTCAAGTTTTTAAGGTTTGATCTTTAAACATTTTCCATATTGTTCCCACCTCCTAGAATAAGGCTGCCCCATCCTATAACTTTCCCTATTATGTTTTAAAAAGAAAATTTTATTTTAGAATAGCCTTAGACATAAATAAAAACTGCAAAACTGGTACAGAATTTCTGTTTACTCCTCCACTTTCCTTTCTTCTTAACACCCAATATTACTGTGGTATATTTGTCAAAACCAATGAGTCAGTATTGGTAACAGTTTTATGAATTAAAATCCATGCTTTATCCAGATTTCCCTGAGGGTTTACCTAATGTTCTTGATTTGCCAAAATCCCCAAGCTATCTTCCTAAAATCATAAACTAGATTCTTTAATTATAAGGACAACACGAATGCACATACTATCTCTTCAGGTACTATTCACAGGTGCATAAAAAAGCAGTATTATTTCCTTCCTTCCATCCTAGCATTTCCAATTTCCCAGAGGAAACTACTGTTAACTGTCATTTTATATCCTTCTGAATGCTTTATATGCATATATACACATAAACATGCATTTTCTATACAAGCAATCTTTAAAATTTGTATTACATTTCTTTTTTGAATGGTTTATTTATTCTTATGAGTGTTTTGCTTGCATGTACGTGTGGGTGTCACATATGTGCCTGATGCCAGAGAGGCCAGTAGAGGGATCAGATCCCGTGGGACTGCAGTTACAGGTGGTTGTGAGCTACCATGAGGATGCTAGGCACCACACTCAGGTCCTCCAGAAGAGCAGCAAGTCCTCCTACCTGCTGAGTCACTTTCTGAGTCTCTGTTACACTCGCTGTTTATTGTGGGGTAGAGGGCATAGGTGTAACACAGCATATAGAGGTCGTATAACAACTATGGGAAACAGTTCTCTCCTACCACATGGGTCTCTACTCAAGTCATTGGGCTCAGAGGCAGGCACCTTGATCCACTGAGTCATTTCTCCAGTTCACAAAGAGATTCCCACACCCCCCTCACTGTACCTTGTTTCACAAAGAAGTACGTTTCTCGGTTTTTTAATACTATTATTATATGTATGTATCATAATTGATTTTTTCCCACGCCAAGAACAACACTATAGAGAGCATTTACCTTCATGTACATTCCTATGGTTTGGATCCCACCCACAGATGTCTGCATTTAAGTTTTTGTAGTTGGATATTTCTAAATCACCCTCCAAAGAAACCCCCGTTCTTTCCACTCTCACCAACTCTGTGAGGACGTTCCTGCTTCTACAGGCCCTCACGGAAAGGAGCAGGCTATCAAAAAAGCCATCCAGGCTCCCCAAGAACACACTGTCTTCTTCCCACCTCCAGCTTTGAGTTCCCTCTCCTTCTGCTTAGGCCCCTGGTCCCTTTGGGTTCCTTCCTCCTCAATGCTGGTTGAAGAATGCCCTGTGTTTTCCCTATCCTCACAGTCCTATTCCCTCCCACATTTGGCCCACAGCTTCGGTTTTCCTGCTCACAAAATCCATCTCACAGCTCGGCACACTGCTGGGAAAACCATGCACAGGCTCCTGCTCTCCCAACCCTCTGTCTCCGGGAACCGCAAAGACAGTAAACGGAGAACCCAAAACTCCTTAATGTGGGTTGGATTGTCAGAAGGGGCAGGCTCACCTACATGTATGTAACAGGAAAAAAACATCAAGGAAAACTCTGCACTCTTGTCTTGGTTGAACCAGATTCTGCTAGGTTTTTTCTGCTTTCCATGACTGGGTGGAGTTCATCTCTTTGAATCAATAGTTCATGACTTTTAGGCATTATTTTTTTCATGCGTGGCTCAACTTTTGTGCTGGAATGGAAGCAAAATGAGGGGTGGATGGGAAAATCCAGAAGTGATGAGACTGGAGACTAGAAACAAATGGTCAAGAAGGGTAGATGTGAGGAACAGAAAGGCAAAAGTGGTCGGTGGGGTGGGTAGGACATGGGCCGACTTACTAGAATTTCTAGGTCTTTGGCTTAGTTTCAGCACTGTTCCCTCCATCCCATAGCTTTGAAACAGACTCACTGGGCAGGATTGGGCTGGAGCTGGGGTAGCAGAAGAGGGAGTGACCGCTTCCACTTCTAACTGCCACTTTCCCCCAACCCCAACTTCTTATCCAGCAAAGCTCTATCCACCTCCAAGAATCAGCTTAATAGAATAAACCACTTAGGGCTAAGGCTCAGGGAGAGTCAAAGGCCCCGCAATCTCCTTGCCTATTAAGCCTCTTAGAAGTTAGAATGCTGCTAAAGAAAGTGCTACTATGGCCTGGCTACTTAGAAAGAACACAGGGGCACAAAATCATAGAGAGGAGGGGTCAGCTGGGGGAGCTGGGAGCATCTATGGGTACCTGAAGGGGACAGGGTGGGGTGGATGCTGAAGGGGAGCCAGCTGCGGGAAGGAGTGCTCCCACTGAGTCTTCCCATTGAGATTTGGGAGAATTTTTCTAGAATGAAGTCTGGATAGAACAAAAGCAATGCATCTCTTAGAATAATGGCGGAAACACAGCCTCAAGCTTTGTGTAAGCGCAGGAATTAGAAAGCGAATAAAGTAAACAACAAACAAACAAACAAACACAACTGTGCTAGCTCTGTCCTAGTTCCACCCTCCACCCCAGCCCCAGCAAGTCTGGGTTTTTGACACTTCCTTGTCTTCTCCCAAAGAGTCTCCCAGTTGCTTGCTCTCTGAGTGGCTGGTCAGGCAAGTGTTGACAACCAAACTGATTAAAAAGTCCCAAAGGAGCGGAGTGTAGAATTCTAGTTATTTCCACTTGCTGTCTTTTAGGAAGTTCAAAGGGAGAGTCCTCAATGAACTCTGAAGACATCTTTGCCCCAGACCTACGACTAGAGCCAGGAAGGCGAGACAACAATATAGACATCAGCTTCTTCCGTATCTCCTGGGACTTTTTCTGGCTATCTAAAGACAGAAGTCAGTAGCTGGGTGGTGCTCCCTCCTTAGAAACAGCATTTGGAAGGTGGAGGCCAGACCACTGGGAATTCAGGGTCATCCTTGGCTATGTAGAGAGTATGAGGCCAGCCTAAGCTACACGACAGCCTGAATCAACACTGCCATCACCATTCCCTCTCACAAGGCTCTCTGTCACCACCTGGCAGGGCTTGCCAGGATCCCTCCTCTTGTAATATGATGAAGAGTAAAGGTGTGGGCGGAGCGGGGGAGGAGTTCAAGGTACTTCAAACCCACCCAAGCATTTGTAATATTAACTAGAGCTAACATTTATTGCAGGTTTACTTTACGTTAAATATTGTTCCTATGAGTTTGCATTTATTTTACATTAACTCGTTTAACACCTACTACAACCCTGAGAGACTGTGGGTGCTGGGCGCCCTTCACTCTGAGGACTGGAGGAGATACAGGAAAGGCAGGTGCTGACCTACAATAGGCTTTCAGCAGCAGTTCAGAGGCAAGGCATCAGGAGTTAGCAGACGCTAAACTCTCGCTCCCAACCCCATCCTGAGGTGCATTTGACAAGCTTCTTCCTTTTGGATCATAACTAATAATCTTCAGGCCATATGGAAGTACTAGAAATAGATACAAATAAGACATGGTGTCTACTGCGAGGAACTCACAGCATAGTAAGGGTGACAAGGGCTGTGAGAGGGTCAGAACCGGCTGAATGTAAGCAATACCGCCCTATCCAAGACCCTTAAAATCTCTTCAAGGACAAAGGCAGACACATCAAAGCACTGCCAACCTCAGCAAGCACCCTGTGAGCAGCTTTGCAGTTTTATATTATTTGTTTATTTTTATTTACTTAGGATCCTGAGGATTGATCCCAGGGTCTCCTATGTGCTAAGCAAGCACTTTACTACTGAGCTGTACCCTCAGACTTCTTACTCTGCCCCTCTTAACCCTGACCCTCCCCAGGGCTTCCTCCTCCCTGGTGACTCTGAAGTTAGGCGGCCTGGGTTCAAATCTTGTTCTCGCCACCTCTCTCTCTGTGACAAAGAGAATGTTGTTCAATCCGTGCCTCAATTTCCCCCACCTGCAAGTGGATATCAGCAATGCCCATCTCACAGGGATTTTATAAATGTTAAGTCATTGCTGGGAAGTGATGAATTGGTACCGGGAAAGCACTCTAAATAATGCCTGACACACAGAAAGTGCTCAAAAAGAGTGAGCGTAGTTAGGAAGAACACCGTGCCCTGCTCACAGTCATTTCACTCGCAATAAAAATACTGGATTTAAACGCATCTGCTGCGGTTAGTTTAAGGGGTAGGAAGTCTCTGGGACTAAATAGAAGGAGAACAGTTCCCCTGGGAAGTAGGAGGAATAACCCTGGAACTTGTTAATTAAGATCTTGTTAATGAATCTGCTTGTTAATGGTCTATTAAATAATCACACAATGAAGTTTACCTCAGGAGTCGAGTCTCTCTCAAATGCTCACTTTCCAACCCTCCCTGCCCAGCCCCGACAGGCCCTCTCCAGTCCACACTGGACAGCATACCAAGGCTGTGGCAGAAAGCCTTCATCATCTCCATTCTGCCCATCAATCCTCTAGCCAAGGCACCTCACTTCTGTACTAAATTTGCCCCCACAGAATAGGAAGAAAGCCCCGGAAACATGAACGTAAAGGCTCCCCAAGACTTTGCTGAGAAGCAGGGCAAAGGGTGAATTCCCTCCACAGGGGACCTGGCAACATATAATTTCACATGCAGAGATGGCATCCTTTTGTGTTAGATAGACAGTGGCCTGTGAAGCTGCCCTCAGAGAAAGTCCACAGAAGATAGGTAACTTTTGTCCCAAACCACTGAGGAAAATCACACGTAAATTTCAGGGGATGAACTCCCTCCTGTGCAGCCCAGCTTTAAGGCTGGACTGTGAGAGATTTCCTCTAAATTGGACACTTGCCTTCTTCATTAACTATTTGGGCTTTCTAGGGCCACTTAGCATTTTAGACATAGACTCTTGTGTGTGTGTGTGTGTGTGTGTGTGTGTGTGTGTGTGTGTGTGATTTGTATGACTATTTTCAGATTACAGAAGGCACCATGTTACCTTTTTGGACTCAGAGACCCTCTGCAGGCCAAGGGTTATTCACCACCTCCTAGTTCATGGATGAGAAGATGGTGACCAGGGAGACAAAAAGTAATTCACCCAGAGCCACACACAGCACGCTGAATTCACTTTTACTGTGTAGTCACCCATTCCTATATGCAAATGCACCAAGGGGCGCCCAGCCCTGTGCTGGGTCCTGTGTGGGCCTTTCACCTGCCTGAGGTGGGACAGCTGCAGGTTCAGCATTAGCAGAGCTCAGCAGTGTCCCTGCAGACATTCCTTAGCTATCCCAGGATCTGTGGAGCCACATGCTTGCTACATGAGGTGACACACAGCACGGAATGACACCAGGGCACAGACGTGGGCTCGTGACAGAGGGATAGTTGAGCAAATTACTGTACTATAATGTGGTGTTGCTGAAGCTATTTTGAGGAGAAACAGCACCCCCAAATCTAGAAACACAGTTGACAAGGGTACTTCTCACCCACAGGTATCTGAAGCTCCCGGCCTCAGACTGAACCCCGTTCATGTTCCACTTAACCTTCCACCCTCTGGCAGCTTCACCCAAGGGGTTCCAGGAGAAAGCAGAAAGCCAGACGGTGGTTGACTAATTCCTCTCACCCTCCAGCCCTTCTTTCTATACAAATAAGCATTTGAAAGCTCCAGGGCTGAAGAAGAGGGAAGGAGGCTGACAAAAACCCAAACAAAAGCAAAGCAGCAGCCCCGAGCACAGGAAGCCCTCCGCAGCCCCTTCTGGCAATGTAGCGGCAACCAGCAGACAGCTGTTGGCTAGGGCCCAAGGAGCATCAAGGCATGCTGGGCTCCTGCACATCTGGCTAAGCACCTCGTGCCCCTCTGCCGCGTTGCCTCCTAATGACAATATCGCATCAAGAAGGGGAGGTCTGAGCACAAGCAGTCAGCCGATCAGCAATAAGAGAGGCAAGGGGGAAACGGCTGGCAGAAGTGGGGATGGCAGGACCAGAGGCAGCTGGACAGATGGTCCCCATGGCAGGAGGCTGAACGAAGCTACTGCTGGTTCCCAGGGCCCACACCTCCATCCTTACCCTCTAGAAATCCTGTCCTTTCGGTCTGGTCCTAGCTGGACTCCCTTTAAGAACAAACTCCTCTGCCAAACCTTCCCTCCAATCTCCTCCAAGCTCCTTCACGATGGCTCCAAGGCTCGGAAGGGCAAGTCCAGTGTGTGACTGGAAATCTGCATTATGGGGGACAGTCTCTACCAGCCCTGGCCCTCTCTCTTCCTTCTGCCTCCCCACCACCAGAGGTGAGCTGAAGCAGTAGTCTTTGTAGCTCATTTGTGAACCCCAGTCACGGGACTGCCCCCTCCTGCTGCCCATCCATAAGCTCCGTGATGCCTGCTCAAGGGTCAATTTTTTCCACGTGCATCCTCACTATTCACCTTGTCCACGGGCCCTTGAGAAGAGGAAGTGTGATCTAGTTCTCTGATTCCCCTGCAGACAGCACCAGGCAAAACACTCCACACACAGAAGCACAGGAAATGCTGTGGATGTGGAGATGATCACGATAAGAGGTGGGGGAAACCACAGCCAGGGTGGTAGGGGCCCCGCTGCAGGGAGCTGTGTGTGCCTGTTTGAGCCAGGCTGGAACAACGGTTGGCTTTGCTTTCTTTTTCACTTCTTCAATACTCTTGGCACTAGCCTACCCTGTGAATATCAAGTCTGAGCAATGTTTCTCCCATTGGAAACTTTGCCAGGAGATGGTGCCAGGAATCTAGGTGCTCAGTGAAGGCCGATTGAGTCCTCTAAGTCCTGAGACCTATCATATCTTTGTGGAGTACCATGACCTTCAGCAAAAGGACAAGGACCCTTATCTACCTGATTAAACACTGGCAGGGTAAGGCCTTCCCCTCTGTCAGCAACAATTGCTGAGTCCTTATTCTGTGCCAAGCTTGGGTCTGGATTCTCCTGGGTCTTCTGATATTAAGATACATACTATATGTCATCAGATACCGTTTTATAGTGACTTATCTTTAGAAAGGTACTTTTTGTTTTGTTTGGTTTGGTTTTTTGAGACAGGGTCTCACTAGGTAGCCTTGGCTGGTCTGGGGCTTACTACGTAGAAGCAGGCTGGTCTCAAACTCATAAAAATCCACCTGCCTCTGCCTCCAGAGTGCTAGAATGTAAGGTGTGCATTACCATGCCTGGCTTAGAAAGCTACTTTAAAAGCAGGGTCCTCTCCGATGTTGGGCCTTCAGAATCATCTAAGCAACAAATGGACACTGTCATGAAAGCCTGAATAAAGGCAGAGGTCACATCTCAGATCCTAGCATGGAGGAATGGGATTCTCAGCTTATCGCAGGCAGTCTGTGCCAGCTCTGGAGTTCTTTCTTCCATTCTCAGATGCAATATTTCATCCAAAAAAGCACACTGCTGCATACTGTGTTGTTTTGACTAAACAACGACCTGATTTCTGATACCAGCTTAAAGGTTGCCTGCCTCATAGCTGCCCGAATCTCAGCCAAGATAAGATACTCCTGCTTCGAATCCCGTGCTAGTTTGGAGTTCTTCAGCAATAAAACTTTTCACAACACTTTAAGCTCCAGGATAGCACAGACTACGATTATTCTGCTCACTCTTCCCTCCCCAGCACGAAGCCTGATGCTAGGAACAATGTAGATGACTGAGAAAATATGGCAGAATGATGGAATAGACCAATGGATGTATCCCATGCTCCACTGGTGACATGTCCTGCCATCATTTCCCCATCACCACCAGCAAACAGCCAAGAGAAAGAAGCATTCTCTCTGTAGTACCGATATCTCACAGTAACAAAACTGGGCTTGTCTGTTACAGGTGGTGGTAGCTTATGCCTTTTATCCCATGCAAAGGCAGATTTCTGAGTTCAAAGCCAGCCTGGTCTACAGAATGACTTCCAGGACAGCCAGGACTATGCAGAGAAACCCTGCCTTAAAAAACAAAACAACAAACAAAAAAACCCGGCTTCCTAGGACTGTCCCAATGCAGAGATCATGATCAAAGTGTGATACTCCAAAAGGCAATAGAATGAATATCACCCAAAGCCTGAGAGTGCTTGCCAGCCAGGAGCCACAATGCCAGCTGTCACAGACTTGAAGGACTCCTACAAGTGATGAAGCTTCTCCTGGTCTGAGATCTCTCATGAAGAGGGTACTTGGCAGCAAGGATTCTCATAGAAAGGGATGAATGTAAAAAACAAACAAGCAAACAAACAAACAACTGTCCACACCACAGTGGGAAGTTAGAAAGAGGCAGTGCTAGCAACCCTGTGGTCAGGAAAGGGTTAACCCCACAAGTCTAGGCTCCCACCCTCACCCCACCCTGTAAATCAGCCTTGACTGCTGCTGGGGTGAATGAAGCCCCACCAGGTTGGCCTGTCAGGAAGGAAGCTCATGCATCCAGACTTCTGTTGTTCTAAGACTTTTTTTTTTTTTAATTTTACTGCTCAGGAAGGAAGCAGAAGCCTAGGCCCTCACTGCAGCCCTGCTGATTCCTTTCCCCCTGTGTGCACCACTGCCCTCACCTACCACTTCTGAAGACACCCACACATCCCCTTCTCCTCTCCCACTATTCCTCCTGAACAAACAAACAAATAAATAAACATTCTGGCATTTGGACTTCAGTCTCAGAATTTGTTCCCTTCTTCAAAACTGAAAACGAGTGGGATATGGTGGTGTGCCGCCGTTCCAGCAAATTGGAGGCTGAGTCAGGGGGATCATTACAAAGTGCAGGGCAGCCTTGGCTGCACAGTAGGCTCCAGACCAGTCTGTGCAACACAGGGCGTTTCAGGGTAGCCTGGGCTACAGACTGAGTCCCTGTGTCCAAAACCAAATAATTAAAATCGAGAAATGCTCAGTATTTCCTTTCTTACCAGCCACACACTTCTATGTCTCTGTGAGGAGAGAAGCTGGTGACAGGAGGCGGCGGGATGTGGTGGTCCTTCAAAGAAGCCGACGATGACAGCTGACCTCTGGCCCCTGATGGCTGTCACTGATACACACCTATGTGAGTGAACATGAGACCTTCCAAGTATGAGCCACAGCCTTAAACACAAGGTCCTCTAGTAGAGGGTTAGTCTTTTCCTTTCTCCACAGACATGCAGAGTCATTCTCTGGTATTCCCTAGGCCCCATGGGGCTTGCTTTTGACAAAGAGAAAAGCATTGACTTTATTTGTGGCCCTGAGTAATGGCCAGCCAGCCCTCTTTTACTCCCTGGAGAATGAGCGCAGGCACTACATGCATAGGAGGCCTGCCCCTGCCTAGCCTTGCCCTCCCTCCCCACTGCTAATCCCTCCCTGGCAGTCCCCCTACCGCAGAGCTGTGGCTGTATTTCTCTCCTGACCTGCAAGGCCCCTCCAAGCCCCATCCTAAGCCTCCCCCAAGCACAAACGATCCATCATGCTGTAGGACTGTGACACACACAGATGGGGGAAGACTCACAGATTTGTCTCACATAGGCAAGAGGGTAAAAGTGTCTGTGTAAACTTAAAAATCTCCGGACATACTGAAAGTCTGGAACTTTGCATTCTAATATTAGTTAAATTCCACGATAGCAAATGTCATCAGGCATCACTCACAGATTCTAATTTGCCATTTAGCTCCAAAACTATCTGATAATGCAAAAGTCTACAGTTAGAAAACATCATGAGATTGAGGTTCTTTGGCCTGGACCACTGCCTGCACCTCTAGCCTAGTCAAGTCCCTCCTGGACCTGGACACCCCGTTTCTCTAACTCTTAATATTAACCCTCTGAATAAAACCCAGGGTTAATCTTGGTGGCTGGATGGTAAAGGGACTAAAGCAGCCGCCACAGAAAAAGGCTTAACAACCTCTCTCCCACCCTCTGTGTGCATTGCCATCAGACTTGAGTGGGTGAGAGGGTGAGAGGGCTGGCTGCCCATGACCCCATGTTTGACTACATCAGGGTTTCTAGCAAGGAAAAATGATCCACCCCATTTTCCCAGGAATGACAACCATCCTCATATACTTCATACTGACACTTCATGGTTACCTATGTATTAACGATCATTTGGCCCTTCACAACCACTCTGTTAGGCTGTGTAATTCCCGATCGGCAGGTGGGGATACTAAGGCCTGGACAGGTTAAATAATCTGCCTAGCAAATAAGCTAAAGGGCCACAACACAACTCCAGAGGCCATATTCACTCACTACGACACTCTATTGCCTCTTCACCTCTGATGTGAAGCACGTTCAGGTTGAGGCTCAGGGGTCCCCACACAGCTTTTATTCCTCTAACAGGTATTTATTATGCTAGGCCGCTCCAACTTGATTTAAATCAAACTCCAAAAAAGCAAGGTCGAATGAGAGTAATACAGGATTAGCTGGCACCTAAATGGGAATCATATACCTGAAAATAAAGGGAAGGCCTTTCCAGGGCTGCTCCTGCCCCCTCCTCCCTCCGGAGCTCTGTCCCCGCCGCCCTGAGACAGACGCAGAGCCATAAGTCTCAGCTGCAAATGAATTTCAGTGGGAAAAGACAGTTCCCATGAGGTGAGCCACGTGAGGCTTACTGAGCTTGCTGTCTCTTGACACGGTGTTTCAGGGTCCTGTCACCCACCCCACCCCCCGTTCCAGACTGAACATGGACTATCTGAAGGGCCAGAGGCTTTATGTGTCTACTTAGCTCTCATACAGACTACTCCTAGCTCCAACCAGGATCTAGACGGAAACTCTGTTCTAAACACACACCCAAAGCAGGTTAAAAAACGTGGGTATATGGGCTCCACCGTAGGGGGTGGGGAACTGTGGGAACACATATGGAAAGGAGAAGAGACTCCACTCTGAGTTCCTAGAGGACTGGGAGAAAAAATGGAAATGTCAACTGCTTTTAAGTTATTCAAGTGTTTTACTACCCCAAGCCATCAATAAAATAAGTCTGAATTTGAGGAAAAGATTTCACATATTTCCTGGAAAATCTCCCAACCTTTGTGGTCATCCAACTCAAGGCCTAAGTAAGGCCTCCTGTCTTGGCTTGAGCCTCCATGCCTTGGGAATTAACATGGTCCTACAGAGCATGAGTAGCCTGCTGATAGGAACTTCAAAGGCTAGCTCATAAGTAGCACTGTTCACATAATTGACCTCATCTAAAATTTACTAAGCCAGGCACCAAAACAAGAAACACACACACACCTTTGTTGATACCAAAACTAAAACGTAACTAAGACCTAAAAAGGTTTAATCCAGCCAGGTGCAGTGGTGCAGGCATATAATCCCAGCACTCAGGGAGGCAGAGGCAGGTGAATCTCTGTGAGTTTGAGGCCAGCCTGGTCTAAAAGTGAGTTCCAGGACAGCCAAGGCTACACAAAGAAACCCTGTCTCATCTCAAAAAAAAAAAAAAAAAAACACTAAAAATTTTTTTTTAATCCATTGGGTAGGACTAGAATGAGATAAATTTATTTATTTGGGTTTTTGGTTATTTTGGATTTTGTTTTCGTTTCTTGTGAGACAAATTCTCTCTATGTAGACCAGGCTGACCTTGAACTCACAGAGATCCGCCTGCCTCTGCCTCCCAAGGGCTGGTATCAAAGGCGTGCACTACCTTGCCTGGCAGAAAGTTCTTTTTGCAGAAAATGCTCCACTTTACTCCGAGAGAGAAAGAGAGAGAGACAGAGACAGAGACAGAGAGAGAGAGAGAGAGAGATTTAGCAATCCCCCACATCCTGGAGCACACATTTTGAAGATAAAAACACATTCTGTTCAGTCACAAATGCACAATTGAAGTGACACTTTTAAATTTGTACGGCGTGTTGGCGGCTGAATAGCGATACGCTATCCTGAAGTTTGCAGCTGATCTTTAAGAGGGACAAAAATGGCGCCCAGAAAGATTTGCTAACGTGTGTGAATATTCAGCTCCAAAAATTATGGTTACTTTGGTGTTAAAATCTTGTGGATTTTATGATGACATGAATCATCACTCCAAATCTCAAGTATTTGTAAAGAGTGATGTCAATGTGTGCTCTGATCTTTATGTGGTTTATGGGTTAAAAACCAAGGGGAAAAAAAAAACCTTTAAAAATTTCAACTCGGTTAAATGCATTGTCACTTTAAATCTGAAGTATTTACAAATGTTACAGCTTATCTTGTGCTAATATTTATTAACCAGATGGAGGTAGTTAGTAAGGGTTAAAAATAAGAAAGGAAAATAAAAAACAAAATAAAGATATAAAAATGTTATTTTTTTTTCAGTCCTCTTTTGCCTGCCTAAAGAGGAAGGAGAGCAACTTTGGATGCAGTGCGAGGTTTTGTTTTGTTAGTGCGGTTTGGTTTTGTTTTCAAACAACAAGAAAAGGGGGGGGGGGGCTACCAGATCATCAACCTGGGGCCGCTGACCGGAAGGCAGCTCCGGACAGCTTCCCGTGGGAAGAGTTCCAGAAATTGCCCTGACTTTAACGAGTCCCGCTGTGCTGGCCGCGAGCCTCGCAGCGTCAGTGGCGACCGCGGCTGCCTCGCCCGGAGGTCAGCAATCCTGCAGACTCACCGAGCCCGGACTTGGGAAACACTCCCCAGAATAGCTTACAGATCTGAAAAGCAAGACGCAGGAGAAAAATGCTTTTTGGAACTGGAAAGAGAAGCCTCAGAGCCACGCTGCTCGAGGGGGGAGAGCTGGGTCTGTGTGCGTGTGCACCAGCCCGTCCCGGGTCTCCGCGCCCTCGGCCCCCTTCGGGCTCAGGGCGCCGCCCGCCCCAAGGCGACCCCGCACGCGCGCGTAGGGTTCCAGTCGCTCCGGGACACCCGCCAGCACCTCCCGCCCGGCCGCTGTCACTGCCGAGGATCTGGGTTCTCGGAGCGACGTGGGCGCGTGGGAACGTGGAGGGCGGGGGCGGGGTGTCCCGCGCGGACCTTCCCCCGCACCCTGGGGACGGCGCGCCGACCTCTCCCGGAGAGCCAAGGCGAGGCCATCTGCGTCCCTGGAAAGCGCTTGGCGGAGCCGCCGCCCGCGCGACGGGCGCTGCCCACTGGGTAGCCCGGCCTTTGGGCGCGTCCCCGCGCCCTCCCCCACGGTCAATTACCAGCCACCCCGGTGCGGGCGGGCGAGGCGCTGGCTGGCGGCCGCGAGAGAGCGGCGGCCCGGATCGCTTCTGCATGACAATTGACGCGAGGGAGGGCGCTAGGCAAGGAGGGAGGACGGCCCCGGGGTCCGCGTCTCACCATGGTGATGAGGCATTCCCGCCGTAAGAGGCGACGGGGGCGAGGGCCGGGGAGAGCGGCCGCCAGAGCCAGCCCAGGCGCCGGGCAAGCGGCGCGCAGAGCAGAGCCAAGCCAGGCCAGATGGCTCTGCAGCCATCGGGGACCGCTCCCGTTCAGCCCGGCCCCACTTTAGCTGTGCAAACATTTCTTTATCCCAACAAGACAATTAAACCCAGCAGCATGAAAGGGAGTATCCGTGACTGTGTTGGGAGTGAACAAACGGCAACAACCGCACACATCACAGGAGTTCTTGCCCCGCGGGAGAAGGGGGTAGGACGAGAACCCAAAGCAGCTGAGCGCATCAGAGGGCTAGATCCGAACAGTCAAGCTACAGGCAGCCCTCTGACCCCGCTTTCTGGTCAGCGGCTGACCCTTCACACTGGTCATCTGCTCCAGCTGCGGTCCAGCTGCAGTCCAGAGGTGGAGCCTGGGACTGCCCGCTCCATTTCCAGAGCCGCTTTCTCTCACCCCTGTGATGTCAGCTGGTTTTCCAAGCTGCCTTTGGCCTAGGTGGGCTAGCCTGGTTCGTGGGGCATAAGGTCTTCCATGACACATGCCTTTATAAAGACGCACCTAAAGTGCAAAATACCATCTCCAATCAGGGCTTTTGGGACCTGGGGCTGACTTTCCAAATATATCAAAGACGAACATCAAGCCAGACAGGAGTTTCTGGGAGATCTCAAGTTTCCTGCCTATCTGCGAAAGTACCTGGCCTCAGGGAAGGTCCAACAAGAGAGGACCAAGCAAAACCAGAGCCCAGTGCCGCTTCCGGAGGTGAACCGGAAGGCAGGGCCAGCCACACCTCCACAGGGGCAGTTCTGAGTTCTCTCAGGCCTAGGTTAAGCATGCTAACCAACACGAACAATTTGGGGTTAGATAAGAAGGCTCCTCAAAGACTGTGTGGAGTCAGGCACAGGAATCTGGGCAAAAAGATGGCCTGAAGAAAGCCATCAGAAGACGCGCACAGCAGGACCCAGAGCACACGGTGAGACAGTAAGAAACACTGGGATTCTAGCACCCGGCAACACGCAGGACTTACCTTCCCTTTTGCTGTAAAGTTTCCTTAATGAGGAATGTTTATTTTAAAGGCCCTGGGAAACACATCTATAGACACTTCATATGTAAGACACAACACGGCTATTTGTAATTGGCCCATAAATTTTAGCGTTATTTCCCTGGACAAGGAGCCGTGGGGACTGGTTCAGGGAATGACACTAAATGGGAGTTACCTCAGTCCCCTTCCTGGGGAATTATGCATCTTTCACGAACAGCTTCTCACAAAAACACTTCTCCCATTTTCCCGGGCAGGTAAGTTGGTCTTGCAGTGCAAAGGCCTCCTCCTCCTCCTCGGTCCACACAGCCCAACACCTACCTTGGGGTCACCTGTAAAACCAGGTGAGCAGACGAGCAAGCCAACTGGAGTCACCCACTAGGAGAGAGGACACTTCACCCAAGCAGCTAGATGTATGTCTTTTTTTTTTCCCTAAGCACATTTAATCACAAAAGAAATCCTATCAGCACTCCAGTTAGGGGCTGAACACGTGTGCATTACAGCATGTCTGCGGGCGTCTTTTTGAAAGGCATGTGGACATATCTGCATATGGATGCAAAGCCGTGAGCAGGGGGCGGCTGCCACAGTAAAAACTGTCAGTGTTTCCATTATAAAACTGATTTCCAACACCCTAAAATCCAGTCAGAAAACTTCTACACCCAGTAAGGGGCATGCCCGCCAATGCTCACCCCCACCCCACCTATCAACAAGACTGCAAATTCTATTAGGTTAAGTTTTCATTTAGGACTTTTACTATTATATTTAATTAAAACTTTTTTTTAAAACGCTATGAAGAAATATTTGTCTGATGAGAACTGAAAAAAAAAGCCAACCATATCAGAAATTAATTCTAAATTTTAATAACTGACAAGCCTAGAATACACATGGCTCAATTTGGCAATGTGGGCACACACGTGGCCTCCTGTGCCTGAGCTCTCCTGAACAGTTGTTCCCTGCTCTCCTCTGGCCTCCCCACCCCCGCCACTGCCCCATCTGCCCCTGAGCTCTCGCTCCCTTTGGAAGCAGCCTTGTATACTGTCACTCGATTATCTGAGAAATATTACTTATTTCAAAACGGTTCTGTAGGGAAGACCCGAAAGGCATCTAGTGGGGATAATCAGGTCTCCTAACGGCCCTTAAATATGTATTTACATAAAACAGACCATAAATATCCTCACACGCTGGGTGTGTGACAGGAACCAAGAAGGCTGCTACCGACTTTGTCGTGGTGCCCCGCCAGCCCTCCTTGAAGAAACTGTCTCTCCTTCCTTCCAAAAGCTCAGAACCAAAAGCATAGGTGACGTCCAGTCCAGCCCCTCCAAAGGCAGCAGCTGTACCATCTAAAGCAAGGAAGGGAGAGGGAGCACAGATCCAGGGCCACCACTGGGGGACAGTCTCCTCTTCACTTAGTGCCTTTGTTTCTGGTTAAAGATCAGTCATATACACAACCCAAATAACCTGAGTGTGCACAAGTACCCTCCACTCCCAGACCTCCCTACAAGCTTGCTGCCTGTGCACAAGAAAAAAAAAAAAAAAGAACAGAAGGTACTCTCTATAAGGGAAGGATATTTTGAACAAAAGAAAAGAGGACTCCAATTCACATGACAATTTGAAATAAAGAAGTTTCCCCACCCTTCTGATCAGAGTCCCATTAATTTCAAGGTCAGAATTCCATTTCACTTTGGGAGACAGACTCATTTAATTTTTCTCCACCCAGGCGTAATCCTGTGTGAGGGATCCATCTCCTCGGGGGACGGCACCCCCATTCAATGCAAACCAGGCAAACACAAGAGTTATGGCTTTGACACTCGGAGGGGAATGGACAGCCACCTCTATGGGTTCTGACTTGGCTAACAAGCTTGCTTCTGCTAGGGCGGTCTGACACCGGTCTGGCTACAAGCTGGACGCACAGGCTGAGGAAAATGGAACGCTGATCTCCAGATGTTACTTCAGCACACACTGGTTTTGAGAGGATTTCATTCTCAACTTGTACTGGGAGGGGAAGTGGGAAAGAACTAATCACACCCTCACCCAGCGGTGCTTTCATGGGGGCCAGCTTCCAGGAGCCCCCACCACTCGACAAATGAAAACTGAAGCAAATTAGGAAATCGGGGCCGACACAAGGCAAACACCTGTGCAGCAGGTACATTCAAGAAGCGGGATCATAGCACACAGTTGTCCACAGAAGGTGAGAAGGTGACAGCGGAGTGCCAGGGCTTCATGGCAGTCCTGCTGACACGTAGCCCGCAGCCTGAACCTCCCTGAAGTGGGGAGGTCTCCGGCTTACAGACACGGACATAAAAGACACACTCTCAACATATTTCAAAACCAAAGAGCGATGGATTTACAAGGCAGGTTGATTTTATGGTGACTTTTATTGAAAAGGTACGCTGGGTGTAGGCAGATGCCTTTTAGCACAGGAAAGTTAACACAGTGCCTAATTCAAGGAGACAGCCTGAGGAAGCCAGGCCGACAGGGGAGAAAGCAGCAATGTCTCTATTACTCTCCTCGGCATCATAAAGAGAAGAGAAAAAAAAATGGTGTTCGTGTTGGTGGTTAGAGAGAGAACAAGAGCACAAAAACGTAGAGGAAAGGGGAAAGCAAGCCTCAGATGTAGTTTTCTTAAGAAAATAAAATGAAGCAAGTCTTAGAACAAAAGGTTGGAGGGAAAAAAACACCCTCAGTTCATAAATTCTCACCAGGCTTGAAGAAAGCTGGTCTGTCTACCCACAGCCCCAAAGCTTCAAAACACAATTATTTTTTGATTATATAAGAGTAGAAGATTGCAGGGCACTGCCCTTCTAGTCCACAAGTTCCCAAGAAAGGTTAAGTTCCAACGATTAGCAAACGTAGCCAGAATATAGCAAGGCACTGGAGAACATGAGAAAAGCCATTTCATAAGCAGGAATTAATAACAGTTGTGAGCATCAACCACAGGCCAGTCACCCCGGTCAGCTCTGTCTCGTCCTAAAAGCTAGCCCCAGGACAAGCATCCAGCAAACCTGCCGAATCCTGAGAGAAGTCAGCTTTCCAGCCTTGTGATGGAAAGGAAAACACAGCTGGTTTGAAATGCTTTATGGTGACGGACGACACCTTTGTCCTTCTGTGAAAAAAAATAACCTGATGCAGACGAGAACTGAGAGTTGAGAAAACAAAATCATGTGTTGTCTGCTGGCTATGATACAGTGGAAAAATGAAAAAAAAAATTAACACTATTATCAAGGACCCACAGGAAGACAGCAAAGAGAGGCAGAAGGGACAAGTTTCCTTGGGCCCCCAATTTCCGGGGAACCTATGCTTTCTAAGGAAATGGCCTCCATCCCAGTGTATCTATGGCACCTCCTTCCCTCCTCCGTCTCCAGAGAAGCCAGCCAGGCCTGGTACTGAGACCAGCTTGCCTCTGGCTACCATCCGAAAACCTGAAAGAACTGTATCATTGATCACTGAAGAGAGATAAGTAAGCATTAGCCATCCACAGCTACCACAAGGGACGCAGTTGGCCTTTCCCGTCACCAGGAGCACGTGCAATGCCGCCAACCTGTTGAACCGTTTTGCAATGCAGGGCTTACTAGGGGTGAAGAGGGGGCTCCAAGCAACGTACTTACATCTGTCATTCCGATCCTCTGGACTGGAGGAGGCTTCCCGGTCAGAGATGAGGCCAGACACAGCAAAGATCTTCTTCCCGGCGTCATCAACTTTCAGTGAGCCAGGAGAGCTGGATGGCAGCTGTGTCCCAAAGTCATATTCCTTGCCATCTGCATCTGAGAAGCGCAGGTGGGGAGACTCTGTGTCGTGACAGTTCTTGAGTCTCTTGGCTGGCGTAAAGGCTGACTGATAGCTCTCTCGGTCCTCCGTGGAAGCGAAGGGACGGAAGGCCCCCACGCCACTGTGATTTAGCATACTGATTGGGGTGCAATCTAGATTTGGGGGAGCAAACTGAGGGTGGAGGTGTAGTAAGGAAGGGGGGAAATCACGATTGGCAAAAGTGCCCGGCACCCCACCTTGCCGATGGTACATAGAAGCAAAGGTGTAGGAGCCATTAGTGAAGGGAATGTGCGCATCTTTGTCTACTGAGACGGGTACACCAAAGGGCCGTGGCTGCTGACAAGGGATGGAGGCATCCCGGCTGGCCTCGGCAGTGGACGCCAAGACCATCAGTGCTGGGGATGCCAGAGGGTTGGGAAGGTAGGATGAGTTCTCCATCTTGAAGGCTGCCCGGTGTAAGTCCATCGGAGTGTCTTTCGATGACCGGTGTCACACAAGAAGCAGTCTTCCCTGGGAGGGAGGCCAACCTGCACCGTGGATCAGGACGAGGGTTATTACTGGGGAATCATGCCCTTCGAAGACCTGCAGGAACAGCAAAGAGGAGGAAAAGAGGGGGGAGGGAAGTCAGGGGGAGGCGAAAGAGGGAAACCCCAAGTGACTGAAACACCATCCTTCTGGCTTACAGATGCTCGGGCAAGAGACACCACGGGCTTTAGGAGCCAGTGGGCAGCAGCAGCAGACCGTTTTCATTCAGGAAAATCAATAGACAACTTACTGTGATGTACGCGTAGCTGACTTTGGTCCCTACACGTTCCGGGTGAAATGCGCCTGAGCCCAGCAAAGAAAAAAAAATCATAAAACCTCCAAATACAATATTCCCTGAGCAAATGAGCTTTGGAAGGCCAAGTCACCCAGTAGATTAGGTGGAGGTGGGGGTGGGGTGTCTATATTTTTAAAGGGCTTCCACCTGCAAGCAACACTTTGAGAGGTCCAGAGACCAGGCTTGACCTAGCTGATGCCTCACATTAATATCCTTCTTCCTCCTTTTACTGGCAGCTCCCTGTGTCACACACGTCTAGACCATGAACATCCATACACATTGGTTGGTATATAGTGTCCGTGTGCCTACATCACACACATGGGATGATACACACACGTACATCTTCCTGTATCACCAGAGACTGTCTCTAGTAATAAGCGCCATGTGAGCAAATGGCAAGATACATTATTTCTGATGCACACCCCCCTCTGATTGCACAGGCTTCCTATTTCTCTCTCCTAAAAAGAGACAAAAAAAAAAAACCTTCGTCAACAAAATGCCTGGCACCTCTGACGATGTTCTAAAATCTGGCACCTTTAGTACATGTTCTCTTCCAGGAGCAGCAAAGAATGAATGGGTAATTTTAAGTTACTAATACAGCTACTCTTCAGGAAATTTGTAAACTGCCTTGGGTTTACCATCAACATATAGAGCAAAATGTTAACAAAATTTCTCCCTTATTTTGTTCCATTTATTGGCTCAGGCGGAGTTGATGTCCAATAAAGGCCTCCAGAACAAACTGGATTTCAAAAAAAAGTTCTCCCAGCTTCCCTTGTAAAATTAGGCTGTACATTTTCATAGCCACTGATTCAGTTTCTAATATACTGAGTGAGGTTGGGGGAGGAGAACTGCATATCAAAAGGCAGGATAATGTAAGATGGGTACCAGGACTTACTAGCTGCCAATCTATATGCTCAGTAGAAACTGTATGGAACTTAAAAGTATAACCCAAACTACCATCTATTACAAATTATAAATTGAGTCATGTCAAAAATAAAATTGATCCCTCCCTTTAAAAAGCCCACCTCTGCAGTGGAAGATCTTTGGTATTCCTTCAAGTAGAAAACCCTCAGTTAAACTGCAGAGGGATCCTCCCTGCTTAATGCAGTGCAAGGAGAGTATTTCCTTCTCCCATCCTGTGGCAGACATGTCAATGACTGTTATTAATTGCGAAGATGAGTGGACACCATCAGACTGCTTCCTCATTTGGCATCTCTCCTTATAGACATCATTGCTAAATTACCAGATTATGTATCTCACATTAACGGATTTTCTCTCTTCCAAATTTTAAATAACTTTCCTGTCAAGTTATAGCAGGGCAGCGACTGCTCTGCCAAGGACAGCCAGTTAGCCTGACAAGTCTGGGAATTCTGTTCTTGGCTCTCTTCAAGTCAGATTAATGGTCCCAACAACATGGATGCTCTGAAAGTGGGTCTAGGGCTGTTCCAAGGGGTCTAAGCCGCTCTTCAGAGCAGAGAGGGATAAGCTGTGTCTGTCAAGCCCCAATACATCAGGCTGGCTAGAGGAAAGGACAGACATGACATCCCTGGGGTGAGGGCAGGAATGTTTCTTCCCCAAAATAACTTCCCCCAGGATTCACTTTCCATCTTCCTAGATCACCTCATTATGTTAAATGAGTTTCATAAATTAGTGATCTGGCGACAGCACCGGACACTCCAATAGAACGCGGTGAATCACTCAAACCTGCGTATTCATTTGAAAACTTCATTATGCTGAAAATAAATCAACAATATTTTTCCAGGCCACATTTTTTTTTACTCCACTGTGTGGGCGTTGGTCTCTGCAAGGGAGGAGGGGCTTTCTTTTTTTCCTTTTCCCTTTTCTTCCTTTCCCCTTCCTCACATTAACAGTATAGATGAGGCTTCAGCAGACCACAGTCATTATGAAAATCTATAGTTAATACACTCCCAGTGTCAAAATGTCATGGGTTTAAACACAGAACCCAAAATAAGAAAACTAACTGACCCTCTTAATTAAAAAAATATGGATTGTAAGATAATCAGCTTGATGGTGCATTTGGGTGACTGTGAGGAACTGGGCAGAGAGAAAGTAAGTAACTGGTACTTTTCTGCCTCTATGCTGATTTTTTTTAATTTAGCACTTCGTGCAAATCCAGATTAAAATAACTCCGGCTATTGATCCGAGCAGTGGAATTGACATTAATTTTAGTTCACTTCTCACTTTGCAAAGGGATCAATAGGAAGTAATAACAGCTGACATCCCCTCTGAAAGGAGGAGAAGAAGGGCTGAAGACAGAAATCGAAAAGCAACCAAATAAATCATCAGCTACTTTTCCACGGCATCAGACAAACTCCAAACAGATTGCAAAAAGTCTTTGTTGAATTAACTAAACAAGGAGGAGGGATCAATCCACGAAGCTAAATAAATTGTCCGGCAGGCAGTGAGGTTGGACAGAGGGACCAACAAATATCGAGTTTTTAAAATTTCAAATCCTTGACGTGATGGGTTTGGCTCAGTTCTGTATGTGTGGGAGTTTGTTTGTTTCTTAAATCATACACCCGACTTTGGTTTAAAGTGGTTACGTCGGCTAACTGAATAATTAGTGAGATTACTAATTGCGTGGTTAAACATGCCAGAACCAAGACAAATGAAGAAGCCGGCTTTTAGAATGTGCAATTATCTGATACTGGGCTGGGAAGTAGCGGTCCGCGCTCTCCGGTGCAAACTAGCCACTTTCGTGTAGAAAAACCGAAAGCCAGACAGA
This sequence comes from Pachyuromys duprasi, assembly GCA_028658305.1. NCBI lineage: Eukaryota > Metazoa > Chordata > Mammalia > Rodentia > Muridae > Pachyuromys > Pachyuromys duprasi. The sequence goes on from CM053763.1 coordinate 94,007,698, forward strand.
AAGTCCCAGCGAGTGAGCTGTCTCCCACCCCTGCCTTAGGTCGGGGGGCCTCTTCACCCGCTCCGGGGATGGCAGCGCAAGGAAGCCGTGTCGCTGCTGCTGCTGCTGCTGGCTGTTGAGAGCCAAACCCACTTGGAAATGACTGCCACAAAGCAAGCTCTTTCCCAGAGCCGAGCTCAGGGCGCCCACCAAACTAGGACTCTGCTGGCAATTAAAATGCACACGCAACGCTCCTCTGCTTATTACAACAGGTGACATTTTTGTGGTCTCTGAACCGTTTCCAAAAGCCATGACTTAAAATAATAGAACAAATTAAACGATATTTTTCCTTTGCATAAATAAACTTTTAAAAAATTAACAGGCAACTTAAAAAGCAAAGAACAATGGGGAATGAGGCCAGAATAGCGGGGGGTTTCGAAGAACGGAGGAAAGAATTTTTTTTTTAAAGTTCACAGACTTCGCTTGAAGAGAAATGCCCCCCCACCCCGCACACCAAATGCCCAGCGGGTAAGTGGAAACACCGCCCTAACAGAATTTTTACCACCATATGCGAGGGCTCAGAGGGCGTAGGGCTAACGCGTCTTCCAGGCTAGGGCCGACGCCTGCGATTCAGACCTGGCCGGGGAAGCAGGGGCACGTCCGAACCTAGACCCGGGTCCTGCCTGGCCATCGGCTGCGAATCCGCGGCAGCCGCACGGCCCCGGGAGCACGCGGAAGCGCGGAGGCCGAGCGTGCGGGTGCGGGTTTCAGCCGCGAAGAGTCTCCCCCCGGGGGGCGCGGGGCGGCCGGGAATAACTCTTCCAGGGAAAGCGAGGGGACGGGAGGAGAAAGAGAAACCTACAAAAACTTGGGGTCAAACCCACCACCGTGGCCCGACCGCTCTCCCGCTCTCTCTCCCGGTGGCCTTTGTACAAAGATCCCAACAACCTCCAACGCTCGAGACAATTTAACTTTGGGGGAACAAGGCGCCAGTCCTGGAAGGGGCTCGAGCCCGGGGGGCCAGGGCCTGAAGGCGCACACGCTGCGGGGGGCAGGGGCTGGAGGCTTAGCAGCCCGCCTTCGACCAAAGTCCAGGGACCCGGAGCCCCTCAGCTGCCCCGCCCCGCCCCGCGGGTCACCCGGGCGCGGCGGCCGCGCGCCCCCCGGCCGGCAGCCCCCCGACTCCTCCGCTCCGCCGCCGCGGAGGGCCCCGGCGGCTCCCGGGCTGCAGCAGGTAGGGACCGCGCGGCCGCGCACACCCGGCGTGGCTTTGGAGAACAGGTGTGTCCCCGCTCGCGCCGCGCCGGGCCCTCGGCCTTCCCCCTCCGCGCCCCGGAACGCGGCGAGACAACTCGCGCCGCTCGGCCCCGGGCGGCCTCCGCTGGCCGGGAGGGATCCGCACGGGAAACGCCCGCCGCGCTTTTTCTCGACGCTCTCTCTGCCTGGTCCCCCTTCGCTCGTTTTCCCTTTGCGAGAAAAGCCGGGGAGGAGGAGGAAGAGGAAGAGGAGGAGGGGTGCAGGGTCCCAGCCCGCTCGACCGCCCCCACCCCACCCCAGTCCTACTCCCTGCTTCCTCCCTGCTCGCCCCACTTCTCTCTTTATTTTTCCTCCCCCCACAACCCCACAATTGCCTCTGAAGCTCAGGCCACGGAGGAGGCGGGAGGTTGGTTGGGGCCGCAGGACGTCGTGAGCACAGAGAGAGAGCCGGTGCCTTCCCTTTCCCGCTGCTTCTGGGGCAGCGAAGGGGCGCGGGCGGGAGACCTGGGATGGCTTGGGCCACCCAGACAGGGCCGCGCCCCACCCGGGTGGCCCCGGCCCTGAGCACTGCAGCCACCCGATGTGCGTCCGGCTACTGGCCCAGGCCTTGGCTGGAGCGGTGACCCGGGGCAGAGGAGGCAGTGCGCTCCTAAAGGGAAGGGAGAACGTGTCCTCCGCTTTCCGACACCCCGACACCCTGTCACCTCGGGGCTCCAGCAGGCCCCTCGCGGGCCACGGGCACCCGGGCCTCGAGCTCTCGCAGGGGACGCTGTGGCGCAGGAGGAACCTCGCATCCCTAGATGGCCTCACCACCGTGGGCGGCCTCGCCCGGGGGGCCAGACGGAAGCTCTCCGCCCAAGTTTGTTGTGCCCTGGAAGAAAAGCCTTTCTCTTACAAAACACAAAGGCGAAACGCCCAGGCCGAGCCCTGAAAAGCTCCGGGTTGGTGGGGGGGCGGCCGGAGGCTCCGGCGCGCGGTGGCGGGGACGGGCTCCGGGCGGACGAGGTTGCTCGGCCCGGGCTGACGAGCGCAGCGGCGGCGGCCGCACGGCTGCAGCAACCGGCGTGCTCGCTGAAAAGTTTTGCTCTCAAGTCGGAAGAAGAGAAATTGTTACTCAGTTTAAGGCAGATCGGAGGTTTGGAAAAAAAATATAACAGCACACACACACAAAAGCAAGGCGCGTGATTTTACAAGATCGTCCTCCGGCCTCGTTCCTTATAATCGCTGAAAGAGGGGATCCCGGTCCCCCAAATCCCAGGAGACCAGCACGCATCGCGCTACTCTGAGGCCTGGCCGGTCCAGCCCGGCGGAGCCGGGAGTTACCGCTTACACGTAGCACGGTTCACCTCGGAGGCAGCACCTGCCTTCTTCCTGCGGGCGGAGGGTTCCCCTATCCCACCCCCATCCCACCCCCACGGCTCTCCTTCCACATCCTTCACCCCCGCCCCCGCCAGGAGAAAGTAAGGCAAGCCTCCGGGGCTGCCAAGGCTCCGGGGTACCCCCGGTACCCCACCGGGTCCGCAGTGTGCCGTGCGGCTGGGACCGTAACGCATCTCTCCTTTCCCTATCCCGCCGGCCACATCAGATCCCCCCCACTGGGGAGCCCTCGGCCCCGGCCGGCTGGAAACCACAGCGGGGTGCACCGGGAAGCTAAGGCAAGGGGGCTTACTCGCGGTGGACCCAAACAAAGTGGAAATGGGGCTTATTTAAAAAAAATTTAAAAATGGAGAAGTCCTGCTCGCTTCCCCTGGCTATCCCCCTCGCCCTCCCTGCTTGTCCAATTCCAGCGTCTGGTCCCTCCCCCTTGCACCCCCCAAATAAAACACATTAAGGAAAACTCGAGACGGAAAGTTTGAGCGAGGCGGCGCACGGAGCGCGCCCAGCACCGACAGCCGGGAAGGCTCGGTCACCACCATCTGAGACGCGGCCGTGCAAGTCCCGGTCCTCGCCCCCCGCCGCACGGGAGCCGCCCGAATCCCTGGGAGACCAACCCGGAAAGTTAGCCAGGTTCCTCGGCAACCCGGCCGCCCTCGCGCCCACCCCTCTCGTGTACGCACACGCACCCACACCCCTTCCTGAGCTCCGTACTTGCCGTGGAAATTCCTGGGGAGGACGGGCGCACTTTTCAGGACACCGAGGTGAGGAGACCGAGAGGGTGGTGCATGAAAGGTCCCGGGTGCGCAGAGCCGGCGGAGGCAGCGGCGGCGGCGGCGGCGGCAGCGGCAGCAGCAGCAGCAGGCGGCTGGCCCCGGGGTTGTGCTCGCGAGCTGCCTGGGATTGCATGTACAGATCAAGAGACTCGGTTGGCGTGAGAGAAGAGCAGTGCTGCCTCTCAGCGCTGGCTCTAATCAGTGAATGAGCCTCCACTCTCCCAGGGACTCGGAGGCGCACACACTCGCGCGCGCGCACACACACTCACACACATGCACGCACACATTCTCTCACACTCACACACATACAGGCACTCTGAGCACTGAATACATTAGGGTACTAAGGGACTCTGGGAAATGGAGTCCAGACCCCGGGCACTCCCGGAGAACAGACCTAGCTGCCCTCACTAGAGGGCTGGACGACCTTAGGTGGCCCGCCCCGGTGGAAACTACAGAGGTCTTTTGCCTTTGTTTACATCTCTCCTCCTTACCCTCCAGAGATTTCCGAACGATTGGGTTGGTGCGTGATTCTTTCTTGAGCCAAAGTGACCAAGAGGAAATGGCTAAATCTTGTGAGACTGACATCAGCGCTGCTCACTGACCAGCAAACCTTGGCTCCGTTATAAAACTCCACCGGTTTCCCGTAGGATCCAACCTGCTATTTAGTGGTTCGAATGTTACTTTGGGTCTTCACCTGTAAAAATGAAACTGTTAGTGAATATGAATAAAACTGACATTTAGAGAGAAGAAGGGGCCTAGTTTAACACCCAGATTTGTGAATAAAAATTTTCACTGGTGTCATTGATGCTCATAATATAATTCCATCTCTTCAGATTGTTTAATTCACCAACTACAAAAAGATATATCGGAGAAATAGAGAATTAACCTACTTGAGAACCTTCTTGGAGCCGGGCTATGAGACTAAATGCCTTTTACATAATCTCATTTAACCCTTTAATTCTGGAGAGAATATTACTAGTGTTATAAGAAGAAACAGGCAGAGAGCGTTTTGTGATTTGCTTTTAAGGTGCACAGCTAACAAGCAGGTAGCTCAGCTCAGAAGGCAAAGCTCAGCCGAAAGCTAAGCCTGGTTTTAGAAGTAGTTCTTTTGTTTTGTGGCTTGGTTTCTGAAAAGTCAGATTTCTCATCTGGAAAAAAAAAATTCTCTTCCCCTAGGATACATAAGGATAATCCATTCTGCAAAAAAAGTGCATAGGATTATAAGCGAACTAAAACAGAATGAGACCAGTGTTGCATTCCGAGATGACTTCATCCTCATTTGTCTCATGTTCAGCATGTATCTAAATATTCATGCTCAAGTTTGTGTAGAGCGGGGCTCCGTGGTTGATGCCTGTAATCTCAGCTCCAAGAAGGCAGATGAAGAACTGCTGCAAGTTCCAGGCCAGCCTGGTCCACATAGGGAGTTCCGGGGCAGCCTGGTCCACAGGGAGTTCCAGGTAAGCCATGACTGTCTAGAAGAAAGACACTGTCTCAAGCAAACAACAAAACTTAAGTTTCTGTCTGGTGATCATATTGAAGATGTTTAATTGGCAACTCTTTAAGTGAGCAGCTCACCTAGAATTCTGTGACTATGACGACCTCTAGTCACGGGATTCAGTCCGCTTAGGAACTGCTAAGTCTTTAGCCATGTCAGTCATGTGCTGACACTGCTATTTTTACTAGACTATTTCCTGTTTGGTTTTAAACATCATGTGATGCTGGGCGCGATGGCACACGTCTGTAATCCCAGCACTCAGGGAGGCAGAGGCAGGCAGGTCTCTGTGAGTTTGAGGCCAGCTTGGTCTACAGAGCGAGTCCAGGACAGCCAAGGCTATCCAGAAAAAACCCTGTCTCAAAAAAATAAACAAAACAAAACAAAACAACAACAACAAAATGTCATGTGGTCAAGAGTTTTCTGTTTTATTCAATGTTATCACCTTAGTACCTAACAATGTCAGTATAAAAGATTATTAAAAATTTAAAAAAACATGCCTAGCATGTACAAGATCATGGGTTAGATGCAAATACACACACAGAATTCTTGTCCCTAAAGCACTTTCCATCTAGTGGAGGACCCAAAAACAAGTTGGACATCACTGTGACCATCTATCTGTTGGTCTGAGAAAAGTTTAATCATAAAGGAGCCACTATCACTAATTAATTGAGATTATGAGTGAACAGAGGTCATCTTGGGCTAAGTGTGTTGAATGGCCACCCTAGGAACACAAAGTCTTTCATTCATTAATTTAGCGTGTATTTCTTGAGCCCTCCCCTGGAATGTGTTGCAGGGACCACGAGCCACTTGTGGTCTCTGGAAATTGAACTATGAGGCATTCAACCTCAAGAGACGGGCAGAAGTGGGTCATATCACAATAGGCTTTGTGCATCAAAGTGAGGAAAGTGGACCTTATCTCAGAGACAATGAGGACTTCTAAAGTAGACGACAGAAAGGTAAGCTTTCTATTTCAAAACAAGCAGTAGTCAAAGAGCAGGCAGCATGGAGGTTGACAAGAGGCAGGGAGATTAAGTGAAAAATCTGTTGCAGGTGACAGGTGAGAAGGCCCTGGACCAAGAAGACATTGGGACAATAGTGATGGAGAGACAGAAAGCATCACAGAGGACTCTGTAGACAGAGTCACATTAAGCCATTTACCTCAGAAGATGACAACAGATATCCCTGCATGGATTCTATCGTTTTTATGTCAAGGTGCTGTATGGCCTGTTTGTTTTCATGGACTGAGGGAGTATAGTCTAGGAGGCACTGTAGCCTAGGCTGGCCTGCTCAAACTCATGATCCTCCAGCTTCAGCCAAGTCTCAGTTTTTGGGATTGTGGATGTACACCACCACACCCAGCTTTGTTCTTTGCATTTTATTAGTTTTAAATTATTTGTTTGTTTGTTTGTTTTTGTTTATCGAGACAGCATTTCTTGCTGTATAGCCCTGGCTATCATGGAACTCAGGCTGTAGACCAGGCTGGCCTTGAACTTACAGAGATTCTCAGGCCTCTGCCTCCTGAGTACTGGAATTAAAGATATGTGCCAAACACCACCAGGCTTCTTCAAATCCACTTGTAGAGTTTCCCTTCAGATCCAGGCCACATTCTGACGAGTGGACAGCCCATCAAGCCAGCCATCAAGCCAGACTTTTTAGCGACTATCATCAGCAGGGTTTTGCACTGAGATGCAAATATTTAAAAAGTAAAATAGTTACCATCTATAAGGACAATATAATGAAAAGCTTAAATGCAGCCAGGTGCCATGGCACAAGCCTGTAATCCCAGCACTCGAAGAGGCAGAGGCAGGTAGATCACTGTGAGTTCAAGACCAGCCTCATCTACAATCAAGTCTAGGACAGTCAAGGCTACATAGAGAAACCCTGTCTCGAAAAACAAAAAATAATAATAATAAAATAAGAAAGAAAAGAAAAGCTTAAATGCAAAACAATAGCAAAAAACGTACAATGCTAAACTGAACATATAATACCTTGCTAATTCACAGGTCACGTGTTTGGTAACCTCGGCTATCCAAAACACAATGAGGCAGGAAATAAGCAAGAAGAGTCCCAGAATAGCCAAAATAAACATTGCCAGGTCTATGCACTAAAGTTAACACATTTTACTCCTAGGAGAATTCCACAAGCCTTCACTCAGAGCTGATTTTCTCTTTCCTAGGTTCAATTCTAATAAGCTTGATTATTTGGCTTTCCCATTTACAGACGATTAAGATGGTCAAATTAAAAGGGGGCAGCCATTAAAGAGAGTGATATAGACTTGCATGGACTGATGTGGAAGGAGGCCTCTGATATACTGTCAAGTGAGAGAAGACGTGTAAGTCAAAGAACAGTATACTTAGCATGATGTCATATCTCTATGTACACATGTGTGCACACCCCTCCATGAAAAAAGCCTGAAGTGAAACACATTAAGCTGCTAACAGTCACTGTGTCTAGGCAATTGGAAAGTGGATATGGGTGGGTATATGTCCAGGAAGTACATGCACAGGGAGAAAGAGAAGACCTTGGCTTTGGGTATGTGTGTGTAAACTCGTGTGCATGTATGTGTTTATACAAATATGTTTGGGTATATAAGAGTGTGTGTATGTGTGCAGGCCTGAAGAGGCCAGAGGACAATCTCCAGGGATCCTCTGGTCTCGGCTTCCCCAGTGCTGGGTTTGCAGATGCACACGCTGCTTGTTTAATTCGGGCGCTACAGATGGGATTTAGCTCCTTATGCGTGTGTGTAAAGCCATCTCCCCAGTCTCAGGGCTTTACGCTTCATACATTCCTGCCTCTTTCCAATGCAAATATACAGGTTTGGTAATTTGAATATCCATTACAAAGCATACAAAAGGTAGTGTCAGAGCGAGTATGTGGAGAACAAGCCTAGCACATAAAAACTGGCAGCGAACTGGGTTCTTTTGATGTAGAGGCAAAAAGAACATCACCACTTCCAGCCTGGCACAGCCCTGATGCTTTCAGAGCTGTGTCAACATGGGTCATGCGTATACACATCCTACATATAATTATGTAGAACAGATGTGTGAAAATTTAGAGAAGGAAACTCCCACCAAAATGATGGCTTGATACTTTGAGAAGCACATTTCAGTTGTTTAGAAAATAGTGATAAAAAATGATATATATATAAAGAAAATAGTGATAGACACATGCATGTGCACTCACTTGCACACACATACACACCCACATACCACACATACACACCCACACACATACCACACATACACCATATACACACACACCATATACACACACACACACCATACACACACACACACACCATGTCAGACCCTAAAGATGAGAAATGAGACTCCTTCATTGTTGCTGTCTGTTTTTGCTTTTGAGAAGAATGTTCTCTACATAGGCTAGGTTGGCCTGACGTTTGTGGTCCTCCTGCCTCAGCCTCCTGAAGACTGGGATTAGAAGTGTGTACCATCTCTCCCAGCAAAGATTCTTCTTTGTGTCAGAGCAAAAGTGATACAGAGTATGGGATGGTTCTCAAACTCAACCTTAATTAATTACCCATTGCGAGGCTACCAATCGCCAGGCTCTAAGAACACAGAAGTGAGTTAAAGACAGTCCCCAACAGAGGAGCTCCAGTAGCGGGGATGGATATGGAAATGTGTTCCTGGGAGGCAGTGTGAGCAGAGCTATCATGAGATTCTGAATAAGGCTTGGAGGAAATGCACAACAACAAGAAGAAGCTAGCCCAGCCTGGAGCCCTAAGTAAGAAAGCACCAACAACCATAGGTGTTCAGAAAGTAAGCACTGTTTGGGACGATGTTTATATGTGATTACCCCTAGTGCTGTGTGAGGTTGGAGAGACAGTTCAGAAGTTAAGAGCACTTACTGCCCTTGTAGAAGGCTTGCATTTGGTTCCCAGCACCCATATCTAGTGGCTGACAACTACCTGTAACTCTTAACTCCAAAGGACCTAATGTCCTCTTCTGGCCTTTGTGGGTACCACATGCATGTACAAACCTACACATGGAGTTAAACCCATGTACGGAATTTAAAATGACACTAAATGAAACTCTTGTTGGTTTGTTTGTTTGTTTGAGACAGGGTTTCTCTGTATAGTCCTGGACTCACTTTGTAGACCAGGCTGGCCTTGAACTCACAGAGATCAACCTGCCTCTGCCTCCCCAAGTGTTGGGATTATAGGCATGTGCCACCATACCCAGCCTCTCCCCCTCCCCCCTTAGAGGAAGCCAAAAAATGACTACTATATGGGATGGCACTTTAAATATACTTTGAAGGGGAAGTGCACTTCAGGACAAAAATTAGTACATGCAAAATGACAGGGACATTTCTCAGTGCTTTTAGTTACATGTAAAACTTTTCTGGCAAAGAGAGGTGATGATGGGTATTGGTGTGTGATGTGGTGGTATCTAAGCCATTTCACACTTGGAAATTACACATCCTTTTATTTATTTTTTAATCTTTAAAAATATAGTTACCCTTAAGTATATCCCAGAAACATAAGGCACATCAAGCCAATGCTGTCTTATTTCTCAGATGTAAAGTCAAATAATCCAGGGAAGCTTGTTCTTAATTTGAAAAACAAAGGACTGGAAGCCATGAAGGTAGCCTGGGTAGTGAAGAGACTAGTGAGGGAAGGCTAAATCTTGATTGACAGTTTGGCTGGATCTGGAATCAACTAAGCGGCCACACCTGTGAAGGATTTTATAGACGGGAAGACCAGCCCTCGATGTGAGTGGCACCTTTGGGTGGTAGCCAGCTGAAAGGAAGTCCAGGGGAATCGCTTTGTTTTGTTTTGTTTCATTGACTTCATGTCTTGCTGGTGAGTCCCTTCACCTCGTTGCTGTCACCGCTGGGCTGCTGCATTCTTTCTCTGATATCAGAACCCAGCCTCTTAGGTTTCCGAGATGGACTAGATATCTCTCCAGGAATCCTCCAGGCCTTCAGCACCAGATTAGGACAGCTGTGGTTTCCATTCATGTGAATTAAACTGCCAGCCAGACCTCCATCTCTGGAGATGGAGATAGCCATTATTAGACCACTCAGAACCGTAATATGGAAGACAATGTAATAAATCAACTTTGCACTATCTACTCATTTTATCCATTCAGCTCTACTAATACACGAGTCTCATCTGTCACATGTCCCAGCAGCCAGCTCACACCTCTTGGTGCGCCAGGACTTTGCATTAGGCATGATCTCTTTCAGGAAGCCATCCTACCCAGCAGCCCTTTCTTCTCAAGCCCTACCGTCCTAGCATCCAGTGCTTTTATCTTCCACTTACCATGGGGTATTGGGACAGTGAATTAAACTTCCCAACCCTACCAGTAGGTCTTCTTGATCTTGATCATCTTCAAGCAGAAATTTATCCTTGTTAGTCTGTGTGAAACACACTTAGTATTACACAGACTGGTATGTGATGGGATGAACTTATTTAAATGGGGGGGGGGTCAGGATTCAAGAAGCTCTTCCTGGTCCAGCTGCTAAGGTTCTTGAAGGGGGAGGGGGGCTGCTTGCCTAAACACTTAATACTCACCTGAAATATCATTATGGGTGATTGAGAAATAGACCACGAATGAATGACCAGCTATGAAAAAGTCAGCAAGACAGAAATGACACGATCAGATCGGGATTTAGAAAAATAGCTCAGAAGGCAATGTTAAATATAGACCAAAGAGTGGAGGCGGGAAATAACAGGGGAAAAATTCCTCAACAAAATGAGACATGTAAGTAAAGCGCACCTTTTCCTGGCCAACATGACCAGATATTTGTATTTATTTTTCAGGGCTGATCTTATTCTCTAAGGAGTCCCTGATGGAGGACAGGCAGCTACCTCATTCTGGAAGCCTTCACTGTCCTGAACCCCCACCAGACCGGTGGCTTCCTGTACATCTGGAGGTCACAGAGAGCGGTGGCTACGTCTTATTCATCTTAGTATCTTCAATGCCTAGGACATGCCTGCTCAATAAATGTTTGCTGAATGAATGAACACATAAATTGATCTATTAGTATACTGTACTCGAGCTCTGACCAAGACACAGAGGCCCCTAGCCATCCCCAGTGTACAGGCTTCTGGAGACAGGAAACAGAACAAATAAAGCAAGACTGGATCCGGAGGCACACCTATTCCTCGGGTAACACCGGGTAAATTTCTCTCTCTGACCCCTCCATCCTCATTCTGAAGAATAACTCTCATTGAGTGAAAATCAATAAAAGTCATTTTAAGGGAAGTAGGTTTAGAAAAAGGCACTGAAGGAGGAGAAAGGCAGCAGGGAACTTCAAGTTCAGCCAATTTGGACTCTTTTCTTTTTATGAGAGTTTGTAAGCTTAAAAAAAAAAGGGGTTGTTTTTTTTTAACAAGACAAAAAGTCTGCTTTTCACATTGTCTTTCAAAATGAATTCCTTCCATACACAGACCCATAGCCTCCCTGACCACCCCTACCTCCTGTATTTTTAGATTTCCAAAAAGAAAAAACAAAATCACAGCACCAATTAGAAATGCTCCATTTTGCAGCTTGACATCAATGAGAAATGGTCTTAAGTAGCTACAGACAGCAATCGCATTCTGCTACCGAAAACGCTTACGTTGGTGATCCAGGCGTTCCAACAAGTGTCTGAAGCACTAAGAAGTTTTGAACAATGCCTGCCCCACACTGCCCCAACAGAAATAAGATGTGTTGCCTGAGTTCGAAGGAGCCTGTGGGTCTGTGGTGGTAACTCCTAATCACAATACGTTAAATAAGACCCAACTTGTGTGTTTGTCTTTTTATTTTAGGAGTATTTGCCCTCATGTAGGTAGGTGCGTGTCAGGTGTGCCTGTGCCTTCAGAGGTCAGGAGAGAACGTTGTATCCTCTCAAACTGGTGTTTCAGAAGGTGTGAGCCACCACGTGGGCTCTGAACCCGGGTCCTCTGCAAGAGCAGCCAGAGTTCTCGACAGTGGGGCCATCTCTCTAGCCTCCCACCCAGCTCAACTATGATATAGATAAAAGGCACCCAGGGAGCGACGCAGACAAAACCGCTGAAGGTTCTGGAAGCCAGGGAGAGCTATAAGGGTTGAGGTCCTTCAATTGCTTTGAAACAAAGTGAGACGTAAGTAAGGCATTAATGAAGATGCGATTTTAGTGTTCGAAGATGGAAAGCATTACAAAAAGAGTGTCCAGGGGGTGGTTGGCTTGGGGATGGCATCAGGAAGACAGCTACTAATACCTGAGATGGATTACAGCAGGGCAGTGCCTGAAGGCAGGTCTGGGTGTGAAGCTCATCTCTGCCACCGATGGTTCGGGTGACCTGGACACACTTATCTTCCCTGAAGCTCAGTTTCCACAGTCCCAAAACAGAGACACTTAAGTGTCAGCACACCCACTTCGGGAAGGTGATGAGGAACAACAGAAATGGTGTTCATTGGGGTTCCTGGCAAATAATACCGTTGCAACAGTGACAGCTCTGGGCTCTCTCCCTTCCAAGCACAACTCTGTGTCTTGAACCGTTTAGGGGATGGAAAAGAACAGTTGTTTTCAGAGTGTAGAATAGATCTGCCCTGTCCGCAGAACAGACAGCTCTCTTGTCCTCAACTGTAACCAGTGAGGGAAGCAAATTCCCTTACTGATTTCTGTGCAGAACAAGATTTTAGCATTCTGGTTGTTGCTGTTTGTTTAACTAGGGACAAGGTCACTCTATGTATCCCTGACTGGCCTTGAACTCAGAGATCTGCCTGCCTCCCGAGTGCTAAAATTAAAGATCTTTACCACCATGCTTGTCTGATTTTGAACCATTCCTCTCTATTCCTAAAAGAACCGCGAGTCCCATTCACTTCCATGCATCACCTTCAGCTTTCCACTTACTTATTTTGTGTATGTGCTCACACCTACCGCAACACTCACTCCGAGGCCAGAGGACAGCTGGCAGGAACTGCTTCTCTTCTTTCGCCATGTGGTTTCCAGGGACTGAACTCAGGTCGTCAGTCTTGGCAGCAAGCACCTTTACCCACTAAACCTGCTGACCCCATCCTCAAGTTTTGTTTGTTTCGATTTGTTGACAATAGAATGCTTCTAGGGGGAAATAAGAACTATATGGCTTTCAGATTTTTCTTGCATTTATTCATTCATTGATTCAATAAATAAAGACTGAGGGCTTGCTCAATTGATTGATTGATTTTGATTCATTTTTTTTAAGACAGTATCATGCTGTGTAGCCCAGGCTGGCCTCCTAGTCAACAATCCTCCTGCCTCAGTCTTCTGAGCGCTGAAAACTAGTGAATATTTAGTGAGCACCTGTTTTCAGAAGATCGTCAAAAGCCAACTCTCAGAAACTGTCAGCTTCCCACCCTTGTGTGTGCCTGTATTTTTCACTCCCTACAACAGAGAAGGAAGGAGCCTTCCTCATAGTGAGGCTGAAAGGGGAAAAGGGCATGGCTCCTAGGTGGGCCCTTGCCCAGCACTGCAAGGCCCACATTCCATCCATAGCATGGAGAGGAAAACAAAAACCCAACACTGTAGACGTGGGCTGCTGCAAGCCAAGCCGAACATCACATTTATGACTTGAAGGTGTCTTTCAATTCAACACTTAAAATCTAATGCCAGGAAAAAAGGACAAAGAGAAGAAAATATTTGTTTCATAGCCCACTATCTATGTCCTTCTTCAGAGCTCTCTCTCTCTCTCTTCCCAACCATACCTGTGTGAAGTGTTACATACCCTGCCTCTATTTTCATCTTCTGCTGTCTCCTCCTCTTCTTCTTTTCAGTCAGGGTCTCACTCTGTAGACCAGGCTGCCCTCACAGAGATCCTCCAGCCTCTGCTCCCCAAGTGCTGGGGTTAAGGGCATGAGCTACCACTGTCTCTTATGCTCTTAAAAGTATCCAAAATAAGTCACCTGGCCAGCCTACAAGAAGATCACATGAATTTGGAAATGTTGGCTGATTTAAAGGAGGGGGGGGGGGAATGAGGACAAGAATGTGGCAAGGAATTGGAATGATTCAAATTGAAGGAAAATGCTGAACTGATAGTTTATGAAGAGCCAGCTAGGAAGGGAAAAAACATCATGCTAGCCCCTTGTAAGAAAATGACATCACAGCCAGATCGGGTGGCACACACCTGTAGTCCCAGCACTCAGGAGGCAGAACAGATGCATCTCTGTGAGTTTGAGCCCAGCCTGGTCTACAAAGTGAATCCAGGACAGCTAAGGCTACACAGAGAAACCCTGTCTCGAAAAAAGGAAAGGAAAGATGGTAAGGAAAGGAAAGGAAATGACATCACTTATTCCTTACAAAAAGAAAGAAGGAAGCTCATGAGAAGTGCAGCCCTGGCATGCATTACCATCCTTCTTTTACAGAGAAAGTAAGGATAGCTCAAATCAAGTACTTCTGAAAAAGTCAAGACAGCTAAAAAGAAATAAATAGCAGAAAGAAAAGGTGAAACAAATTATCTACACATAGATAAATAACTGAAAAAGAAACATCCCAGGGAGGGGCATCTGGAAGTCCCCAAGAAAGCCTTTGTCTGATGCTTGCAAAGCAGCTTCCTGGGAAGTGGAATTAAAGTGACCGTGTGACATGACACCTTTCTCACAGAGCAGAGCAGATCTCACCATCCGGACCCTCCATACTAGGATGCTGGGTTTCAAAACAAGTTTGCAATAGGGAAAAAGAAAATACTCAGAAGAGAGTTAATCTTGGTGGTGGTGAATGTGAGGTGAGGTATTATGCCGTAAAAGAGGAACAAGAAAGGGCTAATGTAATGTGGAGATTTATGTGGAGAAATAAACATTATTCCAAAAGTTGAAGCAGGTATAGGGATGTGTAGAAGGAGCCCCCACAAGACAGAAACATGAACATTTTGAGGGAGTGACTCAAATGCTAAGAGCTGGAAAAACGGGTTGATGCTGGTGATGGTTCCTTCAAAATGACTGTAAACTGTATTTTAGCAGTAAATATTTTTCAGCCTTTCCCAAGAGCTAAATAGTTTCTTTACTCTGCAACAACAGTCATCTCACTTTTCACTGTGCCCTCGCTGAGCAAGCCCTGATAAGCACCTTTTCTTTTGAAGACTAGCAAGGGATGAATGCAGGGGTACACATGCAGTTAGACTCCCCCTTCATGGCAATTGTGTTTAAGAAGTGCTTTGCAACAGGGGGCCACATTTAAGAGTGTGACATGACTGGCACATTTATATGTGGACAACATAGACAGTTGAAAGAACAAACTCCTTGATCCAGAAATGAAGACATTGGCTGGGTGCAGGTGGCACTGGCCTTTGATCCCAGCACTCTGGAGGCAGGGGCAGGTGGATCTCTGAGTTCTGAGGCCAGCCTGGTCTACAGAGCTAGTTCCGGGACAGCCGAGACTACACATAGAAACCCTGTCTCAAAAAACAAAAACAAACAAACAAAAAAGAACCAAAAAAAAAAAAAGAAGAAGAAAGGAAGGAAGACACAGACTGTGAGACTTAGACAAATCGTATACTTTTCAGTCTCTCACTTATGTGGCAAGGATTTTTTGGCTTTTGTTTTGCTTGTTGTTGGGGTTTTGGGGGCGACACATTCTACATAAAAGTAAAGTAAGAAAGGTATTTATGAGAGGGGCTTTTAGTATTTTTTTAATATTTTTTTCTTTTTCCAGTACTGAGAACCAGCACGTGCTAAGCTATGTGTGACCATTGAGCTGCATTCCTAGCCTTAAATCTATTTCTGAATCATAAAAGTAGGTAACTAAGTAAAATTTCCCTTTTTACAATCTCGTTTTGTTTGCAATAGGGTCTTGCTGATTTTAAACTTAAGAGCTCTTCCTTTGGCCTCCAGAATCATGAAAATACAATCAGGTGTCATTGCCATTCACATCTTCTCCCCCCCTTATGGAAAGCTAACACCCTAGTGTTTTGTTGTAAAAATATAGGAGTTTGAAGAAGTATTATCAGAATAAAGTTTGAAGCTAAGCCTGGCGGTGCACACCCGTAACCTCAACACTCGTACAGCGGGGGCAGGAAGGTCAAAAGGTCAAGGTACACTCAGCAACCTAATGCATTCATGGCTAACCTGAGCTACAGTGAGACTCGAAACAACCGCAGAATGGCTCATCTGGTGAACTCTCTTGCTGCCAAGCCTGATGACCTGAGTTTGAGCCCCAGGCCCAGACAGGAGAGAAGTGACTCCCATAGGCTGTCCACTGGTAACTGTGCCGAAGCACATACGTTACACACACACACACACACACACACACACACACATATCATGCACACACATTAACAAATAAATACAATTTAAAACAAAATTTGCATTTAAGCCACAATTATAAGGCCTCTTATTAGTTTGCTTATTAATCAAACAATAAACAAACACTTGTTCATAGTTTGCTCCCTCAGGATTAAACTAAGCAGTGTGAGGGATAAAACAAAGTATTTTATCAAATCAAAGGTGATTTGGGTTATAAAAAGCTTCTCAACTTTGGGACTACTAAAATGTGGACACACACATATATACACACTTTACAATAGATTACATGTAGATTCAAAAGTAGCTTTCACAGTGAAAACATAATGGAACATATCCATGAACAGGACCAAGTGAATGTTTGAGATGAAAAGGTTCTCAGAAACTCAGCAGCAGAAAGTTACAAGGCACAGCTGTGAAGGATGCTGCAGCAAGCCGACCCAGTCCCACTAATGCATTTTCTATTGATTCTACAGGGTGTTCCCAGGGACACAAAGCAACACTGTGCTTTATACTTTTCCTTCTTACTAGTAACAACTTTCAGTTTTGTTATTTTGTGTGTGTTGTGTGTGTTTAAGCAGCTAATTTAACAATTAAGCCATAATATAATACGCTAAAATAAGAATAAATCTGGAGGAAGTGATCAAATTGTTTAAAACTTTAACCTTGTAAATCATCTTGAAAATGGTACTTAGGTACTGTTTCTATACTTGGAAAAAGTGAAAATTGTGCCACAGTGGAAACAAGAGATTCCAAATGATTTCTGCACCTGTAGGTCTGGGCTGACGATTCCCAGGCCTGTGTGTGTGTGTGTGTGTGTGTGTGTGTGTGTGTGTGTGTGTGTGCGTGCAGCCTAGAAGACAGCTTCAGGTTTCGTGGCTCCTCTGGCATCATCTTCCTTGGTTGTTTTATTTTGTGTTTTTGAGGCAGAGTCACTAAGTTCTAGAGCTTGCCCATTAGGACAGGGTGGCTGACCAAGGAGCCTCCTGAGCTACTTTCTTTCCCCCATTTCATGTACAACCCATCCCATACAAACATTGGGACTTTTCAAACCCCTAGTTAAAAAACACACCAGTGGATCCAGACTCTATCTGATCTCCTTCAGACCCTGGTTCGTCTCTTTCTTTGATAAACCTTTCTCCCCTGACCATTTCCTGGGGCATCTGATAGAACTGACCAAACTCTGCATGGGAAGAAGTGTTTGCAAGACTTTCCGGACCACAGCCAGCTTTCCTAAACTCTTGTAATCCCACTAGTCTTCTGAGCTCAGTGCTAACAAAACCAGGTGACACTGATTTCTGTTGTCACGAAAGCACTTTCTCTCTTTCCATGTTTGCCTCCTGCAGAACTGACCTTTCTAACATTTCTAAATATTTCCTCAAGCCCAAGCCAATTCCCATTTTTCGCTCCCAGTCCAAAGCTCAATCTATTCTTTAGAACCTCCTCTTCCCAGTGTTTTCCCTGAATGTTCCTTGTAGTTCTGAGCTTATGTAAACCTGGATCTGTTTCCACTTAGCTGGCTCAAAAGAAGTCTATTCATGTTCTTAGGCCTCTGTGGAGTCAGGACTTGAGGGTACACCTCAGTATTACTTTGAATACACTGCCCCTCTACCCATTTGTAACTCCCTCTGGTCCCTTTCCTTGACTGAGCACTTCTATTTCCTAGTTACTTTTTTCGTTCTTTTGAGGTTTTGTGTGTGTGTGTGTGTTTTTTTTGGTTTTTTGGTTTTTTTTGAGACAGGGTTTCCCTGTGTAACAGCCTTGGCTGTCCTGGACTCTCTTTGTAGACCAGGCTGGCCTGGAACTCATAGAGATCCACCTGCCTCTGTAATCCCTAGTACTGGGATTACAGGTGTGTGCCCCTTCACCACCCATTGCCCATTACTTCTTGCTGTTCACAGAAGATCCTGGCATTACTGCCTGTTCTGATGCTATAAATCCTCTGAAGTAAAGTGAAGCCAGCCCGCAGACCTTGCGTCCACCATCTTCCCACAGTGCCACTGAACCACCTACCCCTGCAGTCACTTCTGGGATCTTGTTATGACCAAAAGCTACTCTATTTTTTTCTGCTTCTAACATCAGGAATTCAACTTTCTGGCCACAGTCACCTACCCTCCGGCCTGCCTATTGAACTTGTTTATCTGCACTTGTTCTAGCATTTCATCTGAGTATCATTTCTCTGGCCCCTTGACTTTCTTCTTAGCCTCTTCTGCCTCATTTTTCTTCTTATTGAGCATAGCGTCCCCTGCCCATCATTCCATTTAATCTCTTTATTGGTCTGTGCCATTTCCCATCAGTCTTCTGGCTCCTCTTAACCCTCTGGAAGCCCTTTCACAGGCATTTTGTGACATGCCCTGTTATTCCTGTAAACCTTTGAACGTGGGGGTTTTCGAGGGATCTGTTCTAAGGGCAGGTCCCCATCTATTCAACAGCCTGTCCTTCCATGGAGCAACTCTTCCTATAGCTTCAGTTCCAATAAGGGTGTGCGTGCACCTCATATTCACAGCTTCTGTTGGGGCTCCAAGGCACCTGGCCTCTTCAAATGGTTCTCCTCAAGTTACCTTCAATTCAGTGTGTCTGGAAGTAAATGCAACATTACCCATTAAAACCACACCTTCCCTAAATCTTATAGTGGAAATAAATGTCCCTCTTCTCTCTTCTTGTTAATTTGCTTGATTTGGCTACATAGCCCTGGCTAGCCTGGAACTTGACATGTAGGTCAAATGGCAATCCTCTTGCCTTGACCTCTCAAGCGCTGGGACTTAAAGGCATGCACTACCATGCCCAGCTCTCTTATTTTATAAGCTTTATTATTTAAATAAAAAACTTGCACATAAAAGAAAACATCACACATCGAAATTAGCCAGACCCCAAATTTATAAAACTTAGTGAGCATATCTACAGTCAGAACTGGCATTTGAAACAGAAGCAGTGGAACTTCACGTTACATTTTACCCTTTCAGCATTGAATTTATTTTATGCATTTATCCATAAATATCTTCTTGTTGATTTATTTGCTTATTTTATTTTTTATAAGCTCCTGTCTTTTTTATTAACTTATATACAATTAGTCGTCTTCGGGTTTGTTGAAGCAGTAAGTCAGACACTTGCCACAATAATGTTTGTCAATGCGGCTGGGCGTGAAGACTCAAGCACCACATTCGTCCGCAGGGCACTCTCGCCAAAGGCGACCAATTGTGCCGTTTTCGTCCACTTCATTTCCGCACAGCCGACTTCATCTTCTTTCTTTTTAGCTTGTTCTGCGTGGGATTGCCAGAAGACTTCCTCTCGGGGCACCACAGAGTCCCAACACAGGACGCAGCGGGGACGCCTCTTGAATGTTGTAGTCAAAGTGCAGCACCTTCCAGCTGGTGCCGGCAAACAGCAGCCTTGGCTAATCAGCAGGAATTCCTTCCTTATCCTGGATTCTGACCTTCGCGTTTTCTATAGTGTTGGAGGGGTCAACCCCGAGTGTGATAGTCCTCCCCGTAAGTGTCCTTACGAAAACTTACATCTTGGTGGCCTTCCCACTGCAGTTGGCAGATCAGAAAGGTATTATTATTATTATTTTTTGTATCCCTGGCTAGTTTAGAACTCACTATGTAGTCCAGACAGAGGTCAAACTCATGTTGGTCCCCTTGCCTCCACCTCCTAAGTATTGGGATTATGTATGTGTTAGGACTATATGTTTCTCTTCATATTTAAATAATCACCAAGACTTAATTCGTTTTATCCCGACTATTTCTTAATATTTTGTACTTTCTCCATCTCTTCTGTCACCGCCCTGGTCCAAGTCAATAGTAATTACTTTAATTCAGTAAAGCCCTAGTCCAACTGACTAAGATTTTTTTTCCCATTCCAGCCAGTATTTACCATGAGCCATGCGTTCTAGGGTTCTAGAACAATAGGCTAGAATGTTGGCACACACCTTTAATCCCAGAACCCAGGGAGGCAGAGGCAGGCTGATCTCTGAGAGTTTGAGGTCAGCCTGGTTTACAGAGTAAGTTTTAGGACAGCCAGGGCTATCACACAGAGAAACCCTGTCTCACAAAAAAAAAAAAAAAAAAAGTTCTAAAGCAGAGGTTCTTTCCTTTCTAGAAAGGTTCAACCTTACTAATGTTGTGATCCTTTGAAACAGTTCCTCATGTTGTGGTGACCCCTTACCATAAAATTATTTTTGTTGCTACCTCAAAACTGTAATTTTGCTGTGGTTATGAATTTTAATGTAAATATCTGATATACAGGATATCTGATATTTGACTGTGACCCACAGGTTGAGAACCTCTGTTCTATAATATATTGTTTCTATTTTTTAAAGGATTTTGTTATGCTTATGGGTGCTTGCCTGCGCCATGTCTGTGCTGGTACTGGAGGAAGTCAGAAGATGTCATCCATCCCCTGGAACTAGAATTACAGAAGGTTGTGAGCCACCTTGTGAGTCCTGAAGAGCAGAAAATGTTCTCAACTGCTGAGCCAGCTCTATAGCCCCAGAATATAGTGTTTTAAAGAGCCATTTGCCTGGATCATTTAATAACTGATTTCAGCTGGGCATAGTGGCACAGCCATGTAATTCCAGCACTTAGTAGGTGAAGGCAGGAGATTCAGAAGTTAAAGGTCATTTTTAGCTACAGAGTAAGTTTCAAGGTCAGCCTAGACTACATGACAAAAGATAGACAGACAGACAGATAGACAGAGAGACAGATAGATAAAGTCTTCTTAAATCATTGTCCTATAGTGATTGATAATTTTATTTATCAGCCTCACTGGCCTGAAGGATGCTCAGAGAGCTGGTAAAACGTTATCCCTGCAAGTGTTTGTGAGGATGTTTCTGGAAGAAACTAATGTTAGAATAAGTAGATTGTGTGTTATAGCTTTATAGAGACTTGTGTGTCCCCCACCCCACCCCAGCTTTGGTTCATGTGTTAAAGACTGAGCCCTCAGCTTAGTGCTATGGGAGGTTGTAGAACCTGTAGGAGGTGTGTCTAATGGGAGGAAGTTTGGGAGTATGTCTACAGAGGGGATAGTGAGTTCTCTGCCCAGTCCTTTTCTTGCTTCCACTGCCATGAGGTGATCAGCTTTGTCTGCCGTGCCCTTTAGGATGTGTTTTTGAATGCTAGCCCCAAAGCTATAGGTATCAACAATGTATTGAGATTTTAAAAAAACGTAATTCAGAGTAAATCTTTCTTCCTTATAAATTTATCTCATGTATCTGTTATTGTAACAGAAAATTGGCTAACATGTCAGTGTGTGGGGGCATCAGACAATTCAGAGAAGTCTGGACGGAACAAAAAGGTAGAAGAAGCATAAATTTTCTGCCTCTTTCCTTGACGTGAAACATCTGTCTTCTCTTATCGTCAGACATAATAAATCCAGGTCCTCATGTGTAGTCTTCTAAAACACACAACATTGGCCTTCCAGTTCTCAGACTGACATACACCACTAGTTATTCTGGTTTTCCAGCTTGCAGAGGTGAAACAGAAAACTTCTCAACCTCTGTAATCATGTAAATCAGTCCCCACAATAAATTCCCTCTTTCGCATATATTCTATTGGTTTAATTTCACTGGGGAATTTAGTTTACCCTGTCGATCTACTTTCCACATGGAAGACAGTCTCTCTACTCTTTCTCTTTTTCTTTCCCTCCCTCCTTCCCTTTCCCCTCTCTATATGCTAAAATGCAAATCTGATTTTTGTCACCACTTCATGTAAGGACCAAACTAGATGAAGTTTATGAAGTACTTAGAAAGTGCCAGGCACACAATAGTACTGATACACTGACTAATATGGCGAACGATTTTGGAATAACTAGACAGTTATAGAAGAAAAAAGATGAGAAGAAAGAGAGACCTATATTACCTCATTCCCCAGATTCAAAGGGAAAAGAGAAAAGCCACGAAAACACTAAGAGGAAATATGTGAAAATTCTGTATAATCCTGGAGGTGGAGCAAGCCTTTCAAGACATCCCCAAAGACAGAAGATATAAAATTCTAGGTACAAACAGATGTAAACATCTTGTTTCCTAAGAGGGCCATAAATTTTATCAAAGGACAACAACGAGAGATCTTTTCAATGTTTTATTGAGAGGTGCTAATAAGCAATAGAGAAACCACCAATAAACTCCAGGGAAAGTTTAAATTGCACAAGTACACAATTTATAAAATATGTACTACAAGTGATCATAGAAAAACCATGAAGCATGGAAGAATAAATATGAGCAAAACAAGGAGATATTTATATGCAAAATCAGAAAACCAACTCTGCTCATCACAGGTAAGGAAAATGGATACTTCGAATAAGAGCACAATTTTGGAAATACTTTAGCAGTGGGTTAGCACAATATAAAATGTGTGTGCCTCTTAGGAGAATAATATCACTCCTAGACATTTGAACATTTAAATAATTCAAGATAGACGTGTACCAAGAATGTTCACTGCATAATTTATAATAAGATTAGAAAGAAATACCTACCAAAACACAGCTCGTGCCTGTAACCCAGAACTGTGGAGGTGGAGGCAGAAGAATTAAGAATTCAAGGTCATCCTATATAGTGGCTTTCAGGTCTCATAAGTTACATGAGACTCTTCCTCAAAAAATATAGATAGATAGAGGGAGGGAGAGAGAGAATTTACGAAGACAACCCTGGTGGGTTTTTTTTAAGTGATCTGATGTTTAAAAAAGATTAAGTTTTAATATTTTAAAGTAATTTTTATTTATTATTATTTTATGTGCATTGATGTTTGGCCTCCATATATGTCTGTGAGAGGGCATCAGAGTCCCTGGAACTGGAGTTACAGATAGTTGTGAGTCACCATGTGGTTGCTGGGAATTGAATCTACCTCCTCTGGAAAGAGCAGCCAGTGCTCTTAACCACTGAGCTGGCTCTCCAGCCCCAAGTTTTAATATTTTAAATTATGCATGTGCTGTTATGTGCACATGAGTACACATGGAAGATGGAGGTGTCGGAGCCCCCTGGGGCTCGAGTCACAGATGGTTGTGAGCTGCCTCTTGTAGAATGGGAACCAAGCTCAGGTTCTCTGAAAGAGCAGCAGACAACTGTGACTGGGGACCACCTCCAGTCCCACAACCCTGTTACTGATGCTAAGAAGAGGAGAAAATTTAAGAGACCAAAGTGTGGGTCCCTTCTCGTATACACTCTTAAGAGTCAGGAGGATATTAAACAAGTAAGGGAAGGAATAAAATACTCGGAAGTGGCAGCAGATGCTCTGAAGATGCGAAACACTCCTTAAAGGAGGCCTTCTGTGAGATGTTGTAACATAGCAACCAGAGCTGGGGTGTCCTTAGGGGAGGGAGATAGCCACCAAAAAGCTGCAGTTTGAAACCAGACTGGGAAGTCTTTTATATACTGGCAGCTTGAACACATACGGTAGAGGTGAAGGTGACCCCTCCCTCTGCAAGCACCTGTATTCATGTGCATAGAGCGGCAAATACATGATTCAAAATATTAAAACTTAATTTTCTTTTTTTTTTTAAAAAGCATCAAGTCACTTTAAAGAAAAAAAACCACCTGGGTTGTTTTGTTAAATTGTATTTATATAGTACCAATGCTGTTAACCCTGGATTAACTAAAACAGCCTTCTGACAGATAGTACTAAGTCAAGAACACTATGTCTGATTAAGATGCCAACTACAGGGCTATAGAGATGGCTCATTTTGTCTGTAACTCCAGTTCCAGAGGATCTGGCACCCTTAAACAGACAGACAGACAGACATGCAGGCAGAACAGCAGTGCACATAAAAATAAATGAATCTTTTTAAAAAAAAAGCTGTCAACTACATATATAAGTCAAAGAAGACATTCCTAAACAAGTAACAGTTTAGAAAATCAAAAGTTTATGATCACTCTCCTGGAGGGGTACTAAAGATGAAATCAAACCAGTTAAGAGAGAAAGGAACCAAGGAACTAAGAGAACGTTCCATATCAGAAACACAATAGCACAGTGACTTCAAGGTTCTTTGGGGAAGAACGAAACTCATGAATCTTATTCTTGGTCCAACTGTCCAATAGCAAGGGACATGTCTAGACATATGTTATGCAAATGTTTTCCAAAGGAAGCTGAGCCGGTGGACACTCCCTATCGACTGTATTAAGGCAAACTAGCAGTGGAGTAGCTTTCTGTTACAGACCGATGTAACTGTTTCCTCCCTCAATGCCTGTCACACTTTGAAATCAAAGTCTCAGCTGGTTAGCATGAGGAGAGACAATTACCATTGGTAGATAATCAGGCCACTTAAAAAGAAAAAAGATTTATTTTCTTTTTAGTACATTGATGCCAACTACAGGGCATGTTTGTCTGTGTGAATGTATTGGATCCCCCGGACTGAAATCAGTTGTGAGCTGCCATGTGGGTGACTGGGAATTGAACCCCTGTCCTCTAGAAACAGCAATCAGTGCTCTTAACTGCCGAACCATCTCTCCAGCAACCTAGTTAAGCCGCTTATAAAAGAGACCTTAGCTCTCCACCAGGTGAGGGCAGAACAGGAAGCCAACTGACTACAGCATGGTGGCTGCGACTCTCACCAAAACCTAGCCAGCTTCACACCCTTCAGCCTCCTGGACTGCGAGAAATAATGTGTTGTCATTTCTAAGCCGCTCAGCTGCTGGTGCTTTGTTTCTGTGGTGTTAGTTTAAATTCGTCTCCTTAGTTGGAAGGGAATATGGGTAAGTTTTCAAATGTTTGTCGGAAGTGTTAATATTGGGCCTGTGGTCTGGGGCTTTCCTACTCCCTATGCTTTGATCACGACGGGAAGGGCTATTATTTCCTTATTCATTATTGGGTTCCTCTGGTATTTGTAATTTTTAATCCTTGACTCGTTGCAGACCCTGCAAATACGTCTCTCCATTCTGCCTTCTCTTTCAATTTTGTTTATTGTGTTTTTAACTCTATAACTTAACTTTAACATTGTTTTGCTAAACTTTTAGGTTTTTAGATCTTGCTTTAAAAGAGGAGCATTTTACCAGGTGGTGGGCACACACCTTTAACCCCAGCACTCAGGAGGCAAAGGAAGTTGGATCTCTGAGTTCAAGGCCAGCCTGGTCTACAAGGGGGAGTTCCGGGACAGCCAAGGCTACACAGAAAAACCCTGTCTTGGAAAAAGAAAAGAAAGGAAAGGAAGAAAAAAAAGAGACATATTTCAACCACAGATTTAAATTATACTCTCGTATATTTTCTCTTATCCCACAATTCCATTTTTTCGTTAACTTTTTAGTTATCAGAATCCTATAAACCAAGATTATAAAATTCAGATGATGGGGATGGAGTCAGACCTGGAGAGACGGCTCAACAGTAAAGAGCACCTATGCTGAGCAGGCCACAACCACCCGTACCTTCAGTGCCAACCAATCTGATGGCCTCTCCTGTCTTCCAAGGATACCTGCACACTCCAATACACACATACACATAAATAAAAACCAAACATAATTAGATGATCATACTCACATAGAAAAAACACAAAGCGCAAACCAGAATGCCAGCTGATATAAAATGAAGACACAAGTCACAATGAGACTATTTTTGTTGTTGTTGTTGACCAGATATTTGAGACTTTATCAAAGACACCCTCGGAATACAGATACC
Organism: Pachyuromys duprasi; assembly: GCA_028658305.1. Lineage (NCBI taxonomy): Eukaryota > Metazoa > Chordata > Mammalia > Rodentia > Muridae > Pachyuromys > Pachyuromys duprasi. Next base: position 94,033,376 of record CM053763.1, read on the forward strand.
TATAAAGTTAGCAAAACAGGCAAGGACTGGAAAGTTAGCCCAGCAGTTAAGAGCACTTGTTGCTCTTGCAGAGGGCCCAGGCTTGATTCCCAGCACCCACTTGACAGCTCACAACCATCTGTAACTCCAGTCCCAGGAGATCTGGCCTCCACGGACACCAGGCATGGAGGTGGTACACGTTGTACACTCACAGACATAAAATATATCTTTAGAAATTAAGGAAAAAAGATTAGTGAACCAGTACCCTCATAGCTTTCCAGAATTAGTAATTTTTAAAAAAGAAGAATATTTTATCCATATCTAAAATGAGAAGAATGCTGGCATCTAAACTAGATGTGTGTAACCTACACGTGACAGGACACCTCACATATATGGGAAATCTCACATATAGTGGCTCTAAGACTGATGCCTGAAATTGTCATGGTCTTCACTTCTAGTGCCTTTCTCCCAAGGGCAGGGTGCAGCCAGCCTGTTATCTCTTCGCCTCTCACTGTTCCAGGTTGCACTCCAGACCGTGCTGAAGCATCCTTCCCTTAGATGTGCCGTTACCTCAAGTCAGAGAGCAATGCCCCAGGGCCCGGGAAGCTTAGAGTTCCTCTCATCACCTGCTGATTAAGTCAAATTCTCTCAAGGACATCTGGATTGGTGAGTGATGCCCAATTACTAGAGTAGTTTTACCTAGGAAAATAAGACAGACCGAGGGAGGAGCTGAGTAATTCATGACAGCATATAACGCGTGAAAAACTGACGGAACAAGACAGTTCCTGAGGCTTTTAGGGCTGGAGATGGATGCTAAAGAGGATGAGGAGGACCAGCTTGTCAAGCGCATGCCGGGAGAGCTGGAGCCCAGGAATAGTCACGGACAGTGAGGACACGGAGACCAGACAGGAAGCAGCCACAGTCGGTTTGACAAGGCCAACTCTGCGTTCTACACCTGTAGCAGATTCTCTCTGCACTCAGTGTGCTTTGTAACCTCTGGTGGGCCTCTGTCAGATGAACAATGCTAAGTGGTTTGTTTCAGTCAGCATAATACTTTTCAAGTGGATTGGTACCTTCAGGGATTTAAATTTAGGGGGAGGAACAAAATATTGCTTATCTTGTTAATTTACCAATGCTATTTACTTGGCTTAGCAGTTTTTTTCCTTGGCAATAATACAAACACTTACTGAGGATCCATATTGTAATACAATCCTGATGACGACCCTCTACTGACCCACAGGTAATCGAAGCAAGGTTCAGAAAGTTTTCGGAAATGGAAAATGACAGTCCAGATACTAAAGAGAATAACACAAATTCTGAGATGTGACCAGGCACAGCGTCACATGCCTGCACTCAGGAGGCAAAGGCAGGACGATCAGGGGTTCAAAGCCATCCTCAGCTACATATTGAGTTTGAGGCCAGCTTGGGCTATATGAGACTTTGTCTCTGTTAAACAGAAAAATAAAATTTGTTGTATCATTTTTCTGAAAGCTACCGATTATTTTTGTTTTCATGAGGACAAAACTTGAGCCACAGATAAAGTACAATAATGGTCTTTGAATTTCTTCAGGATGCCTATCTATCACTTAAAATAATGCACATACTGTTTCCTAGACATGTAGCATTATTTATAAATTGTCGTAGTCAGTTAATAACATAAGGTACAATATACTCATGAGAAGAGTCATTATAATGTGTATAAATCAATATTTTAAAATTTTATTTATTGATTTATCTTTGAGACTGGATCTCACAATGCAGCCCTGGCTGGCCTAAAACTTGCTATGCTATGTAGACCAGGCTGGCTTCAAACCCGTAGAGACTGACCTGTTTCTGCCTCCCAAGTGCTAGGAGAAAAGGCTTGTGCCCACATGCCACTTCCTGCTTTTTAAAGGAAACAAGTAGGTTTATTCAGTACACCCCACACAGCTGTGGGCATAGCAGCAACAGAAAGAAGTCCATTAGCTAATACTTCTAGTAACTTCAAAGAGAAATCAGGTGGTGATGGCACATGCCTTTCATCCCAGCACTTCGGAGGCAGAAACAGGTCAGTCTCTATGGGTTTGAAGCCAGCCTGGTCTACAGAGCGAGTTCCAGGATAGCCAAGGCTACACAGAGAGACCCAGCCTTTAAAAAATTAATTCAGAAATATTGCTGGCTTCTTATTAGATCTGATTAGCTTGTAGCTGGTTTGGTCTGTTTACCTAACAAGGGGCTCCCAGAAGTCAAGATGATTATTTGTGCTTTCATTTGTTTGTTTGTTCATTTTGGTACTATTTTCGAGTCTTTTGTTTCTTTCTTCAGGAATCTTTGTAAATCATCTGTCTATTCTAGGAAGATGTTTAGCTGCAGCTGGTTGGCGTCATCAGCAAACCACCTCTCTGAGCACAGGTGAACAGTGATGTCATTAGCCCCTATGGTGTTGAGATCTTCGGGAGCTAACCCCTTTCCAAAATATGCCCCCTTTCACCCCTCGTTGAGAGACTTGACAGCCAGCAGGAAGCAGCTTTCTCAGAAGTTGCTTTCCTAAAGACCAGCTCTATCCACAGGAGCATAGTGGCCTTCAGATGTCTTACTGAAATTTCATGAGCCAAGGAGCACTTATATATCAGGGAGCACCGTCACATACATCTCAGGGGAAGAGCCTGAAAATCAAAGCCCAAAGGAACTTTATCCCAGACCGTTATCTGTTTTGTGGTCTCCTTCTCTCACCCGATACCCCCCTGAAACTGCTTAAGACCTCTTCCTTCACTCTCTGCTGTGAAGAGGGTATTTAAAGCTGCAAACATCTCTTCCTCTCCAAATTTCCTGTGCGCACCTGTGCATACATGTGCTTTCCTCCTGTCAATCTGCCTATTGTCTATTTGTTCTAACAGACAAGGACACTCGATCGGGGAAACCCTGCATTTCTCTGCATCTCCATCTCCCGTCAGAGTGCATCATCTCTGCCGTGACAGGCCACGGAATGACTTGCTAAGTGCAGGTGCTTGTCTCGACCTGGGTATTAATCAGCAAAACCCAGCTCCTTCTTTCTCCTTATTAGGAATGCATGTAAATTGTAGTTCTAGCTAGGACTTCCTTTTCTTGCCTAAGGAATCATCTTTGAAGAACACCCGGCCTACTTCAGATAGGTAGTCAGAAGTCTTCAAACTGATACTATTCTTTTTTAATTCAGAGTCTTCCTAAGGGTGTAGTTCTGAGGGAGAAGTGTGCTCATCCCTGCCTGGACACGTGGTTCCGTTTTTTTGTTTTGTTTTGTTTTGTTTTTCGTCTTTTCAAATTGACATGTGCTAGAGTTTTCTGGGAAGAGGGGCCTCAGTTAGGAAAAATATCTCCATTAGCAAAACAGACAAGCCTGCAGGGAATATTCTCAATTAATGGTGGACCCAGGAGAGCCTAGCCCACTGCAGGTGGTGTCACCCCTGGGCTGGTGGTCCTGGGTGGTATAGGAAAGCAGGCTGAGCAGCCACAGGGAGCAAGCTCTTCAGCAGCACCCCTTCATGGCCTCTGCATCAGCTCCTGCCTCCAGGTTCCTGCCCTGCCTGAGTTCCTGCCTTGGCTTCCCTCTGATGGACTGTGACCAAGGCATACAAGGCAAATAAACCCTCCTCTCCCCAGGCTATTTTTGTCACAGTGATAGAAAGCATGCTCACTGGCATGGTAGGTGCCCTACTCTGAGCGCGGGATCAGAGTGTAGTCTTTCTTCGTTTTAAGGCCCTAGAACTCAATCCTGCTCATTCATATTTTTTCTGTTGGCTACCATAAAAAGAGACAGAATCTCTAATGGGCTTGTTCATGGAGGAGACTCTCAGAGAAGACCTTGAGCCATTGACATGGGAGCCTGTGGCCCTAGGCCCAGTCAGAGCTAGACTTCCTCACGTGCCTGATGCATGGCTACACCATTGCCCGTCAGGGTCAAGGCCAAGAACCTGGTTGTCTGCTTCACTGGTGTGGCTACTGCATGGAGCATGTCGGAGGTGACAGGCGAAGAGGGAGGGAGGAGGCAGGCCCCACTATCCTAAAGGTCTGATGGTTTAATTAAGGGGTAATGTCTTGGCCCCAAGGAGTATTGTCAAAGCCCTAGGCTCAAGTGGGTCAACAGAGGTGCTGTGTACCCTCTCACCATACCGATAACTTGCGCTTCCCATGCAGGCAGTCCTGCTCCAGAGCTCTGCTCTTCGCCACCGCCACCGTATCCTCCGTCGCCACACAGCTTGTTTCAGAACACATTAGGGAACTTTACTGATCTGTGTCCCACAGGCTATACAAATACTGTCGTCTCCCCAGCTGCCTTTCAGCCAAATTGCTTCTCCCCTAAAGACCTTCTTACACTGAAACTCTGAACTGCTTCTTCAAGTGCCCTTCATTTTGATCCTCCTCAAGGCCCTTGGGACCGCCACAGACCCCTTCCTTGGTGGTCCTGTCTGCTTTCAATGATATTTCTTCCCACTCCTTAAGGGAACACCTGCCGTGCTCACTAGCTGAATGTTTACTCCTCTTTCTGGGAGGAAGATGAAAGCAAGGAGAGCTGGGTACACAGACATCCATCAACTCAAGCTTTTGATCTCTCTGCCCGGGAAGCAGATTTCACACTCAAGCCAACTGCAACATGTTTTACTAGTGAGGTCTCCTATGCTACCCCGTCCAGTCTGGAATGGAATCTGCATGGTGGCGAGTCTCACCAATGCCATGCTTGTCAGGGGCCCGGGGCCTCGTTTTGCCGTGGGAGGAGCAGGAAAACTTCTGCAGAGCATGGTATGTTTCTGAGCAGCACTCAGCCCCAGACGTAGGACTTCTGCTACGGTGCTGCCCCCTTGCACATTCATACCTGGGGCCACAGACAGCAGGAGTGGAGAGGGACTTGGGCCCCAGATCAGACCCCTAACCCCCACTCAGCATCCTTGAATCCTTGCATTCTGATGCAGGATCAGGTTATCTACCTGGGCCCATGGCTCTCTGAGAGAAAAGGGATTCATGAGCAGATGAAGGTCTTCCATGAGGGGCTGGCAGGCGGCAGCTGGAGCAGAAGAAAAGCAGTCAGTGCCTGCAAGAAGAGGTGGGGGTTGGGGGAGCCAGCTGTGGCAGGGGCCAGACAGCTGGCTGGCCAGAAGAAACCCTTCTGGATGTCATTCAGGGCCCGGAATGTACCCTCAGCAGGGTAAGTTATTGCAATGCCCTTACAAATATAAAGTGCTGTACAAACACTAAATCTAGAATGGCTAATAATTTTGTTATGTTAAAGCTTTCGTGTCAGGTAATTAATGTACTCATTGTGATCATTTAATTTTATGGCAGGTAGTGTAGGGCTGGACAGAAATAGGGCTCTTTGGCCCAGTCATCTCATTTCTCATTAGATAAGCCAGCAATATGTTCTCTGTGGCACCAAGGCTTTGCGTGAGGGAGCTGCTGCGGGAGACTCAGCCCCAGGCCTGCACCTAGTCCAGAGGCTGGGAGGCTTCCTCTTCCTTGGCCCCTGGTGCCTACAGGTCCTGGTGCCCCCTGGCGGTGCCTGACACACTACCATTTCCTCCAAGGAAATTCTCAGTACCATGAGTAGCAAAGGGCAAACTCCTGGATCCAATCTCCTGGATCCAAAAGTTTCCTTTGACAAGAGTGTCTCAAACTATACAAGCTAGGCAAAGCAAGGGAGCCAGTGCTGCTATGTGGACTTCTGAGATCACTAAGTAGGCTGGAAGGCTTTGTAAAAGAGAGCACCCTTGGGGTGTAGGGAAGGACGGAGATGGACAGAGGCTGAGACATCATACTCCGGAAATCATCAAGGGAAAGCTCTCCAGGCTCCTGCCCACAGCACAGAACACCATAACACTGTCCTTGCTCTTTGTCCTGTCTGCTGAGGGCTTGCTGCAAGCAGGACACCATCATCCCTCTGTCCTCTCTATTCTTTCTCCCTACCCATCATCCCCCTGCCTCCTCAATGCACCCCCAAAGCCTCTCCAAACTGTTCCATTATCTTCTTTGCTAAGAACCCCTCCTTTTAAGTAGGTTCCAAAGGAGAGCATCACCTTCCACCTGCTCACAGTCACAGGCTGTCTGCTGGCCTAGAGAGAGGCTCAAGGAGGCAGGGTTAGGCCCTGCTCCTACCCTGAACGAGTCCCTCAACTTTTTACCCGTCTGCATCCACACAAATGTATGGACATCTGTCTGCATCTCCACCGTCTTTACTGACTCTTGTGTACTTAGAGGTGGTGACCAGATGGCTTCTCTCTGCTGGATATACCGATTGGCTGTGATACACACAGAATCCATGACTGACTGATGTTCTCCATCAGTTCTCCTTCCTTCCTTCTTCCCTCTCTCCCTCCCTTCCCAACTCTGTATGTGTGTGTGTGTGTGTCTGTTTGTCTGTCTGTCTGTCTGTCTCATTCTCAGTCTGTCTGGACTCCCCTTCATTTTCAGGAGATGGAACGAATAGTGTCCAGTTTGCCCAATAGCTAACATGTTTATCGCCAGTCCAGAAAGGTTTTCAATATATCCTCCCCTTCACTAAAGCCAGCAACAGTTGTCTGGATGACCCATAAACTCCAGGCTACCTGTCATCTGCTAGGATCACCCTGACCACAGCTAACTGGACCAGGGGTGGGCACCTGACCTGACCCAAAGATAGTCACTATCTTGGCAGCAGATGGAGCTGGCTGTTGATGACCCTGCCAGGCTCAGAGTATTTAAAACTATTGCACAGCAGGACCACTCAGCTGAGGTGACATATGACGTCTGTCTCCTAGAGCGACTTTGATATGGAGGGCTTTATACTCATCAACTTGAGTCTCACAGAATAACAGTGAGACAACTTTGCCATCTGTTGGGACACTACTGTGCTGTAGGGTAGCCAAGCACTTTACATCTATTGTCCCATAACAACCCCAGCATCCTTCAGACACTGGGTTATCTGTGGCCTCATTTTACATAGGCTGGAACTAAGTTTCGTAGGTAAGTAGCTTGCTTAGGATCATATGGCTGTTGCTTAGCAGAGCTGGAACTTGAACTCAGGCAGTTAAATGCATGGATCAGCATGCAGCCATAGGCTGCTTCCTTCTGTGCTATGGTGCTGAATACGATGGCTTTCTCTCCCAAAACCATCACCACGTCTGCTCTGTGCCAGGCTCTGTGCTTTTGACAGGATTGATTGCTTTATTGATATTTCCCATTGGCCAATCACTGTACTAAACTGTACTGAAGAGGAATCTATAAGGTCCTGCGTAATTGCAACAGCTATAGCTCCCTGCCAAGAGAAGGGGCCTAAGTGATTTCTTATGAAAACCCTGTTTACTATCAAGCTATTTTACTGCCTTGGCTACACCGAACTAGATCAGGGGTGGGCACCAGAACTGACCCAAAGACAGCCAAATTTTTGGCTTACCCAAGGGTCCACGAAAGGGTTAATGGCATATACTATTTCAAGGGGGGGGGGGACTGGAGGGATGACTTTGTGGATAAGAGTACTTCCTGCTTTTGCAGAGGACCTGGGTTCAGTTCCCAGCACCTACACAGTGGCCTATAACCATCTATAGCTCCAGTACCAGGGGATCCCATGCTTTGCTTTGTCCTCCATAGGTACCAGACATGCGCGTGGAATACATAAATGTATGCAGGGCGAACACTTACACATATTATAGAAAGATAAACTTTTTCTTTCTTTTTTGGTTTTTCAAGATAGGGTTTCTTTGTGTAGCCTTGGATGTCCTGAACTTGCTTTGTAGACCAGGCTGGCCTCGAACACTCAGAGATTCACCTGCCTCTGCCTCTGTGTGTGCTACCACACCTGGCTCAAAGTTAAATAAAACTTTAAGAAGCAAAGACACTATTACTTAGTGGTAATAACAGTGGAACCACAGGAAAGGCAGCCAGGAAACTACCTTCTTTAAAGAACCAGACTATAGCCCAGCATGGTGGTGCACGCCTTTGATCCCAGCACTCGGGAAGTAGAGACAGGTGGATCTCTGAGTTCAAGGCCAGCCTTGTCTACAAAGAGACAAGGACAACCAAGGCTACACAGAGAAACCTTGTCTTGGAGAGAAGGAGAAGGAAGAGGAGGAGAAAGAGGAAGAGGAGGAAGAAGAGGAAAAGAAGATCAACACCAACAGTAACAGCTACAACTGGACTGTATCCTAGACAGTGTCCAGTTCCTAAAGTTTGTTACGGTCTGGGTGAAGTGTGGCCAAATGTCTTGACTTCCTCATTTTTATCTGTCTCTTCACAATGATCTCCTAGTATCAAAACCATCACAGTGTATCCACATGATGTCACAGTAAAGTGGGAAACAAAGATAGAGCTACAGCTCTATAGTTAGAGTTATAGTACAGTTATAGTACAGTATTCTAGGGTAAGACAAAGCACCGGGGAGTCAAGAGGTTAAAAAAGTCAGTGTTTGCATTAATTTCTTTCTCCATCACTTTAATTAAATACCTAACAAAATATTATATTATAATAAAAATCATTTATTTGGGCATACAGTTTAAGGAGACAAGGAAGGCATGGCGGCTGGCTCTGTCCATGGTAGAAGGAACTTGGCTCATAGGTTCTTCCAGTCTCAGCAGACCAAGAAGTGCAAAGACTGAAGCAGAGCCTGGCCCCACCCCTCAATGCCCATGCCCCACAGTGACACACTTATTCCAGCTAGGCACCCTCTAAAGGTCTGCAACTTTCCAAAACAGTGCTACCAGCTGAGGACCCAGTGTTCAAACATGTAATCATTCTAGGGTTAAGATTCGGGGGACACTAACATCCTTAAAATTGACCCCAGTGTCCTCTGTAACCTGACCCTTCACTCCGGTAGTCCCTCTCCAATTTCAGTACTTGTCTGTGTATTCCGCTTCTTGCTTCTCCCGGCTGGATGTTGGAACACACTGGCCTCTGCCTTCGATCTGTGTTCTTGCTCTGCCCTTCTCCTGTATTATTTCCAAGCACACAGCTGTTTGACTCTCTCACCATGATTTTTTCTCACGTGTCATCTTCTCATGAGGTGTCTTTGACACCTGATTTAAAACGCCTTCCTCTCTCTCACTCCTCTCTGACGGTGCTACATCTAACCTAGAGGACAAAAGTGCCTTCGGTTAAGAACTCATATGCAAGAACATGGTGCCTCATTCTCATAAAGGATCACCTCCTCTCTAGTGATCCAGCCATGCCTGTCACAGGCCATCTATTGTTCTATCAGGCTGATAGTTCCTGGTGCTAGAGTGTGTGATCCAATCGATGAGTCCCATGTCGTGGGCTCATTCTTGCATCTCCTCTGCTGATCAGGCCCGTTGGTGGGACACAGCGAACACTATATAAAACTCCACATTGGTGGATCAAATGTTCTGTATGAGCCTCCAATCAATGATGCTAGCTAATTCCCTTGGGAGTGATGGACAACGCTGTAACTGGAATATGTCTATTCCTATCAAGTATAAGTTTCTGTTCCTTCCAGAATGGACAAAGCTCCCGATCAACTGGCCTTCTAAGAGCATGATGCTACTCTGGTCTGTGTTACTGATCAACCCAACATTTATTTATTATTATTATTATTATTATTATTATTATTATTTTGGTTTTTCGAGAATAAACTTAAAGAAAACCTGCCTTAAAGGCTAGTGACATGACTCAGTAGGTAAGAGTGTATGCCTCTACACCTGATGACCTGAGTTCAGTCCCCGGGATCCACATGGTTAGAAGAAGAAAACTTGACTCCTAGAAGTCGCCCTCCGACCTTCGCGTGTGCATCATGACACACTCAAGCCCCCGCCAAACACATACAAATAAATAAACACATAAATGTAAATAAGTAGAGAGTCTGTCTTTAAAAGCCACATAGCGCCCTGGAGAGATGGCTCTGTGGTTAAGAGCACTTGTTTCTACAGAGTTTCTGGGTTTGATTTCCAGCCCCCACGCGGTGGCTCACAACCATCCATAACTCCAGTTCCAGGAGATCTTACACTCTTCTGACCTCCTCAGCACCAAGCGTGCAGATGATGTGAGCAAAACTCGCATATGGAGAAAGTAAATAAATCTAAAAAAAAGAAAAAGTAAAATCATGCAGGAGCAGGAAAAGCACAGGTTGACAGGAATACAGCAGAGATGAGAGAGTTAATGTGCTTTCTGTTCTAATTTTATTAAATCCTTTTCAATCTGCATAGCAGCTACTGCGTACCAGGCACTGCTCTAACCCTTTTACACGTATCGTTGATCTAATCCACTGAGCTATGAAGTTGGAATCGCTGCTGTGCCCATCCTACAGAAGGGGAAGTTACAGAAAGAGGAGAGATGACATTCTGAGGAGGACAGAGTTGGTAAGTGGCGAAACACAGACCAAATCCTGGCACTGCCTGGCTTCTAGAGCCACTCCGTTACCTATTTTCTTCATGCCAGCTTTCCATGAACTGGAGGGAGGAGGTTCTATCTCGGTCAGAGAATAGAAGAGACTTTCTTGGCTGTGACATGTTCTGCAAGGGTAAGGGGTGTCAGGGCATTTTCAGTCAATTCCTCACTCCACAAACATCCACTAAGCATCTAGTTGGCACAGACTGAAAAGGAGCAAGTCTTCCCACCTTACCCTTACACCTGACCTTGGGGAAGGCTTCCCTGTAAGAGGGAGGTTGCGGCTCAGATTTTGAGCTTTGTAGCTCATAGTATATGTCTGCCCAGAGCAGCCCAGAGAAGGAAGGTTAAGACGCCATGGTGGTCATTGGGTTCTAAGCTGCAAACTGCTTTCCTTCCTAACCCTCAAGAGCTGCCCCTGTGGGGCCAGGGCAGAGGCGTGACTTGTCTGGTCCTGTGACATCACACCCTGTGCCAGCTTTCCCTTCTCGGAGGTACCCGGTCCCTGATATCTCAGCAGCACCATGATTAATTCCTGTCTCTCCAGCCCAAGTTTATAGATATCAGTCTGTACCAGCACACCTGAGCTCTCACCATTCCCGGGCTGCATGCAGAGCTGCAGTCAGCAGGCCCTTGGCCTTAGGATTCTTTTTCGCTGAAGAAGAAAAAAAAAATGTTTGGAGAATTCGTACATATATCCACATCACTTCCAGCCCTCCCTCTCCCTGTTCAACTCCTCCCATGCCCACCCTCTCACATTCATGACCTCTGTAATAATCATTGCTGTTACACATAGTATATGTGTGTATGCATATCTAACTGAACCCACTTAGTATTGTGGGTCTTCTTTAGGCAGCCATATTGTTGAGATTTCGTGGGTGTGGCTTCCCAGACAATCCTAGAAGTCACTATTTACCAGCAGGCATCTTGGTCCTTGGGCTCTTATAATCTTTCCACCCGTTCTTCCTCAGTGTCCCCTGAGTCTTAGTGTAGGTGTACCACTTAGGGCTGGCCACCCCATGGTCTTCGCCTTTCGATAAGTTGTAGATCTCTGTTAATAGCCTTTGTCTGCTGCAAAAAGAAGCTGCTTTGGTGAAGGGTGAGAGCTGCACTTACCTGTGGGTGTGAGGACACAGATTCAGACTATAGTTAGAAATTAGATTGCTTTAGAGCAGTGACAGTTGCAGGTTCTCCTCTAGGGTCGACGGCCACCCCAGCCATGAGTAGTTGCTATGGCCTGGGATTTTTTTTGAGATTAAATTCCCATTATTATTGTTGTTATTATATTAGTGTGTGCAAGTGTGTGTGTAAATGTGCCAGGATGCCTGTGCCACAGCATACTTGTGGAGGTCAGATGACTTCAAGAGTCAGTTCTCACCTTCTGCTATGAGTTCTGGTCAGGTCATCAAGCTTTTGAGGCAGGTGCCATGACTGGCTGAACCATTTCTCCAGCGCTGGCCTCCGATTTTCAGCTCATCCTGGAAAGATTAGTAATGTGCATCTTGAAAGTGCCTACTGTGTTCCAGACCCAGTGTCAAATACAGCGCGGCACGGGAATGCTCTTCTTTCATCCTCATGGTAGCCCTCTCCTTGAGCCCTGAGCTAGTGCTGGAGGTAAGGGTGTGGTTGGTAAGCAGAGGCAGCCCTTGGTGAGGATTTGCGGCCTCTCTTTCCCACCCTGAGCCTGCCATGCTCTGCGGGCCTGTACTTGCTGCCCTGGTTGGTCTCTGGCTTTTGTCTGGTTTCCATTGTCCTCCCCCCAGAACAGACATCTGTCTGTCTGTCTATCCATCCATCCATCCTTCTGTGTCTCCTGCTCCCCAGTTCTGCTCCTTCTCCCTTCTCTTCCTTTGAGCCTTCCCTGCCTTGGCACATGCTGCTCCTTCTCTCCAGAGTCTGCTTCCCCTTTTCTGCCTGCAAAAATCCTTCTTTCTCAAGCCTCACTTTAATGTCATGCTGACCTCCCTTGCCCTTCCCTGTCAGAATTAATTGCTCCCTCCTTTGTGCTGCTCAACAGCACTTATCCCAGGGAACTGTAGTTACTTGTTTGGCCGCTCAGTCTGGGAGAGGAGAGGCATAGGGCTTGGTCTCATTTTCTCCTTGTTTTGGGGGTTCAGGGGCTGCCTAGAGGTTGAGGGAGTCCACGGAGACTAGAGTAGGAGGCGGGGAGGTTTGACCAAGGATGTCCTCCCTGAGGAAAAAAAAAAAAACTCAGTCTTTACCTTGCTTGCCCAAACTGGATTTCCCCTCTGCTGGAGTATGGGATCTCCTGTCCTTCAGTGCTCCACCTGCCACCTGCCTCCTGTCTGGTATTCCCTCCAGTCCCGATGCTCCCAGCTCCTTCCCATTTAGCAGCGTCTGCAGATTTCATTAACTTGCTGCTTAACCCCTCTCACTCAGATCGGCTCTGAAGATGATAAATCAGACCCGGGGCCAGTCCCCACAGCGGCTCTCCTCCCCACAGCCCCTCTAACTAGGCTCTGGCTGCCCCTATTCATCACTGGCTGCCCTTTCCCTCTCCTGCACCTCCCGGCCCTCCACACGGAGTGGTTAGCATGGCTCAACCACTTTGGATTGAATCCTGAAACCAGATTTGGAGTCAGTGCTTAGAGCTGATAAGCTTCCTGGGCCAGTCCGCTTTGACCCTGGCAGGCTGGGGGCCTTGGCTTTCCCTCACAGGGGGCTAGCCCGGAGACAGCACTAGTGACTACAGGTGATGATGAGCTCTGGCCTGGGAAAGAGTGAGGAAAGCTAATGGAGTACAGAGCTCCTTCCTAGCTAGCCAGCAAGTCATGTGTCCCCATGTGTGAGCGGGTACAGGGCTAAACTTCAACTGAACCTGTATTCTCACTCCCTTGCATTCCTCCTCTAGATTCTCCCAAGGCTTCTCTTCTGTGCCCCTTTTGGGTCTTCTGGGCCTTGGTAGTGTGCCAGAGCGAAGCCAGGGTGGTAGGCAGTGCAGCTCTCGCGGTGCTTTGCGCCATGGTCCTTCGGTTCCTGCTCTGTTTCTAACACTTCCCTGAGGATCGCCTCATTGTCTTTCTTTTGTATTTTCTTTCTTCCTCGTCTTCTCCTTCTCTAAACCTGAGGCTCCTCCTCTTAGCTTCTTTCCCTTTCTCAGTCCTGTCTGAGAAAGTCCTCTCTCCTGTTCTTTTCTTATCCCCCACCCCAAGCAGCATCAACTATATCAGCGGTCTAACCTTCCTGTGGTTCAGAGCAGGTTTCTTGCTGTTTCCCCTGTCACCTCACTGGCCCCTGTCCACCACCTTTGCTCACATTCTGGTGCTTTCATACTGCAATTCCTCACCTTCCTGCTCAGCCTTTATCAGGGGCAATGGCGGCGGCAGAACACTGCCTGGTTTACAAACCACTCTGAAAAGCATCTGCCTTGGGCAGGTAAGATGGCTCAGCAGAGGATGACCTGAGGGTTTTTTTTTTTTTTGCTGGTTTTTTTGTTGTTGTTGTTTTGGTTTGTTTTTGTTTTTTCCAGGCAGTTTGTCTGTGTAGCCCCTGCTATCCTGGAATTCTGTAGACCAGGTTGGCCTCGAAATCAGGGATCTGCTTGACTCTGTCTCCCAAGTGCTGGGATTAAGAGCAAGTGCTACCATTTCTGGCTTGATAACCTGAATTTAATCCTTATGATCCATATGGTGGGTCTCTCAGTCTCTCTCTCTCTCTCTCTCTCTCTCTTTCTCAGTCTCTCACACAGTTAAAATACAAGTTAGGCAGCAGACACTATTTGGAATCTCTCCACCCTTATTTTATCTCTATCCATCCTCCCAACCAGGGTTGGGAGGCTCCTTCCTTTGGCACCCTTCTTCCATCTTGAGGAGGTCAAGGCCATGCACGCAGGTTCATTCAGCTAACAGCCCCCCTGTGTGTTTTTGTCAGGTACTATTTCTACAATGTCTTCATTACCTCCTAATTGGCCAAATCTCTTCTTTTTATTTTTCTTGTTAAAGACAGATTTAAAGAAACAAGTTCAGTAGCTCAGCCATTTTCAGACCATCATTAATTTTCTGCCTTCTTATTTATTAATGGGGCAACTTCCTTGCTGGTATTTTTTGGTCCCTGGATATCTATGTAAAAGCCTGCGGAGCTCATGCAGCCCCTGGGACCAATGCTAACTCACTCTGACTTTGTGCTGCCCTCAGCGGCTCTAGACTCCTCCCACCTCCCCCTGCTCTTAGCCCTTCTTGATCAAGCCCCCTTCGTTCACAGGCTGCAAAGACAGTAGTAGAGAACACCTCATATAGTCTTGGCCTAGAAGCTTCCACCCCTAGTCCTCTCCTTTTCCCAGTGTGTTTGTAGTTTTTACATGTAGCTGACACATGTAGTTTCATTCATTCCTTAAAATCTCCACGAAATTGAGACCTGGGAAACAGTAATGGTTCGCCTAAGGTCACTGTGCCTAGAAATGGGATAACCAGGGTTAGAACCCCATTTCCCCTGGCTCCATGACTTAGGCATTCCTCCATGCCAGCCCACCCCAGATGTTATGATGGGGATAAGGTTTAGGTTTGGGTTTGAGACAGGTTTTTGCCGTGTGGTCCTGCTAGTCTGGCTCTCGTGACCCTTCAGCCTTAGCTTCTTGCCCAGTGCGTGGACCACCTTGCATGGCCACTAGGATGACTCTTGAAACAGAGAGAAAAACCAGGACCCGTAAGAAGGCATCGACACAGTAGGAATAGAAGTGACTCGGGGATTAGGGAGCGTGGGCAGCAAACTGTTGAGCGCCCTTCAGTATCCGCACCCCTGTGTCTCACGTCCTTGGTTCTCCCAGACCATCAGTTAAAGATCTATATAATGGTGACATTACTGGCATGTAAGGACAGGTATCTCTGCACCCTCCCCATGCCTCTGAAGGACAATCCTGTGTACATGGCCCCCTTTGATGCCTTTCTGACATGTTCTGAGTCGTTTGCATTTGAATCTGGTTCTCCGGGTGGGTGAGGGGGCTTGCCTTGCTGCCATCCACAGACCTCATTGTGTAGGGACATAGGGGTAAGGGTCAGCGAGCACAGGCCTCTGAACCAGCGGCTGCTAACTTAAAGGCCAGGTCTGGATCTGATTACAGTAAGCCTGCATGGTGGGGCTTGTCAGAGGTACTCTTCTTACTGCTTCAGCTCTGAGCAGACCCTCTGTGTGGCCCTACGGCGCTCAGGCATGAGAGGGCAAGGCTGTAGCTTCCTGCGCATTGCTGGTGTGATGAGCTCAGTGATGCCCATTCTGCATACCAGCCTGACACAGAGACTGCCTCAAGGACCCCCCACAGCTGTTACTAGATGCAGAGCCTCTGCTCTTCTCACTGGAAATGAAAGCTAATGAGCCTTATAAGGTTTGGAGCAAGAGAGAAGAGCGGGAACACAAGGCAGGGATATCCTGCCCAATCTGGTCCTGCACGCAGTAGCCCTGGTGCAAGTAGCAAGCTAAGGAGGAGTCCCTTGGGGCTGAGCCCTAGGAGCCGTGTTTTTACACTAAAAGACCTTGTTTCTTGTCTCGTCCTGGTCATAACCCTGCTTAATAGAGACATTAAGATGAATGATTGAGGCTGCCTCTCGCTGCAGCCGGAAGGAGGGGCAGCCTGGGTGACCCTGGGCAGAGGGGACACACCGGGGTGGGGTTAAGGTGGGTGGAGAAGCATCTCCCTCCCACACTGAGTCTCTGCCCTGGAAGACTGACACCCACTCCCTAAGTATTCCCCCACTGCAGTGTCTTCCAGCAGGATTCTCTACTGGGCACCTCCAGCCTCACGCTGCCCTCCCAAGCATCAGGGAAGGGGAAAACCGAGCCAGATACACAATGGTCGTATAAGGGATGACAGCACATTTGACTCAAACAGGGCGTCCAAGGGCTCCGACACTCACAGCTTTTCCTAGAAAACCAGTGGATAGCAGAGAGCGGTGGTCCTCGCCTTTAATCCCACTACTCTCGAGGCAAGGCCAGGTAGGGCTCTGTAAATCGGAGGTCAACCTGGTCTACGTAGCAAGTTTCCGGTCATTCGGGGCTACGTGGTAAGACTCTGTCACAAACAAACAGACAACAGATTACAATAGTTCAGTGTTCAGATATCCCAAACAGGTTAGTACTGTCAGGGTGTGGGAATACATACAGTCCCAGCACATGAGAGGCCAAGGAGCAGGAAATTCATGGACTTAAGCCCAGTCTCAAGAAAAAAAAAAATTAGGCTAAATCAAATTAAAATATAACAAAAGTACTATATGCATGGTCATATCTGATCCTCAGAATAGGCCCAAGACAATGGTCCACTTCCAGATGGGAAAACCGAAGGTTGAAGAAGTGAAGCCCCTTGCCCAAGGTGACCCCCCTAGTAAGTCATGGATCTGGGCTATGATCCCAGGCAGTGTGATTTTCAGAACCTGTGTTCATGACACTGCCATAGCTCACTGCCTCCAGGGTTGCACGTTGACCTGGCCTGGCACTGGGAGGAGGGCAGAGGAAGACTGAGGTTTTGAGTCGGGGGATTGATTTAGAGGTCCGAGACAACAGTTAGGGATAAACAGGCTCATCTCTGGATAGGACTGCAGAGGCCGTTGAGCCCCAGGGAGCCTGGCTGAGACAGGCCTCATTTAGCGTGTTTATGACAGGTCTGGCCGAGGGCAGCCCAGGAGAAGCTGCCCCTTGTGAGATGACACCAAACGTTCTTAGACAGGAAAACATATCTTTGTATTCCTCCAAGCCCTTCCCTGGCACTTTGCTGGAGATGAAAAGTATTTAATAAATGGCTTATAAGACAAAGATGCTGAATAAAAGCGAAGTGCCACAGCAGCTTCCAATCAGAGTACACAGACAGGAAAAGGTGCCATGCCTGCTGATGTGAGTGGATACAGGCAGGAAAACTGGACCAGAGACACAGGACCAGGTAAAGCATGTGTGAGGAGGCTGTAGAAGTGAGGCCCACCCTGTGCACACACATGCCTTCAGTCTCTCCCTGTGTTTCTTCCCGAGGAAGGGGACAGAGGGAAGCTCCCTCATAACCTTTTCTTTGTTTCCTGGCAGGGCTCTCGCGCAGTGTTTCTCAACCCGTGGGTCGCGACCCCTCAGGATGCCAAATGGCCCTTTCACAGGAGTTGTCTATCAAATATCCTGCGTGTCAGATATCTACATTACCATTCTTAACGGTGGCAAAACGACAGTTATGAAGTAGCAACAAGCAATTTTGTGGTTGGGGGTCCCTGTAACATGAAGAACTGTGTTAAAGGTTGAGAACCACCGGCTGCTCCTCCAGGTGTGGGCTGAGGGGCGCCAGCGTCCGCTTCTCTAGGGAACCTGTTGGGAATGCTGACACACTGATCACAGTTCGCATCTGAGTGCTGCACAGGGCGGGACTAGCAGGCAGGCTTCCTGGATGGGGACAGCACCCCCAGCGGAGACCACTGCCACCAAAGGCTTGCAGGCCCCTCGCGCAGAGCACCTCTGTGAACAACTAGTCCTTCAGCGGGAGGAGACAGTGACAGGAATGATGAGGAGCTAGCGTGATGGCACAGGTCTTACCCCTACTCAAAACTGGCTGGAGGGTCACAAGCTTGCCTATCTAGGTTATAGAGAGGGTTCAAGGCTAACTTAGTTAACTTGGTCAGACCCCGTCTCAAAATGTGGAAATGGTAAAAAGAGGGTCAGAGTTCAGCGGTCCAGTGCCTGGCTGGCACCAAAGAAAGAAACAAAAAGAAAGTACTCTGGAAGCATATGTAAAGCTTGAACGTAGAGGCCTGAACAGATGGAGCTTCAGAGTCACCAAGGGCCCAGTGCAAGGATAAATGAAATCCCACTGGTCTGGGAGGGCAAAGTTAGTAGCAGCAAGAGGACCCGTTCACCACATCCTGAGGGACTGACTGCATGGTGCAGTGAGGGTCTCGGCGAGTTTGAAGCTCTCACTTGCCTCACTACATCCAGTGTGGGGAATTAGACAACTAGACAACATCTCCTGACCCAAATGTCCATTTGAATCTATTTACATGGGGGCTATAATTTGCTCTGTATCTTGAGGCTGTTTTGTGAAGATCAAATGTGACAATGTGTAACAAACCTATAACTGGATCAGATGTGTCCCGGGACAGCTGCAATAGGGGTGAGTGACAGCCAATGGACACTGTGTTACTGAAGGGCCAGCATAGCTTGAAAGATAGACTGAGGAAAGAAGAGCTTGGCAGAGTCCGCTGGTTCTGGAATGGAGAGTGTGGGTTGAAGGAGGACCGGGCCTCTGGTTCAGCAGATGACCCTCGACTAAATCCATCCTATCCCGGCTATTCTGCTGGCAGTAAATGTGCACAACGAAAAGGAAGAGCATTGTTCGATTAAGCAGAACAAGCTTAAACAATATTGTTGTGGGTGTCATGTCACACTGGCTGAGTGGGAAGTGGAGCGAGCCATTCTTCCACTTTCCAGGAGGGCGCCATGCCCCCGTGGCAGTGCAAAGATTAAACACACCAAACACAAGCATTCAAGGAATTGTTTTGGAACCTTAGCTGATAGATGTCAGGGTACTCAGTAGCTTAGGCTGATGGGCACGATGGAGGTTTGAGGGTAGAAGGACCTCGCCAGGAATTGCTATTTCCCTAGGAGCAGGTGGAAGCCTAGAAATAGAAAGACTGTGACTACAACCTAACTCCCTCATGCTACGAGCTGTCGAGGATGGCAAGCCTGAGAACATTCTCACTGAAGACAAACTACAAGGGAGCTCCAGCATGAAACAGAGGCACAAGGTGGCAGCCATTCGTGAATGGTTTGGAAAGACAGGGGAGGTTGGCCTGCAGGAGGGGAGAGGAGAGCACCACTCTGAAGGGGTCAGGATGAACAGTAGTGTGTGACCAGTGAGGGGAAATGAAACCCCAGTGGGCAGCTGGAGAGAGTATGACTTGAAGCGGAGACAGGAGGAAGTAAAAGAGGAAGTGTGGATGGCTGATAACCAAGGTCAAGGCAAAGCAGATAGTGGCCATTTCAGCCACCAAGTCCCTGCTCTGGCTGAGCAGCATTGTGAGAGGTGCCTTCTTCACTCTACTGGTGATGCCGGCATTGTCTCCATCTTAGGGCTGAGGAAGCAGGCTTGGAGAGGCTGTTCTTACCTAGACATTAACTGTCTAGCAAGAGCATGAAGACACAGTCCTTTTTCTTGAGGATCTTAGACTATTGCAGGAAGAAGTCGCCCAGGCAAGCCATTTAAGAGAGACGTGAGACCACAAAGAGGTTCCCCAAAGACACAGAATTGATAGGCATTGGAGCCAGGAGTCAAGCATGCACAGCTACAGTGGCCAGGAGCCTCAGCCACACGTAGTCATGGTTCTGTGGAACGGCAGTGGCCCTAGCTGCTGGCAGGTGCTGTTTAAGAACAAGGAAAGAGCTTTGGGAATTGGGATGTGGTATGGCAACTTAGCACCAAGAACCTAGAGACAACGAAAGCTGGTACTCTCAAGCTGAATGGGCCATGAAGACCCAGCCCTGGAACAGAACTGATTCCACAGCCTACTGGTTTGAGCTCTGGTGTAAGTCACAGAGCCGCTGGAGGTAAGAATAACCAGGTTGCTCTTTAGGGATGGATTGAGAACAGAAAATCAAAACTCAAATTGGGACTGAGAGGAGAGGTCGCGTTGAATGGGCAGTAGGTAAGTCAGAACGAAATCACATGATCCTTGTGTGATATGAGAACTTGCGTACTTTCTAGAGTCTATCTTCCTGCGTGTGCATGGTTATGCATGTTTGTGCAGATATATGTATGTGGATGTGAAGGCCAGAGGTCAACACTGGATATCTTCCTTAATTGTAGCTCTATAATATTTTTTTTGAGACAGGGGCTCTCCCAGAACCTGGAACTCATCAATTTGACTTCATGAGCTGACCAGCAAGTCCAGCAATCCTCCTGTCTCTGCCTCCTCGCCTCTAAGATTACAATGTTCCACCATCTCCAGCTTCTTAAGTGGGTGCTGGCAATTGGAGCACATGTCCTCATGTGTACACAGGGAACATTTTGTTGACTGAGCTCCTTCATTTCCTTTTTGTTTCAGTGTAGTCCAGTAGATGTTGGCAGGTCAGGATTCCTTTTCTTTTCCTTCCTTCCTTCCTTCCTTCCTTCCTTCCCTCCCTTCTTTCTTTCTTTCTTTCTTTCTTTCTTTCTTTCTTTCTTTCTTTCTTTCTTTCTTTCTTTCTTTCTTTCTTTCTTTCTTTCTTTCTTTCTTTCCTTTTGATAAAGGGTTTTTCTGTGTAGCCATGGCTGTCCTGGAACTTGCTCTGTAGACCAGGCTGGCCTTGAAACTCACAGAGATCCACCTGCCTCTACGTCTACCTCTGTCTCCCTGAGTATTGGGGTTTAAGGCGTGAGCCACCACAGCCGGCTAGGATTCCTTTTCAAAAGTGTCTCTTTTGTTTTCAAATTTTGTGATTTCCCCCCTAGAGTGCTAGTTCTGGAGGATGTTTGGGACCTCAATCTTTTCTAGGGCTCCTCTGCTTCTGACTACTGGCTTGGTAGCCCAGGCATAGGATAGGTGGGGCAGGGCTGTGATGCATGACATTTGGGGGCCACATCTGTGGAGCATGTCGTCATGACTTCCTAGGTCAATGGAGAAGGAGGGGGAAAACAGAGGGGTCACAAGGAGGAGAGTAGGGCAGAGGGAACCTGGAGAGTGGGGCAGCTCAAGGAACAGAATCTCCCCGGATGGTGGCTCCATTTGGTTTCCCATTTAGGGGGAGGCTTAGATAGCCAAGAAGAAAACGGCTAATAAGAAAAATATTAAACTGCAGTGTGTGTGTCCCCGGGGACTTCCTGTTGCCATGACTGACCTCCTGGAGAGCGCCATTCGTTCCCAAGCATGGCAGCTTTATAGGCACTTGTAGGCCTGCAAAGAACACCAATTTGCTGCTACAGTTTGTTTTGATAACGGAAACTTTCAATAAATCTATATTAAAATCAAAGAGAAAATTAACTGGGCCCCAGTGAGGGGCACAGAGATAAGAAAGCACATTACTACCCTGGCCTCCACCACCCCACATCCATCTCTTGGTTCAGATTCAGGTCACTGGGGGAAGAATGGCACAGGCTCAGGGGGACAAGCCTGGGTCGAGGGGGAAGAGGAGGGAATGGTCAGGTTCAGGCCGCACTGATGATCCTGTAGGAGACAGGGGGAAGAGAAAGAGGTAAGGGGCTGTGGTCAGAGTGGGAGGAAGAGCTGGAGAAAGTGATGGGAGAGGCAAGAGAAGTAACAACAGTCCCTATTTACTGAACCCTTCAGTCCATGGACCGGGCATCTTGGATTTAATCCTAACAACAGACATTAGTGCTACTCCACTCTTGAGACGAGAATGCGGAAACCTGGAGAGGCATTTGACTTGTCTAAGGTCACAACACAGCCAGGAGCCCACCGTTTCTATAACTGTGCGAGGCCATCCTGTGCGGCCCATAGGGACTAGATGACAGCAGTTGTTCCAGCCTCTTGAGGAAGTGGTTTCAGATCTAGGCTGGGTTCTCCCAGCCTTGTCAAGTTTGGGGCTGCCGTACACTGGCATTGGGGGGGGGGGCGGTCAGCATTCTCTGCCCTTTTAATGGTTGGTTAAAGTCTATCGTGTGACTTTCCCTGGAAAGTCTATTTCTGTTCGTGGGCAAGGATGCACCAAGGAAACAATTCTATCCAAGTCCTGCTCGATGTATCAATGAGCTTATTGGGGTTATACACAAGAGCATGAATGAGGGGTTAACTTGTAGTAACATGGATATCTTGGGCAGCTGCTTCACCAAATACCTCACCTCAGCTTGGGTAACAACTTAGGAAAGCTGTATCACTCTAGTACCCCTTGGGCAACATAGGGGTTGCTACAGAGCCAGACTGGACTCTTTTCAGCAATTGCTAACCCCTCACAGAGCCCTGGGAAGGGGCAGGGTTGGTGAGCCCTCTCCCATAGCTCCAAGTGGGAATGCCAACAAGCCTAATCTTGGGAGTGCCTTGGGCAGGTGATCCCAGCAGCTTTGATTCAAGAAGTGACTAATCATTGCCAACCTGGAGGCAAAAGCCACATGAGGTCCCAGCTTTGACCGGTACTTTGCTGTTTGTTTTCCTTGGGTGGCTGTCTTGTTCTGTCTTGGGTTCTTGTTTTCACTGGTCACTTTAGTCCATTAATCCAGAAGCCAGGAGACTGTCCAAGAAGTACCTGACTCAGCTCATCTGCCACCCCATCTAAGCCTCAATCCAGGGACTTGGTCACTTGTTAATAGCTAATCCACATGCTATTCTTGCCACCTCATCTGGCTGTTTTACCTTCCTTTGGAAGTGAGGGTTAGGTGTCCACTGTGTTGGGGTTGCTTTGAGTCCAAGTGGTCAAATCAAAGGCATTAACACTGTTTTTCATCTCAGATGAGTGGCTGCTTTCCATGGTGTGAAGTCTGGCACCCCACTTAGCTACTAGACTGGTAGGGATTACTTTTTTCTCTTTCCCTGCTTCTTTCTTTCTTTTTCTTTCCTTCCTTTTTTCCTTTCCTTCCCCCTTCCTTCCTTCCTTCCTTCCATTCTTTCTTTCTTATTGGTTTTTTTTTCCAGACAGGGTTTCTCTGTGTAGTTCTGGTTGTCCCGGAACTTGCTCTATAGACCAGGCTGGTCTTGAATTCAGAGAGCTGCCTGCTTCTGCCTCCCAAGTGCTAGGATTCAAGGCATATGCCACCACACCCAGCCTTTTCTGTTTCTATGGTCATTCTGTATTGCCCATCTGGGATGGAATCTGCTAAGAGACACTGTTTTATTTACTACCCTGGCTGACTTGGTAGTACACTGCGTTGTATTTTCATCCCCTCCTTTCCAGCCTCACTATTTCTCCCTTACTCTCTCTTTTCTGGGCTTAGACTTCCCAGGTGAGTCTACGTATATAAGACATAAGCTTAGTTGCAGGATCTGCCCTATTTCCTAGGGCTTAGCTGCTGATGCCTTCTCTTCCTCCTCCTCCTCTTCTTCTAAATGTGTGTGGATATTTTGCCTGCCTGCCTGTCTGTGTACCATTTGTATGCAATGCCTGAGGAGGCCTGAAGAGAGCACTAAATCTCCTAGGACCAGAGTTATGGATGGTTGTGAGCTGCCATGTGGGTGCTGAAAATCAAACCTGGGTCCTCTAAAATAGCAGCCAGGAGTCCTAACTGCCAAGCCATTAATTCTCTTGTCCTAGGTCCCACATTCTTAAACTGTGAGTGATGAGCCCAAATGGGGGTAATAGAAGAGATTGCTGGGAGTGGGAGATGCACACTCCAAACGGCAACAGTAAAACATTTCTGAATGCGAAATGGCCAAAAAAAAACCTCATTCCAAATCAAATCTGTGACGAGCGTGAGGTGTTTCTGGACATGCTCACTCCTGTTGTATCACAGGACTTCAGGGTAGCCTTGGCAGTGAAGTTGTATACAATGTACAGCTTTTCACTGTGCTTGCTGTCACACCATGACGCACCAACAAAGGGTGTGCAAAACATCTTAGCTCAGATTCAAGACCATTACATGTTGTGAACTGCAGTGTTCTGACTGTATGTGTAAAGTAGGCTGCTCTTATAGAAACATAATGCTTGAATTATGGGCGAAAAAATCAGCTGCACAGTGGTGGCCCACACTTAATCCCAGCACTTGGGAAGCAGAGGCAGAGGGATCACTGTGAGTTTGAGGCCAACCTGGTCTACAGAGTGAGTTTCAGGACAGGCAGGACTATACAGAGAAATCCTGCCTCAACAAACAAACAAACAAACAAACAAACAAACAAACAAACAAACACTTTTACTAGTTCCTATCATCATTCCCTAGCCTGTAAGTGTCAAAATAGTCTGTTTTTTGGATTGTATTGTTAAAATGTTTGATTTTTAAAAATGCTGTTTGAGTGGCTGACTTGAGCTTCGTATATAGATATATATTAAAAAAAAATCACTAAGTGAGTTTCCAAAGATCTCTGAATTAGTGTTAGATATATATCCTGGCTGATTTTTCTGTCAGCTTGACACAAGTTAGGGTCATCCTCAATTGAGAAACTACAGTTGAGAAGACACCTCCGGCAGATGGCCTGTGGGGAAATCTTTGGGCAATTTCTTGACTGATGACTGACGTGGGAGAGCCCAGCCTGCTGTTCGCAGTGTCACCGGGGCCACGTCCTGGGTTAATAAGAAGAGTGGCAGAGCAAGCAGTGGGAAACAGGTCAATGAACACTCCTCCGAGTTCTCTGTTTCCTGCCTCCAAGTCCCTGCCCTGAGTTGCTGCCCTGAATTCCCTTCGTGAGGGACTGTGATTCAGGATGTGTAAACCAAATAAACCCTTTCCCCTCCAAGTTCCTTTTGGTTATGGTGGTTTACCACAGCAACAGAAAGTTAACTAAGACAACATATTTCTGCCATTTTGTGCTACATGTTTATACAAAGAGGGGTCCATAGTATTGATGATTAATCAAAATATTGATGAACTGAAAAATACCGAAGACGCTCTGTTCTGTAGTATCAATTCTTCAGCTAAGATTTCTTTGGGTAAAAATAAAAAGAGCACTTATCTCATTAGTACACAAAGTAGTTTTTTGTTTGTTTGTTTTGTTTTGAGACAGGGTCTCTCTGTAGAGTCTTGGTTATCCTGGAACTTACTATGTAGACTAGGCCCAAAATTCACAGAGATCTACCTACCTCTGCCTCTCAAGAGCTGGGAGTAAAAGTGTGTGGTACCATGTCTGGCTTGGAAACTAGTTTTTGTTCTTAACAAATAGAAAAATTATATGTATATCAAAACTTGTTTTAAAGTAAAATTTTGTATGGTTTATTATCAGCAGATGTTGGCTTGTATATCTATTTTTTATTTTAGTCTTTCAGTATTGGAAGTTGAATTTCAGACCTCACACATACTAGGCAAGTGATTTACCATTGAACCTGCTTATTATGTTTTTATTTAGAGATGAAGTCCAGGCTAGCCTCGAACTAGCTCTGTAGCCTAGGCAGGCATTGAACTTTCAATTCTCCTGTTACTTCCACAGAGCTGGAATTACAGGTCTGCACCACCAGGCATGGCTGTATAGCTAGATACCCAGGTCATATAAAAATCCCTCCAGTGAAAAGGGGTCGTGAGTGGGAAAAAAATTAAGAAGCCCTGTTCTAGAGCTGTACCAAAGAACCAATGCTTGAAAGACCCAAAGGCTGGCTTGAGCAGTTTTGTAAAAACATAAATATATACAGAGTTCTTACAGTGCTCTGCTATTTGAATGTGTTTTCATAGTCTCTGTTCAAAGAGTGTTTATGGCTTGGAGCTGTCTGGCACGCTGTACAATTGAGTCCTAGAAGACCACAGAGCAAAGCGTGCACTCTGGGTGGCAATCAAAGGACATATGAAAGGCCACACTGAGGCTGGTGTTTTGGCTGGGTCTTAAAATAAGGTCTCTGAGCCATCTCTCCTCCCTCCCCCTTTAAGTTTCCATCTCATTTCTCTTTCTCTGTCTTTCTCATTTCGATGTTTTCTGTATCTTTTTTTTTTTTAATTCTAGAGACTTAGTTTTCTCTCCTGCACTTTTGTCTGTTAAACTACTTTTTATTTGTTCATTTATTTTTTGGGCTCTCACTGAGTAGCTTAGACTAGCCTGCAACTTGCTATTTAGCTTGGGCTGGCTTCAAACTCACAGAGGTCAGCCTGTGTCTGCCTCCTAAGTGCTAAGAGTAAAGGTATGCCCTGAAGAGACTTTTGACGCAGTGTCTCAGTCTGTACCCTAGATGGCTTGGAACTTAGTATTCAGCCCAGGCAGCTTGTGGGATGTGTTCTCTCCTTTAGTCATGTGGATTTTGGTGAACTGAACTCAGATTGTTTGGTGGTGGCAAGTGCCACAAGATACCCAGAAACCCACTGAGCTCTCTCCCTGGTCCTGCTTTATTATTATTGCTGAGGAAAATCTCTGCTTTGTTTTGGGGACAAGCCAGAGACAGGAATGGCCATCTGTCCTCACTAGTTTTATGGCATCTTGTCACAAGCTAGAGTCATTTGGGCAGAGGGAAACTCAATTGAGAAAATGCCCCCACCAGATTGGCCTATGGGGCCACTTTTTTGATTGGTGAGTGGAGTAGGAGTTTCCAGCTCATTGTGAGTGGCACCAGACCATTGTGAGTGGCGCCGCCTCTGTGCTAGTGGTCCTGGGTGCTATTAAAAAGCACCAGTTCCTCAGTAGCCTCTGCTTCAGTTCCTGCTTTCAGGTTCTTTCCTTGAGTTTCTGCCTTGACTTCCTTCAGTGATGGACTATGATGTATAAGCTTAAACGAACTAAACTCTTTTCTCCCCAAGTTGGTTTTTTGGTCACTGTGTTTTCTTCCAGCAATTGAAACACGAAAGAAGACACTGTCTTGTGACCTCTTACTTGTCTTACTTAATTTTTATACTTAATTTTTTCATTGTCTACTCCTATTTCCTCTCCAACAGAAAAGCTCCTTGAGGCTACAGGTTTTATATGTCATACCATTTAATCAACAGCAAGAGATGGTGCCCATTTAATAAACACATGTTGACTAATGAACCAACCTAGGTTAATGTTTATGTAAAAATACGAGGAAGAAGACCCAGTCTCAGTTCCAAGAATTGTGGGTAGGCAATCATGCCTTCACTTTTCTGACTTTGGGGTGAGTAATATCTGTCTCTGCTGCTGTTTCTTCCTTCATTTGTCACAAACATTTTATTGCATAGCTGCTCTATGCCAGACACCATAACCGATGCAGCATGAACAATATGGAAATAACACCTATCTTTAAACGAGTTTAAATTCCCAGGAGAGAGGTGGCAAGGAGTCAAGACAATTGTAAAGCACTATCTATGATCAGTTCTGTAGGTTCACAGTAGAACCACCTAACCCATTATGTGAACGAGATTAAAGAAGACATTCTCTGATATAGGGATTACAGGCATTTCCAGCTCAGGCAGGAACCATCATGTTAAGACCTCAAAGGTGCCAGGGTCCAGAACTGTTATCAGCTGTCTTAAGCGAAAATAGCAGGTGGCAGACAGAAAAGCTTGGTAACTGACGTTGACTCCTAAGATGGATCTGACTGACTGAGATTCTGTCAAAATCATCAGTGGCTTAAGACTGAAGCTTCCCATTTCACAACGTGGTATCCATGACTTCTCAGAGAAGCTTAGCTAAGATGGAGACCCTCACCCATCACTTTAGGTGTGAGTTTTCCCCAGCTGCCCGGAGAGACCGTGGAAGCCCCTACAGTTGTGCCAGAATATTTTTTAACCCTGACATTTCCTGTGAAGGCCTCAACAAGCCAGTAGTTTCTTCCTTAGAGAGGCCCTTCAGAAATCTAACCATTTTCTTCTTCGCTGAATTCGCCTCCCTTCTTTCCAGATCTCCCTCAGGGTACATCAGAAAGTGGATAATGATTACTTGCTGACGAATGAATCACAGAAGGGACAACTAAAGAGAATGTCTCCTAAGCCCATACTCACCGAGTGCCTACAGTGAAGGTGGGGAAAAGAAGGAGAGCACCTCGGTCATTCTAGGCCTGACGAAGTTTTCTGTTTATTTTATTATTATCATTTATTTATTTTTAAGAAAATTCCTTTCACTGTTTAGAAGTGACCCTCCCTTCTCTTCTGAATACGTGTCTCCTCCAAACTACAAATCCCAGAAGGCCCAGTGCCAACGGTCACCATCTTGACACACATTAGCGCGCATGTCAGCGGGAGAGAGAGCGTTTGGGGCGAAGAGGCCCCGCCTTAGTTGCAGTTCATTGGCCAAAGGCGCCAGTGGCGGGCTCAGCGGTTGGCTACTACGCCCGCCCGTCCACTGCGTCGGTCGGGGTCAGAGTGCGCGGAGGTGAGTCGGTGTGTTGTGGACTCGTGGTGCTGGCTGCCGCTGTTGAGGCGGCCTGGAACGGGCTGTGGGAAGCGGGCGGAGCTGGCCCTGCTTCTGCCTGGCCAGCGCCGCAGGCGGCGCGGGCCGTGCCCGCTGCCGTCAACTGCCCCGAGCGCCTGCTGAGGTCGAGGGAGACGTCGGGGCCTGCACCTGGAGAGAGCCTGCCGCGCTGGCCCGGAGGAGGGGGCGTTGCCATGGCGACAGCCTCTCCGGCAGCTGACGGGGGGCGGGGGCGGCCCTGGGAAGGAGGGCTGGTCTCCTGGCCCCCTGCCCCTCCCCTTACTCTTCCCTGGACCTGGATGGGCCCGAGCTGGGGGCAACACCCTGGGGTGGGTGAGATTGAGAGGGCCCCCAGCTTGGGCCCTGGTTAATGCATGCGGGTTATGGGTCGTGGCGTGCATACGTTTAGGCAGCCTGGGTTACTGGTCTCTGTGCTCACCCTGGATGCATGTTCTAACTCTTGGCGAAGGGGGAGATAGAGGCCTGTGGGGGAGCTTGGCTTTGCAAGGCAGATTGGGTGAGTTGATGGAAGGGCCTGCCTTGAGATTGCTGGAGAAAGAGGGGTTTGGCCAGAGGAATTAGTAGATAAATAGACCCCCCTCCGCATCCCTGCACACGCACACATGTTAACTCTTTACTTCCTTGTAAGTCACAAGCTGTGGGTAGTGATAATGGTGGACAGAGTGGAGAAAGGGCCTTAACCTGGGTAGCTTTTTGTGTGCCTTTATTGAAAAGGGACCAGCAACAGGTGTTTTCTTAAAACAAAGAAAGCATGACTTGGGTTGAATTGCTGCAAAATGCCCACTGCTCAATGTTGACCTGCAAGATGCCGGGTAGGGGCCCTTCATCTGGGGATATAGAGTTTGCCCCTCAGACTGGACTTTGTAACGACTAGGACCAACATTTGTTTCTGGCCATTTCTATGGCATGCATTTGGTAGTGCATTTCATAGGTTTCCCAGTGTAAGGGCAGCAAAAACATGAATCCCATTGGCTAAAGACTATAATCTATTTAACTATAGTAGGTTGTGATTGGCTGAATGATTTTTGACTGTAGAGTTTGTACCAGAAACTGGCTTCATCAAATTCAGCTTTATTCTGACTCTATCATACACGGTATACCTTGTTTTAGTGGGCTCGTCCTTGGACCTTAAGTATATTATACTTGAATCCCCTACCATTTAAAAGCCAATTTATAAACAGTGACTTGGAGTGTGACTCCACTAATGTGTGACTGTGATCTTGGTTAGAAACCCACTTGACTGCCTGTCGGCAGGTGCTGAACGGGGGAAGGGAGCTGCCGGGAAGTGATTGATAAGGTTTCCTTTATGGATTCTGTGGTGCTTCACTGGAGCTTGGAGCACTTTGGCAACTTAAGCACTCCAAATTAAAAGCTCATTAAGAATTCCTGCCCAAAGATCCTGTAAATAATCAGCTAGCTAGGTCAGAGAGCTTGCCTCAGAGCTCCCTCCAACTTGAAATTTCCAAATAAAAGTGTTCTTATTCCATTTCATTTTGAAATATTTCCCCCGTGGTGGGATAAATTGGAAAGTGGCCTGTCCCGGGGGGCTCAGGATGGAGGAAGCCTTAGTGTGTGGCATGGACAGGATCACACTGGTTCCATTTATAAAGGGTCTGCGCCCTGGGCTTCGCTAGCTTTCAAGATCATGTCTGTGATTTCTGGTCCTGTAGAATATCTGAATTAGGTGATAAATATGACAGATAGTCCTTGATGCGTTTTTTTTAAAAATTATTTTTAGATGGTCTTGATGTGTGGACCTTGCTGGCGTCTCCTGCATCTGCTACCCATGCCTGGCTCCCTTGATGTGTTGACTTGGTGTTTGGCTAGCTTGACTTTCTTAGAATTTGAGGCAGACTTGGAAGGACTTTGAAAGTGTTTCCTGTTCTGTGCTTCCATTCCCGCAGCTACTGCCTATAGGGTTGTGGCAGTGAACCCTCCTCTTCAGTCCTGGCTCAGCCCCAGTTCCTGAGTTCTGAATATTTCAAGCCTTGTGTCCTTTTCTGAAAGGATTCTGAAATTACCCAGTGAATCACCACCTCATGATAATCATTCTTAGTTGAGGCTCAGATATTTTGAATACTTGTTTTTTCTAGAAGATAAACTTCCTCAAGGTGGATAATATACTAGAGAACATGAACTCCATAATTTGTACACACACACACACACACACACACACACACACACCTGTTAATAGCGTCTTAAGGGCCTGTAGGGCCGTTGTCTTTCCACAGAGTGCTGTATTTTCAGTATAGTTTGAGTTTACGGGTTTAAGAGTGGCCCTTACTGAGGCTCTAACCCTGTGAACTGGAAGACGCCTGTTGCAGAGATGTGCATTTATCCACAGCACTGGGGCTTTCCAGCTCTCACAGACCCTGCAGCGGCTCCAGCTGCCAGTCTTGGCATCTTCGAAGTAAGGAGAGGTGAGAACCCTGTTGCATGATCACGTTTGGTGTCTGCCTGTCGGGTTTGGTTGGTGTGGGACGGAGCTGGCACAGAGGATTCTGTTCTGTAGCTTCTGGTAAGGTAGTTTATGCTCAAACTTCGTGAAACTGAAACTCACCAAAAGCGTTAGAGCGAGCGTTGGAGATGAGTGATCTAGACTCTCCAGTTCTGTCATGACTTGGTTTTTTTTTTTTTTTAAATCTCCTCAGTATTGGGTAATGAACCCAGGACTTTGCAATATGCCAGGCAAGCATGCCACCACAGAACAATTGTCCTGACCGGCCTGCCAGTCTTCTTGCCTTCCTTCCTTTCCTCCCTCCTTCCTATTTATATTTGATCTTAACTAAATTGATCAGACTGGCCTCAGACTTGCAGTCCTCCTGCTTCAGACTCTCCTTGATAACGGGTTATAAGCATGGACTACTATGTCCAGCCATGGATTTTTTTTAATGGATACTGCAGTTGCCTTTAGGCTAATTGAATAGAGCTGGAATAGCCCTATATTCTGAGAAATACTCATCTTAATTCAACAGTAAGACCACTTCTCATGTGACTCTCGTGATTTATTTGACCCAAACCTTTGGGATTTGGGTTTAATTTGAGTTGTGTGTCACCTTTGAGTGAATAGTCCCCACCTTCTTGTACCTGGACTGACTAAAAAGGGGACTTTTGATTATTGATATTCAGGGAATTGAAAGTTATTTGTTCAGTAACTAAGGCCCAGACACTTTACTGGTTACTGGGATTATAGTGGAAAACAAGACTGCCCATCGTGTCCGAGTGTTAAGATCCACAGGAAGGCCAAAAGTAATGCAGCACTTACGACACACCCTTGAAGTGAGCTTAAAGTGAACTTGTAGACTCTGAGGTGCCTTTTCAGAGGAATCGACCCCTTACCTGGAATTAATAGACGTGAGGGACCAAGTATCATAACTTTTGTTGAGTTGGAGGAAGTTCAGTGTGACTAAAAGGCAGGAAATGGAGCGGGAAAGGTAAACAATGTCCAGGCCTTAGAAACTGGTCAGATGCTGGGGTGAGAGTGGGCGGGTGGAGGGCGTAGAGACGGAAGGTTAGCAAGCTTTTCTTAAGGACAGAGCGCATGCTTGGGCTTTGTGACTCTCTTTTACAACTCTTCAGCCTGTAGGGGCCTTTGCAGCCGCTGTGGAGGGTGTGAAGGTGAACATGACAATGTTCTAGAAAAAAATTATTTGTAAAAGCAGGCGGCACCTGGATTTGGCTCATGGACCATAGTTTGCCTATCTCTAGATTAGAACAGTAAGATTAAAGATTAAAGTAACATTAAAAGATTGTAAGCAGCTCAGGGTAGCAGTATATCCTGTAATCGGAAGGCTAAGGTAGGAGGGTGGCTAATTTAAGGCCAGCCTTTGCTACATAGCAAAACAAGAAAAGAAGAAAAGATTATAATTACGAGGTTTGTGTTGTAGAAAGCTTGTTTTGTTATCAGTGTGAAGAATGGATTGAAGGGGCAAAAAGATAAAGGAAGAGAATCAAGATACAACAAATTAAAATGTTTTGGGAACTATTTTCTGTTGAATGAAGTATGGACGGAATGGAGCCCTTGAAGTCCTCATTACTAAACTCTCTAGGCAGTGGTCCTTCTGTATGTCCCTTGGTCTCCTCTTTTTTTGCTTGTAGCAGACTGGTACCCCATGCCCGATTTTGGAAAAGTCTGCCAGATCAGGTGTGATAGTGTGCCTCAAGCTGAAGGCCTAATAAAGTTGTTGAGTGTGAGAAGTTTAGAGCTCAGAATCCCACTCTGTCCTTTCCCTCTTTCTTCCTCTTCCTATGAGCCCTGTGGTACTTGTGATGTAGCAAACCTACAGCTTTCTGATAGTGGTGTTTCTGTGACAAGTGACTTACCTCTCTGAACTTCACTTCGCAGTCTAAAATGGAGATAGTAGGATTAAATAGCATTGTTTGAAAGCTTTAATTGTATAGATAAAGCTCTTAGCAGTGTATTGATATGTTTTGTTGTGGTTGTTTAATTTTTAGACAGGCTTCTCACTGTGGCTGGTCTGAAACTCCATGTAGACCAGGCTAGCCTCAAATTCATAAATATCTTTCTGTCTTTGCCTTTCAAGTGCTGGCATTAAAGGCAAGTGTGCTAATATTCTGCACAAAAGCAGGAGAGAGTTGGGTGATAGAATGTTGGCTTCATAAGCTTTGAGTCCGCAGTTTTCATATAGTGAAAGCTTAGCTGGTGTGCAGGACAGTTACAACTAAAGCCAGGCGCTGTTTTTCACTGTGGGAAATGTGTACATAGTAAAAGTTCCACAGACCTCATACCATCAGTAAAGCGAATGGAGTAAGCAGTTTCCCAGTCCAGACTTGGCCGAGTTGCTGACTCTGCCTCCTTGGGGGTCATTTGTTAGTGCTGCCACGTCATTGGCACTGCGTTTCTGTGAAGTGCCTCCATTTCCCTCCCACTCTGGGAAGTGGGACATGTGATCCACTTCGGTAGACCTTTCTATCAATAAGGAAACGGGCCAAAGAAGGTTAAGGTACTGTTAAAGCTAATGCAGACGTCTTCACATGGAATTGTGCTGGTTGCTTGTTGTGCCTTCTCCTCTCGAGTGGGAGATGCACACTCATTGCAGAGTGTGATGCGTGCCCCATCCGTGTCTGCTCGACTTTGTTTAAATCCTGCCTTATCTATTTGCTTCTGTTGGGTTTAAATTGATGATTTTGAGGAACAGACCTGTTGGGAAGCAGATTCCCTTTAGTTGTTGTTTTTGGCCTCTTCATCCTTTGGGGGACATTTCCTTGGGGAACCCTGGGTTAGGAGGGATTGCTTTGATATGTTCAAAATTGTGCCTTGTGCCCCAGAGCTACAGGTAAAATCAAAAGGCAGATAATTTATGGGAGTGTCAAAGCTGGCCGCTGGCACCTCAGGAGCCTATTAGTATGCCTGTTCAGACCCTCTGTGTCCTTGCCATTGATTCCTTTTTGCATGAGGCTGATTTGGGAAGCTGTAGATCTGTGTGCAGTGATTGGATGTGACAGTCCAAACACTGTTTCCTAAATTAATCCTTTTAATAGTATTCCTGCACCAAGGCAGAGTCATTCTCTCTGTGTGTGTGTCTCTTTGTCTCTGTCTCTCTGTCTCTCTCTCTGTGTCTTTCTCAGTCTCTGTCTCTTTCTGTTGGAGAGAGAATGGTTGGGCCATCATGGCTTTGTGCATATTAATTCATTTAGCAGTCTTTACTTTCTAAATTGTGCCTGGCTCTGTGCTGGGAATAAAGAAATTAATTAAATATAATTGTTGCTTTTAAGAAGCCAACTCTGTGTTTTTCAGGTTTCTAAAACTCATGTGCCATTTAGATTAAAACTCTGTGTTCCTCTTTCAAGCTGTGTGAAAATTTAAATGCAAGAAAGCATCTGACAAGAAAATAAAGAGTTACAAAATATCTTTTTTATGCACACATGGATGCCTCTGTTGCTGCCCTCCCTCCGTCCTTCCTCTAAGTCTTTGAAAATTGTTAGTAGCAGAAAAGACTCATCGTATAGTGAGAGGATAAAAGTCACGAAGTTAGAGTAAACTGTGCTGCTGGGTCACATGGAAGCCATTAAGTATACATGGAGTATCAGAGAAATCTATGAAAAGGGTGGGATTTAGCCAGGTTTCAAAGATAGTGTTAATTTGCTGGTGAAAAATGGCAGTGCTTTTTAAACATAGGGGAGCAACATTTGCCAAGGCCCAGATTTGTAGAAGGAAACAGCATGCTTGGGGAATTGAGCAGAGCTGGCTGTGCCTCCCCACCCCCGAGTTTCCGTGCTGTGGTGTGGGAGAGTGTGTGGGAAGAGGCCTTGAGGTCTGTGTACCACACTGCAGTCACTTCAATCCATGTGCCCTCAGTTGCCGCTTTGTGCTCAGGGTTAAAGTATATTAAAAAAAATAAACATCTCTGTTTCTATATATGTTTAATATATATATAATTATATATAATTTGTATACACACAAATTTGGATGGCTTAGATTTCATTATTCTTAAGGTTAGGTTATTTAAAGAAGAATTGAGGTTAATATGAGTTACTAGTCTTGTAAAGTAGTGAAATCAGTCAAGTAGGGAAGTAAAAGCCATTGAACATGGAAGAAAAAAGTAGAGCCCACAAAGGACTGAGTGCCATGAGTCAGTTTCCTCATGTGTAAACAAGAATATGGTTAGTATTTTGCTTGATTATTAGAGGGCTAAATGAGGCAAAATATGTAACTTAGCAGCACAGTGCCTGGCCTGTGGTAGGTTTTCAGGAAATGGCATCTTCCTTTCCTCTTTCTTATGTGCTGACAATAGTAGCTGCCTTTTATTGGTCATGTACTGGTGTGTAAAACACTTTTGGGGTTGACTTGAACCCCAAAAGATACAGATATTATTACCAAGAATGTGCAATAGAATTAGGGCTTGAATATAGATTTGTCTAATACCAGTATTTTAGTAACTAAGCTGTCCTGACTCTGCTTCAACACTAGCTTACTATCTAGAGTGGAAGGAAAATGGAAGGATTTGAACAGCTTTGGATACCACTGTTGTGGATGTCTCTACAAGGGTAGGGAGTACTTAGGGGATTGCCATACTTCCTCACCTCTAGCTTTATCCATGTTTTATTAGGAAAGGTTTGTCATGGAGAGGCATCTGGTCTGCAGGACTTTGTGAAGAAACATCACCTGCTTTGGCCTTTAGGAGGAGTTTGCAAGTGGGCGTGGCTGGTGGTCTAGGATACAGCAGACAGATTCTAAAGAATTGCCTCTTGTGTTGCCTTGAGCTACTGAGATATCCTGATCGATGTCATTAGAATTTGTTCTTGACAGCTTTGGTGGTTTGAGGTTAGCAGCTGTTTCTGATGTCTGAGAGCTCTGCTAACCCTGTCTGGAAGCAGCAACAACTGTGGCTATAGGCCAAGGCAGTGATGGAGTACGGAGAAGAGAGTGTCCTATTGAGATGAGAACCCCATTAGAGTTCCTCTTGCTTCCTTCCCACTCTGTAGCTATCAAAAAGTGTTGAAGTTGCCAGGAACTTCAGGCTTGGAATGTGTAGCCTTTAGCAAACAAGCCAGAGCGCTTGGGCTCTTGTCTCTTCTATGGTAGAAAAGAAGTTTGGAGGCGAGTGTAAGGCCTGCTTCTTGCATGGGAGTGAGCAGTGGTGTTGGAGTTGGAGCCTTGGGTTCTGTTATTTCTTTTCCTCTCTCCTCTTCCCTCCCTCCCTCCATTCTTGTCTTTGAAACAGGGTCTCACCATGTAGCCCTGGCTGACCTCCAGCTCACAGAGACCTGCCTGCCTCTGCCTCCCGCATGCTGAGATGAAAGGTGTGCGCCACCACGCCTGGCTATTTCTCTTTCTTGTCTAGTGTCTCTTGGGTATTCCTTTTCCTCTTCCTGGGCTTCTACGTGGCTTGCTGGCTGGCCTGTGTTTGCCTTGTAAGTTTTCTTCCTTTTTGACTGTGATTTTTACAGATGTGCTCTGACAATAAAAAGTACATCATTCAGTTGTATAGTATGGCTTTTAAGGCATGTAGTTTATTTACATGTTTCTCAAGCTATTTTTAGCTGCCTAGGTCAAAACCTGGGACCAAACAGGTTCCAGACAGGTATTTGTTGTTTCTATGACTTTGGTATTTGAGTATAATTGCTAAATCATCTTAGGACAAGGGTATTTTGTGGGACTGGGAAGCTAAAGTTTGGTGGTCCAGGTTCTTGAGTCAATGGACTCAGGATCTGCCTCTAGTACCTTTGAGTGTCTTTGGAATGTAGTCCTGCTTTCCCGATGTGGTTTTTAATGGTGTGCACTGGATACAGAGATGGCATTGACCTGTTTGCCCCCAGAGATTTCACATCTGTGTGGCTGGGGAAGTGGAGGTCAGGAGCCCACATGTTTCCTGATGGGCTTCTCAGTTTGTCCTATCTCTGAAGCTACTCCAGCCAGTGTGTGTGTGGATATTGAAGGATGACCCCCTCCTTCCCTCCTTTCCCTTTCCAGTAATGGAGGCTATAAAATGTCTATTTACCCAAGACACCAGAACGACTCCTCTGTGGTTCCACTAATCTGGTGATTTGGTGCTTCTTTGGTCTCTCAGGTAAATACAGATTGAGTCTTTTTATAAAGGCATATTATTTCCCTCATTAAATGTGTGTCTTGGCACATGTGTTATTTACCTGATAGACAGTAATGGCTGCAGAGGAACCATTGGTGTCTGTTGTGTAAACACTGTGCACAGAGACCATCCTCCAGGGGCTGAGGCTCAGGCCCGTTTCTCCAAATCGGGCTGGCCTCAGGGCAGTCCCTATTTACCCCTCCCTGTCCCCATTGAGGAGCTGATCCTTTCATTTTGAGATGAAAGTCATTCATTTTTTTTCTTTCTGTAGCCTGATTACTTGTTTTCAATTTGCTATACAGAAAAGATGTTTGAGAATAAATGTGAATAAATCTAGGTCTCTGGTAAAATGTTATACAGAAATACAGAGAATCATACATTGAGTTCTTCCCTTCAACTAGATACCAAAGTCCTAGTCGATGTTGGAGCTATAGACTTAAATTTTGCATACTTATGGCTAAAGTATAAAGATATCCGTGGAAAAGAAATCCTCAGACTGCTAGCAAATGCAAGAGCAGGCGGGATGCCATTGCAGGAATTTTGGGGGTGTTTCTAAAAGGGCTGTGTTAGGCCAGAGTGGTAGACAAAGGGCACTAAGGGGTGGCTTTTCCAGTGGGGACTCAGTGGCGCTGAGCGCTGAGACGTGATGTTGTGAGAGCTGTCTCCTCACCCCCTTAGGTCTTGGTGCTAGAGGAGACTGTGTAGCCTGCCTTTTCTAGGCACTGCGAGATCTCTCCCGCTCTGGGTGTTTTGTTTTTACAACCACATTGCATATGAATTTAATTTATTTAACTTACTGTGCTGGGGATTGAACACAGAGCCTCCTGAATGGTGGGCAAGTACCCTGCCACAGAGCTAAACTCTCAGCCTTAAACTTGGGTTTTTAAAAGTATTTTTTTAAAGTTTGAAACAACCCAAATTTACATAAAAATCAGAAGTGCAGGACAAAAATTTCTTTTCTGAAGCATTTGAGGATTAAGGTCCTGAACTAATGATCCGTTAATAAGGATACTTGATGTGTATTTTCTATAAGCAGGACCTTTCTTACCTAACTACGATACAACTACCCAAATCAGATAATTAACATGGATATGTTAACCTCTATCTAGTCCACAAATCCCATTCAAGTTTTGTTGCTTGTCTGAGGAATGCTCGTTGGAGCAAAAGGGGATGGCTGATAACTGCGGGTTGCATGTAGATACCAAGTCTGTAGTCTCCTTTAGACTCTCCTCAGTAAGTTTTCCTTGATGCTCATGACTTTGCTACTTTAGAAGATTATGGGCTGGTTATTGTGTAGATTGTTCCTCTGTTAGAGTTTGTCTGATACTGTGTTACAGTTAGGCTCATATTATGCCTTTTTAGCAGGAATATCAGAAATGATCCTTTGTTCTCATTATATCCTGTCAAGTGGCATGTGATTTTGATTGATCCAATTATTAATACATTTGGGGGGGGGGCCAGGGTAGGAGGACAGGGTCTCACCGTGTAACTTTGGCAGGCCTGGAGCTCACTGTGTACACCAGGCTGGTCTTGTACTCCTGTCTTAGCTCCCGAGTGCTGGGATTAAAGGTGTGTGCCACCACATCTAGCAGTGATGCTTGTTTTTAACCAGCTGTGTAAGGTGATGTCTGCTCATCTTTTCTATCATAAAATCACTTTTTGCAGTAACTAATAAGGGGTCTATGGAGAAATACATTGCAACTATGTTTATATCCCTCTATAGATTTTAGTTATATTTATGACATCATCCAAGCTAGTGCATTATAATCCACTCCCATCTTTTTTGACCAGCAGGCATCCCTTCAAGGTGGCTTTTGAGTCCCTTTGATTTGTTTCTATTATTCTTGGGGCATTCTCTTCCTTTCTTGCAGGATATTTTAGGCTTATCTTGTAATTTTCTTGTCAGTTCTCCAAGGAGACTGGTTCTTTTGGTGGACAATGGTATTTGGAAGGCACTGGTGTGCTGGTGTGTTAGGTGTGCTCATGGCTGTTGACCCATCCATAGGCAACGCTAGAGTGTGACTCTCTCTCTGTGTGTATGAGTGTGTAATCATACTTTTATTTTTATCGTGTTTATGTATTTATATCAACCACATCTTTACTAGAAATAGATTCTTGCTGCCAATTCTAAAATAATACCACAGGTTTTATTTCTATTTTTTTTTTTTTTTTTAGAATTGAAAACCTGGTTTCCATTATCTTCCCCCCCCACCTTGTGCCTTTTTTGAAAAAGATCTATTTATTTATTTATTTATTTATTTATTTAAATTGCACTAGTGTTCTATTTGGATCTACACCTGCATGACAGAAGAGGGCATCAGATCACATTATAAGATGGTTGTGAGCCACCACGTGGTTGCTGGGAA
The DNA here is from genome assembly GCA_028658305.1 of Pachyuromys duprasi. Classification (NCBI taxonomy): domain Eukaryota; kingdom Metazoa; phylum Chordata; class Mammalia; order Rodentia; family Muridae; genus Pachyuromys; species Pachyuromys duprasi. The sequence goes on from CM053763.1 coordinate 94,072,442, forward strand.
TTGAACTCAGGACCTCTGGAAGACCAGCCAGTGCTCATAATCACTGAGTCATCCTCCAGCTGCCTCCATTATCCTTAATATATACACTTTGCTTATCTTTTTTGTATGTAACTGTTCTGTTGTTACTGGCCCTTCACCTGTCCCTCAGGAGTGCCTTTTTTTGTGTAGCCCATGAATCTTATTAAATTCCTTTTGGTGTGAATGCCCTCTGTTCTTGCCATGGGTGCTGACATGATATACCTTTCCACCTCTACAAGGATACCCTTCTCACCTGCCTGGGCTTTTACCCTTCATCTAGACCCCTCTGCTTCACCAGACTTCAACTGATGTAGATATTTGCCTATCTTTACTGTACTTAACGGCTTTAGCATTGAAGTTTTTACAAAGCGAAGATGAAGCATTGCCCACTGCCTTTGACTTAATCTGAGTTTGGTTGTTAGGAGGGCAGTATGGAGCCCAGTTAGTGCTGACATGTAGAAGCCTGACCTGATGTCTCTGTTATTATTTTTACATATATGGGTGTTCTGCTTGCCTGCATGTATGTCTGTGCACCCTGTGCATGCAGTATTTGCAGAAACCAGAAGAGGGCATCCAGTCCCTTGGGACTGGAGCTATAAATAGTTGTAAGCTACCATGTGGATGCTGGGAATCAAACTCAGGTGCTCTGGAAGAGCAGCCTATACTCAAATGCTGAGTCTTCTCTCTAGTCTTAAGACATCTTTCAAGTGGTCCTTCTTGATGTATATGAAATCAGGTGAGAGAACAGCTTGTAAGCAAGGAGACATTGTAGTTATCAGTGTTCAAGGAAGGATGTAGGCTATATATACTGTGCCCTTTGGGAGGTCTAGAGAATTATAGGGATGCAGGAGACAACTTTGTAAGCATTGTCAACTGAGGGAAGAGCCAGTTTCATAGTTGTAGTAATAAAAGTAAGCTAATTCTTTCTGAGCCATAGGGACTAGACACTGCTAACACACACACACACACACACACACACACACAAACACACAAACCCAAAACAAACAAACAAAAACAACAAAACAAAAGATACTGTTATTATTGTTGTTGTATAGGCAGGAAATTGAAGAACAGCATTCCCATGGTGCCATGGCTAGCTATTAAGTGCTGAAGTCAACACAAACTGGAATGCCTTGTTAGTCAAGACAATTGCCTGTAGTATTTGGCAGGCAGAGGCTAGTGGATTTATGTACTATGTATGCTGTAGACACATTAAGAGTTTCAGAAGTATTTCTACCTGGCTCAATTGATTAGGAGAGGTTTAAGGTCCAGAAGGACTTTGCATCTAAACTAGAATGGGTAGTGGAGCCATTATCATCCTGCTGCTGAAGTTTTCCTGGTACTGTTGAGGAGTGAGCGATAGAATGGGTTTATTTTGGGAGTCTGGCTTTCAAAGGGACACTGGTCCTTTTGCCTTTCCAGGATATTACATAATGAAACTTAAGTTTGCTATTATCTCCCTGAACTAAGAGTTTTGGGGGAAGCTGTAAAGTAATGATAAAAACCAATGCTGTGCTTGTGTAGGATTCATGAAGAATCAGTTTCAGTCTACACGAAATCCCCATGGTATTCATGTTTCAATACAGAAACATAGGACCCACACTAGTACGTATCCTAATAGATACGCAGGCAAGTGATTATATTAAACTTTTCAATGAGAAGAAAGCTGGGAAAAAAATCATAGTTGGCATTGTACTCTTTCATTCAGGTGATGGTGACTCATTGTACCCCATTTCAGGGAGATAGTGTCTCCTTGTATAGCTAGTCAGAGGCAAGCCTTTGGTTCTCTTGGAATGTAGCATTAGGAAGCATAAACCGAAGGAATTTTGTGTATGAAATGGTAAGATTTCTTGTTTGAGAATTAAAGTTGAGCGAAATTTGAGTATTGGCAGTAGTGCGGGGAAGGACACGATTTCTCCCTCTCTGCTTGTTTCCCCTCTCAGATCAGGTTATTTGTGAGTAAAACTTAGGCTTTGATTTTTATACTTAGCTAGCCCTCAGAAGAGAACAGATACTGTGAATTTAAAGGAAAAATGTGTTTTTTTTTTTGGCACATGTTCCCTCAGAAAACTTTACTAGACTTTTAGAAATACTCCCATTACTGCCACATCTGGGTTTTCTCTTTCCCCTTCCTATTTAAAAGGCCTCATAATCGCCCCAGGCCTCTAGGAGAGCGTGAGGCCCAAGGCAGCAAATGAGGAGGCCTGAGGCTGGTGCCAGCTGTGCTCCCCTGTTCCCTAGGGTGCTGCTTACTAGTGTGAACTGGGAATCAACAGAGTGTCATGGACAAAACTCCCCGGGGATTGATTTTGTTGGTTTTCATACTTTCTTGCTGGGAGAAGGGAGAGAATCCATGGAGATGTCAAGTCACAGGCAGGTGAGCCAGGAGCAAATGATGTTTAAGAGAGCTGAAGAGTGTCCAGGAAACTGAGTCTGCTTCTGGACCTCATTGTGCAGATAGTTGGTTCCCTCAAATTACTTGGGAATGCTTTGCTTTAAAGTTAACTGTTGCCACCTGAGAAGTGACTGGAAGTCCTCTCTCTGTTCTCTTTTGAGCTAGTGCTCCACTTACAAATGAAGCTAGCTTTGTGTGTTGCCTTGAAAAAGATCCGGAAGACAGAGTTGTAGTAATAACACTACAGATGCTAGTGTTCGGGTCTTAAACTTCAGTAAGGAAAACCATGATGTAGGAAAAGGTCCTGGAAACACTGGGGAGTGCTCAGGTTGCATGGCTAGTCCTGAAGACTGGATGGAACAGGGCTACAGTGGGAGGGGAGTAACCCAGGCTCTCTGTTTTTGTTTGTTTTTTGTTTTTCTTTTAACTTTCCTCCCCTAAGTTTTAGATGCCTCTGGATGCTCAATGCTAGCACCTTTACAGACTGGAGCAGCTCGTTTTTCTTCGTATTTACTTTCAAGAGCAAGAAAAGTGCTGGGCTCCCACTTGTTTTCTCCCTGTGGTGTTCCGGAGTTCTGTTCCATATCTACCAGAAAGCTGGCGGCCCACGGCTTTGGCGCATCAATGGCGGCAATGGTGCCCTTCCCTCCCCAGAGGTATCACTACTTTTTAGTGCTGGACTTTGAGGCCACATGCGACAAGCCACAGATTCATCCTCAGGTAACTGTTGTATCATTGCTTCAGAAATGGTTGGGTGGCCAAGAGGGAGGGAGGAGAGTCTTGCTTCCTGGGACCCAGAGTTTTCTCCTATCTTCTGGCTTTGAAGTATTTCCTTCCAAGGCAAGTTGGTTACAAGTGTGCTATGGCAAGGAAACTGCGAAGTCTGTGAAGAAGTGGGTATTGTTTCTCCCTAGTCTCAGCTTTTGGGAATGAAAATCTTTCTTTTCCAACCTTTCCCTTTGCTATGGGTTCTGTGGTTCTTTCTCCTGCCGTTTCTACGTGTATTTTGAAGGAGTAGTGTAATAGTCAGCTCCTGAGGGGACCTTACCTCCTGGTGTTGACACTTTTACACTGACTCGTAGATAACCTTGTTTCATCTGTAGAATGTAGTAGAAGAGACAGTGTGTGACTATGGTCACAAGTTACCTTAGAAGAAACACTACAGTCTGCTTTGCTCCATTAGCTTATTTGCTCTGGCAGAAGCAGGACAAACAATACTGCAGAGAGACACACATGCATAGGAACAGCCAACACTAGTTTACGAGTCATGTTAGTGAGCTATCTTGGAAGTGAATTTGCCATCTGTAGTCAGGCCTTCTGATGACCATAGCCCTAGTGGACATCTGACTTCAACCCCAGGAGAGACCCTGAGCCAGCCAAGCACCTTCTACGTTCCTGACTCATAGGCACTGTGACAGAGAACAGTTGATTCTTAATGCTTAAGTCACACATATTCGGATACTTTCTGTTTGCTTTTCCTTTATAAAGTACCTCACTGTATTGGCCAGAGTGTCCTTGAATTCACTCTGTAGCCAGAAGTGGCTTTGAACTTGACATCCTTTATTTCAGCCTACCAAGTAGTGGGATTACAGGTGTGTGGTTTAGTATAATTTGTTGTGTAGCATCAGATAATCTGAACAAGTGCCACTGCTAGTGCTAGTCTATTGGAAAGGAGAATTTCTTTGCTTTTCTTCCTTAGTCACCAACTATACAAAGACCTTTTATCTTTTAAGGTAATATCTCTAGAAGCTTGGATTAGTAGCAGAGAAGTACCTGTGCTGGGTGTGTGAGGGAATGGTTAGTGGTAGTTCATTGTAGTGTGGAGACTCAGGTGTGCGGGGCTCTAGGATGGCAACTTCTGCACTGCTGAGGCTATAGTGTGTAATTTTGGAATATGCAGACCTGTTTCTTTGGTGAGAGTAGCTTTCATTAGGAGGCCAGAGGGGAGAAATCCTTAGCATTGGCACTTGGGAGGCAGGGACTACTGGGGATAGTTGGTAAATTGTTTTCATTTCTTACAGTTAGCTTTTTCTAGAGGGGGATGTCTGTAGATGGTAGGTCGTTTTACCTGGCCGGACATGACATCCCTTTCCTTTTCTCTTTCCTGTTTGTTGTTAAAGTAAAAGCTTGCCCCTGGAGTATTGGAATCAGGCCCTACTAGACAAGGACAGTGCCCTAAGCGAAGGAACTTTAGATAGAAGGGCATGCTGCTTGGGAGCTGCCTCCTGCTCCTGCCAGTGCGGGGAGGTGAGCGGTTGGGTGGGAATTCTGGTTGTGGAGTCTCTGAGCTGAGAACCAGGATCCACATTCTAATTCACCATATTATTTTTCTTACAATTAAGTTTCAGTTTCTGAGTAAGCCCTAGTGGGGCATGACTCTAAATCTAACACTCCTCTATTGCATATGCTCCATCTTTATCTCTTCTGACTCTCCATAGTTGCTTGGCACTCCCTCAAGGCATTTGCTGCTTCCTGGAACATGCTTAGGTATATGTGCTTCTTAGCTTTCCACTGGGATTGCAAGTTCAATAGTTACGTAGCTCTGTTCACCTGTCCTGAGGAAGATCTTGCTAGAGTTTTTGAAGGTAGAACCTGATTTATAGCTCAGTTTCCTTGGTCAGTGTCATCTTTTGTCTCTCTTTCAAGGGCCATGTCTGTCTGCCTGCCTGTCTATCATCATACTGAAGATAGATACTACACGTAGATATGTTACCAACTTGCTTCCCAGGCTTAGGCACCAAGGTTTGTCATGACCCACATCGAGTGAGAACTTGGTGCTGTTTACCAGGATCTGTAGTGAGTAAAGATTATTCCAGAGTTAGTGAGTGACGGTGTGACTCCCAGGGTGCTTAAGGTACATCGTTAGCTCAGCACTAGCTGTTGCTTTAGAGAACTTGGAGAGAAGCATTTGCTGTCTTGTTTATCTTTAAGAGGGGAATACGAATGATCTTGGAAATTATAGACCTGTTAGTTTACTGAGATTCCAGACAAGATACTTGACCTGATCGTCAGATAATCAATCAGCAAACAGCTAGAAGAATGTGGGATCCTGAGTAATAACTTACATCGGTTTGTGAAGAAGAGCAAATCCTGTCAGATCAATCTAACTTCTTGCTGTGACACGGTGATGGATTTGAGTGGATCTGAGGAAAGTGATAAATGTAATGCATCTCAACTTCATTAAGCCTCTGCAAGGCTGCCATCAACAGGTGCAGAGGCGAGTTTAGGACCACACATCTATATTCTTTGGACCATCCCTAGAGGAAACTTGGAAAGTGGATGAGAGAAGTTTTCAGTCCTAGATATGATAATACTTCTAGTGAGATGGCTGTAGATCAGGTTCTCATTAGAGCCCCTGCTTCCTAGGTATTGGGTGAAGTGAGGAAACAGGAACAACTTGTATACAGGAATAACCATGACAACAAACAAAGAGCAAACCTAATAAGAAAGAAAGTAAATGGAAGACAGCTTTGACCCCTAATTTCTTATTCATATTACATGTGATAGTATCGTGCTCAGTATTTTAACAATGACCAAAAACAGTCCACACAGATTTAAATGAAAGGAGGAAGGATTGAGGTTGGAAGGAACTTCCAGAAGAAACAGGAAAATTACTAGACTAGAATATGGCTTTCAGAGTGGGAGATAGCTATGACAAGCTTTTTATGGGAAGAACCTGCATGTTTCCTGGCGTGGGGCTAGCACTAGAGTGAGAACCACCCAGCTCATCCTGTGATTGGCTCTTTTATATTCAGTACCCAAGATCTCTGCATAGCTCACTTCTGGATCTTTTAGCCTCTGAAATTTCGAGCATGCCATACCTTCCAGGTGTGTGAGGGAGAAGCACATTTTGGCCCAGGAAGGGCCTGTTGTTTGGAGTTCATTTCTCTCATCTGTCTCTCATTTCAAAAGTCTCCTTTGAGTCAGCATATCGAGACTATCTTAATGGAATGCCTCTGTGAGCGACTAACAGGTGTACGCTCTGCTGTACTTAGATTGTAACAGTGTTAGTTCTAAATACAGTAAAACATCTAGCATTTTCCATTTGTCTTTTTTTTTTGCTGTTTATTTTTGTACTTTGTTCAGCTAAGTAAAACTGGAGTGATTGGTTTGTTAATAATAGGTTTTTTTGGGTGCTCATTTGCTTTACATCTTTTTATTCAGACTAATGTGATAGGTATTCACATAACATGAGACTTTTATTGAAAAACACTTTTTTCTCTTAAATGTTAATTTATATGATCTAAAGTATCTTAGAGGCGCTAAGTTTTAGAAATGTGGTTCCTTTCTCGTGTTAGGAATTGTTGTTTTTTTTTTTTTATACAGGAGTAGATTTTTATCTGGTTTTTAGGGAGCAGTGGCTTCTTTGTCCTCACCAGCAGGAGTTTGCTTTGCTCATTTGGTGTGGATGTGTATGATGTGATGGTTGTTATGACCCTGGGGTCCAGAGAGCAGCCTGAAAGCTTTGGTGGCTCTTTAATTGTGCATCTTTAACCCTGGGGCAAGTTCTCTCACCACCTCAGTGTTCAGAGGAGACCAAAGTAAATGGAAGTGAGGAAAATGAGGTATAGGCCACAGCTTGTGGGGAGGAGGAAGTAACCTCAGCTGTCTGGATGGCTTGGGAGGGAGGGGTAGTTCAGCTCTCTGTACGTGGGGAGTTGAAGGCCTGGGTGCTGCCTCCATCAGTCCCTTGGTCTTCTGGGTAGTCTTTCTCTCTACTTTGAAGCAGACCTGTTTTCCTTCTTGTCTGTATTTAAGTGCCCATAATGTTGGAGAAAATGACCTTTGGGGTTGAGGTTTTCTAGTGTTTGGTCTTTGCCCATTGCTCTCCTGTCCCCTTCAGAAACCTTGGAGAGATTTCATCTGTGTTTGAGTTAGAATTGTGACTTAAAGGAGTTTCTCTTGTATAGAAAATTGTACAGAGGTTGGGTTAATTTCAGAGGGAAGAGTGCGGGAGAGGTTTGACGGTGACTGAGGACTAGGATTAGTACAGAAGAAAGGCATTTGAAGGGTTTCATTATACCTAAAACTGGCACCATTACTGGTCTTTTGTGAAAGAGATGTTTTGGGAAAGTTTATAGAAATTGGATAAGATCACTCTAAATCAGACTATTGATTCCCTTTCTCCTCCCTTCAAGTTTGAAAGATAGCCCCCAGCCCCCAAGTGTGGCTCTTTGCTCCACAATTGCCTTCTTGTTTTTTGTTTTTGGTTCCTACAGTCTCTTTAAGTGGTTAAAAAGAAAGAACCCTATAGGAAAAAAATCCTCTTTTCCCTCCTTTCCTATTAGTTTGCTATGTTTGCAGCTTTCTCCAAATAGGAGGAGGGACTAGGCCCCACTTTTTAGGAGGGCTCAGTTGTTAATTTTGTTCCCTCAGTCAGCCTGTATTTTTTTTTTCCCCTGTACAAAAAGGCGAAGACGCTGATGCTATTCTAAACTGGGAAATGAAATGCAAAACCGACGTTAATGCATTATGGTTGAGATTAAATGCACCAAAATCAGGAAATTCAAAGTTATGCTTCCCCCAGCAACTATAACTCAGCCTCATCTGGCATGTATAGTATTTTGTGTTAGTGTGGATGGTGTTATATGTTAAGACATTAAAGTTAACACCATAAGCAGAGCACAAAATGCTTGAGGGGGCTGAGTTATGACGACGCTGTGAGCTGTAAGTGTTCTCACACAGGCTCCTGACTCCTAGGATAATTTTTTTCCCTGCCCATCAGACCAATTATTGCCTTTCTTTTCAGTTATATTTCTGTTTTAACACATATCCTTTTCCAGGGTCACTATAAATGAATTCCACTATTGGTGGCCAGTAATTGTAGGAAGAAGGGGGTGGCCACTAGTCCCTTTTGTCCTTTTGTCACTGCTTCCATAAGAGTGGCACACCCTCCCTCACCCCAGTCATTGTTTTCTTGTGGTTCCCCACAGGGATGGGCCTCATTCTGACTCCCTGTGGCTCCTCACTAGTGCTCCCTGAATGGGAACAAGCTTCACTGTGTCTTGGCTGTGTTGTAACTCCATGTGAAAGCCAAGGGGCCCCTTTTTCTTTAGCACAGACATAGCGATGTAGAAGTAAAATATACATTTCAGGAATGAAGCACTGATGCATGGTGGTGCTGCCTTGTGTGGCTGGCATAGCAGAGACAAGATCGACGTGGGTTTATTTGCTCTATTCCAATTGCTTTTCTACCTTCCCCAGGGTTTATACCTTTAAGCTGCCATGATGTGTAGTTAGGCTGTGGAGTTGCCTGGGGGTGGAACCAGGAATTTTCCTTGGGGAGCACTGGGTCATTGGTAACAAAATCACCACATAATTCAGTGCAAATCAGGAAACATCCCCCCTAGCCTCTTATTATCCTGGTGGTCTCCCCAGGGCTGAGACAGCTGTTGGAATGCAGATTTGTTAGGCACTAGGCTAAGTTTGGTGGTGGGGAAGTGCCCCAAAGAATAGGATCATTGACACATGGTGAATGAAACCAGGGTCTGTAAAGTAACAGTGACACTTAGCCGCCTTTTAGGGTTTTTGTTGGATGTGACAAGACCAACTAAGTCAGTAAAGGAATGGGGAGGAGCTCATTTTAACTACCTTGGAGGCAACTAAAAGCCTCCTTTTGGCTCTTGAGATAGCTACTGCTGGAATAAAAGCCAAATTCGAACTAGTCCTTACCCTCAAGGAGCCCAGAGTCAAGGAGAGTGGGTGTATATGTGACCACCAACAGGCAGTACACTAATATTATAGGAAAGCAAGGAGTAGCAGGGGACAGAGGGTGGGCCCTCTGTATACTCAGCAGTGTACAGGAGGGGTACACAGGCTGCTCACTGTGAGAAATTTGGAAGACCCAAAAGGCCATGTAGGCCTGAAGCCTCACAACTGTTACCACAGAGACTTAAAAAAAGAAATTAAAAAAACCCTCTCACCCCCACAAAACAAAAAAATCCCAGAGGGTTTTAACAGAGGAAAATAGGTTGAAATGGCTTAGTTCTAGGAGGAGGAAGGTCTGGATTTTAGGCTAATTTTTCAGAATGTTGAAAATGAGTAAGAACAGTTGATGAATTTGAGTCCAGTGAATACTTCCCAGTTGAGTTAGTTGGGGGTTATTTATATCAGTTACATATTTTTTCATATCAATTATATATTATTTCTTACATTCAAGTCCTATTGGATGCTTAAATAAGGGAACATGTGAAATCTGGAAGAGGTTTAAGAATTTGAACACAAAGAGTGAGAGAGAGTCAAAGAGGGACAAATTAAAGAGTTTTTGTTGGATGTGACAAAATGGACCAAGTCAGTAAAGGAGGGATGGGGGGGAGGGGAGCTCAAGAGCTGGGGCATTGTTAGGGAGACCATGCTGGCATGTCAGCGGTCACTGAAGGGAGCAGCTGAGTGAGATGCTGGATCTCAAGGGAAAGGCAGTATCTGGAGAATGATAGGACATCTTCTCACTTAAAGTGCTAGGGATTTGTATTTGCTACCTTCAACGGACCAGGGAGGTTTAGACTCCTCAATAGAAAGATGGCTGTCTAGTTAACACTGAAAGGACTGTAAAAGGATTAATGAAGAGGGTCCAGGGTAACCTGAAGACTGGCAAGCACAAGGAGAAAGGGTAGGGTCGAGGGTGTCAGCCAGGGGGATGTTCAGGATGAGTGTATAGGCTTTTTGTTTGTTTGCTCTATTCTGTCTTGTTTTTCCTCTCCCCTGTATTGATTGCATTTCTTCTACAGACTCATCTCAGTTGTTTGACATGAGGAAACAGATATTAGGAGATGCTTTCTTCACTATGTCTTGTTGGGAAAAAGGATGCTGCATCATTTTGATTAAGATGCCATTGGGATGATTATTTTTTATCCTCTTATCCTGGGTGTTCACAGTACTAAAAAGCCTGCCCCACAGTGTTACATTTATGTGATGAGTTCTGAGCTCTAGCTGTAAAGATTGAGCCATAGCCTAAAAGCCCATGATGAGAGTGTTACTAGATTGACATTAGTGCTGCCCTTCCCTGAGGGCTGGCAGCCTACAGCAAAATGGCGAACAGGCAGTGAGAGAATCAAAGAGGAGTCTCTGGAGGGAGAGACAGACATCAGGGAATCTTTGGTAGTGACGGGGAGGTGCCTTGGAATAGTCTGTTACCCAGATGATAATAGCTGGCCAGTGGAGGTAAGCTGAGTTTTGGTTAGCGGAACAGGGCTGTTACATGAGCGGCTCTCTTTTCTTCTGGGGCTATGCTCAGTGTCTAGTCCTAGAGAGCTGTTCCAGCCAGGAGCTCATCTTAGGGCTAAATTGTGGCAGGAGCTCTTATTTGGAAATACCCATGTTGCTATAGGTAAAGAGTCCATAGTGCAAGCTGGGCATAGTGACACACACCTTCGAGGCACTCAGGAGGCAGAGGCAGGCAGGTCTCTGTGAGTTTGGGGCCAGCCTGGTCTACTTAGCGTTCTAGCTCAGCTACATAGTAAGACCCTATCTCGAAAAAAACAAAACAAAGAGTCCATAGTGCAGTGTGGATGGGGAGGTTGAAAGCAAGGCTAGTAAATCAGAAATGGAAGTTTCAATGTATTATTGAATGAAAGGGCAAAATAGAATGAGTAACTGCAGTGCATGGAGAAACGTGTTAAGTACATTACTTAAGAGAGGTGTTAGTAGATTGTGTGAAGGTGGTGGTGGTAGAAATGGAAAGAGGTTATGTATTACAGCCCTTAGGAGTGCTAGGTAAGACACAAGACTGAGAACCATGCTCTTTCATAGCTCTCAGCTCTATTGGGATTCTAGCTCCCTGGGAGTCGTAGTGCTAAGTGATTAGGTAAGGGATAGGATATATACTCTGTAGGTATCATAAATGGGGTACTCTGAATTAAAGATCCATATCAAGGACATTCAGGGACAACAGCTACAGTTACAGTCCTTTGAGGTAAGGTAGGTGGTTTTCCCTCTGAGATATATTTGAGTCACTATTTGATACTGATTTAGAAGAGGTAGTTCATGATGATAATTGGTGAAAAAGCTGGGAATCCTGCTCCCCCAAATCGCTATGAAAATTAGAGCTCAGAGTTGATCTTGTCCCTCCTTAGTTCAGGGGCTAGTTTCATTTGTTCTCAGGTACTTCTCCGGAGCACCAGCAGCACTGAAAAGCCAACTGGTAAGCTGAAAGGGATAAAGAGGGTAGAGGCAGGAGAGACTCTCGTGAGATCACAGGTGTCATTTGGGCAAGGTCTGTCACTGGGAAAGTTGCATGACCAGTGATCTGAGAACCAGCAGTGTCCACGCCATCTGCGAGCTTGTTAGAAATGGAGTGTCAGGCCACAGAGATAAGACCTTCAGACAGTTCAGTCTGAGGAGCATCGCTACAATTTGGACCAGAGGTTTTCAAACTGCAGTGAGTATCAGAATCAGCTGGGTGGCTGCTTAAAGCCAGAATCGCTGGCCCCAACAGCAGGGCTTTGGGCTCACAAAATCTGTGGTAAAAGCTAGAAATTTGCTTTGTTCCTCTAAATCAGTGGTTCTGAACCTGTGGGTTGTGACCCCTTTGGGGGTCCAAAGACCATTTCACAGGCATCACCTGAGACCATTGGAAAACGCAGATATTTATATTACGTTTCATAACGGTAGCAAAATTAGTTATGAAGTAGCAATGAAAATAATTTTGTGGTTGGGGTCACCACACCATGAGGAACTGTATTAAAGGGTCTCAGCATTAGGAAGGTTGAAAATCACTGATTGAAATCATTTTGTTCCCCTTGAAGAAATAACAGGAAAAAACACAACTCTAACAAAGCGAGATGGAGAAAAACATTCTGTTGTTAAGTAATGAAACTGACTCTTTACAAAGCACAGTAAAGTGCTCTTGTTGATTTTTGTCTGTTTTTAATGCTGAGGTTTGAATTTGGGGCCTTAGCAAGGTGAGTGCTTCACCACTGAGCTATATTGCTAGCCCAAGAATTTGCATTTTTAATAAGCTCTCAAGCAATGGGATGCTGTCTGAGGTACTAACCTTTTCCTCCATAAGACAGGGAGTGATTCCTGACAGCTTACGGAGATGTAACATCGCCTCAACCATCAGGGAGAAAAGGACCCGCCATGATGGGCAGGGGCAGTCTGCATGCTGCTTGCTAGTTGTTTACGTTTTCAGGTCTGCCCTGCTCGCCCAGCTGAGCTACTCTTTAGGGCTGAAACTTCAGGCAGACATCAGTGGTGCCTGGTGCTGTGGATGGGCACAGCGTTCCAAAGCCCAGCCCAGCCAGTTTCTCTGGGCTCCTACCCAATTGCCTAAGTAGGCCTGAGTCTGCCTCACTAACCTGTTACCCTTCATTTCTTCATCCCCAGCTGTTACATCTTCAGGGCAGTCTATGATTGATTGAAAAAAGTGGGTCTTAGTGTAACCAAACTCTGATATATTTTGTAATTCTGAATAAGCTACGTGACTTTCCCCGAGTTTATCAGGAGACTAACTGAACAGGATTTGACTGCATGTGTCCAAGCCCCAAAGTGAGGATCCTGGGCCTCCAGAGTGAAGAGAGCTCAGGCAGAGGCTGCTCTGAGCAGGGATAAGATAGCACAGTGTCTGAGAGCAGAGGCTTCAGAACTGGACTGTCTGGAGCTGAGCTTCGTCTACCACCTATACACAGTGTGACCTTGGCGCAATGACCTACACCCCTTGCACTTCAGTTGCCTTATTGGCGAAGTACAATTAGTAATAGTTCTGACTATATAGGACTTGTGGGTGGATACAGTGAACTGAAAATAGGCGTCAGTGCACCAGACAGTGCTTGGCATGTGTCAGCTGTACATGTTAGTACTTAGTAGAATGACTGTTAGTGTCCCCTGACCCTGGGGCGGTTTAGAAGTTGTTAGAGTATAGCAGGTGACTGGAGGCCAGTCCTACTGCTTTGGTTTTGTGCAGCGTCTTCAGGCTAGTAGAGGCAGGGCGCTACCTAGAGAGATTTGTTGCCCTCACCCTATCCCCCACTGGAGTGATAAGTGGGGATTGCCACCCTGTTCTACTCCCATGACAAGCTTAAAACTACCTCCAGGAAACTTCTTTTACATAACCCGAGACTTGTTTTTATTAGTTACATGATTATAATACAAACATATTTATATATATGTAACTACAAAGAAGTGATTGAGTTGTTTGCTGCCCCAAAGGTTAGCTTCACAAAGCCCTGATACTTGAAGTTACTCTGAACAATGTAAAAATATTCAAACTGAGTCGTGCACACATGTACAGATACATAGGTGTGTGCACTCCAGGGTGAGGATATAGTTTTTTTTTTTTTTAACACTTTTGATCTCCTTCACTTGCTGATATGTGGGTTCATTTTTGTTTTGTTACTTTCAGATTTTAGTGAAGGTAAATTATAACTCAGCCTGTACTCCTAATCTGTAAAGAATAGCAACTTCTACTTTCAGCCTTGTTTCTGCATTTTAATGGCTTTGGGGGGGCTGTTTTGTGGAGATGGGTAGAGGGGAACATGTAGGTGAAAAATCAGCCTTTTAAAGCTCTGGGTTTTTTGCTTTTTGGTGTTTTTTTTTTTTTTTTTTTTTTTTTTCACCCTTCCTTGTCCTGAAACTTCGTGCATCAGCTATCATCTGTCAAAGTGTAAATCAGCAATTAAAACCCAAACAGCCAAATGCCAAAGATGACCCGAAGCACAAAGCAACTGACAAACAAGTCCGGACAAATCGACGGGTAATTTATAAGCTTTGCCCTAAAATCTAATTATTTGGCAATTCGAATTTGCAGCCAGCCAGGGCTGGGCAATAAATTTAACCCGCCATAAATTATTTAGGAGCAGGCTGTGGTGTAAATCAAAACCACGAGTGTTTGTTTAAGAAATAAGCTCCTTGTGCATAAAATGCTACCCCCCCCCGAAACTGTTTAGCAAATCATGCCCAGTGCAGCAGCCTCACCGCTCCCAGCCCTCTTGCCGATGACCAGGAGGCTCCTTTTCTCCCCCCTCTATATCAGACTGTATCCAGATCCAAATTTGGATAAACCCCACGTGTTTGTGGTTAGGTTGCCTCTGAATTTTTACCAAACTCTCAATACAGTGGAGAGAAGGACGGGATAGATTACTTATTCTCTCTCTTAAATTGGGGGAATGCCTGTTCTTCTCAGATTAATTTGGGCAAGACATGAAGATGATCTCAGTCCCTTATTTCAGATGGCACCATGGAGACATCAGCTCAGGCACAGAAGAACCTGTACTTTGGAAAAATGGGCTAGACTACTGCTGTATCAACCCTCGCCACCAGTGCCAGGACCCAGCCCAGCCCATTTTGCTTTGAGTCTTTTGTTGTTGCCTATTGTCTTCAAGTGTAACCTAGTCTCTACAGATAATTTATTTGAAGCAAGTTTTCATATCCTAAAAACAAAGCCTACAACTTTCTTTCTTGCGGTCTTTGATAGTGGGTGTGAGCTTTTACTTGAACTGCCATTTCAGGTTTGTCCTCAGTTTTGACCGCAACTGGGGTTCTTAGTTGATCAGTTTTAAATCAAATGGCTTAAAACCTGTGTTCCAGCTCACTTATGTAGGTAAAAGCAAGTGAATATTTGCTTGGTGCTTCCTTTTTGTTTTCTCTCCCTTCAGGAGAAAAAAAAATGCAGCTGGCATTTTACTGAGATAGATAGTAAATAAATGCAGCAGGTTTAGAGTCTTGTGTACTTTGAAAAATTAAAATTCTGAGGTTTTTCTCTTAGTTGTCAATTATGACCAAGTCCCAACCACCATCAGTAGACCAGATGTATTATTTTATCTGCCTTCGGACAACTGAGTGACGTAGGGTAACTCCCTGTTCCAGTTTTGGCCCTGACAGTCCTGTGTTCTTGAGACCTGTAGTTTCAGGAAAAGTAGGCAGTTTGGGTAAATCTGGAGTTAAGTGGTTGATAGCAGTTGAGGTAGAAAACCATTTAGAGATATAAGTGGATGAATCCAGTAGACATTGCTTTGGAGTGCTCTGAGTCTGGCCTTGAACCTGGCGCTACCACCTACCTTCTCATCCTAGGCACCTCCCAGATCCTGTGAAAAATCCCAGAAAGCATAGTGTTTTCTGGTTGACAGATACTGGCTTAGTCTCCTACTTGTCCGCTCCTTCCTGTCTGCACCTGATGGAAGTTGAGAAAGGGAGGACCAAGTGCCAGGACCAGAGCCAGATGCCAGAGATGCAGACTGAAGGCTCAGGTTCCTTCCTTCTTGAACTCAGCCTGGTACCATCTGTCTGGCTACAGCACGGAGGAGGCTCTTAGGAATGTTCCTTTCGGACTTGTGCCTGGCCTATCTGCACATGCTGCCATTGGGGTGTTGAGGTGTGTGAGTTCCCCACAGAACAGCCAGTACCACTTGTCTCTTTTTTCCCCTCCTCTTTTGGACTCCCAGCTCCAACCCTTACTAGCAGCATAGTTGGTAGTGATCATAAGGTCTTGGACTTTAATTTATTGTGAAATAGCAACAGTAATGATTTCCACTGAATAAATTGTTTAGAGGATTGAGATCATTTTTGTTAGCACTTAGCAGTGTCCACCACAGAGGAAACAAGAAGTGGAGGGAGCGGGATGATTCCATTCTCCACATGGCAGAGAGCACTGGAGAGCATCTCCTTTCATTCCTTTTCCCAGACTCCCGAGCATGCTGGAGAGAAGTGCCGGGTCTCACTGCTGTGCCTGTGCTTGGGCTGTCTGCTACATAGTAGGTGCTTAAAAGTATTGCTTTGTGCTCTGGTGATGGTGCTGGTGACATGACCCATCCCCAGGGTTAGAAAGCAGGAAATAAGAAATGAATGGGAAAGGACAAAGCCTAACACTTGTTATATTCCTCCACTGTGCATTATTTGCTCAGTTGTTGTTTCTACTTACTAACTAGTCCAAGCACTTCTCTTAAATCCCTCTCTGTCTAGCACAGAAGCCCCCTAATAGTTTAACTGAATGTGAGTGGCACAGGAAGATAAAGGAATTGGGGAGCTATTCTTCGGAGCCTAAAAGAGGGCTCACAAATCCAGACTGGCTCTTCCTCCCTCCGGAACAGAAGCACTCTTCTGTCCCTGAAAGAAAAAATCAAACGAACAGCCCTCATTTTTTGAGGGGAAAAATAAAATTGGGCAAGGGAAAAGAAAGAGGGGCAGGGATATCGCTGCCAGTGTGTAAGAGCGACTGGAGCTAGAAGCTAGTGCTTGGGCATGTCTTCACACACCTTTGGGCTGAAACTGATACCGTCTACCTGTAGCATGGAGGTGGTGTCTTTGATCATTATCAGTAAAAACAGTCAAGGAAATGTTTGGCATGGCCCAGGCACACCTGCCACATAGGTTTGCCAGCATGGTGCAGCATAAGGCTCCTTTCCATAGCTGGGCTGTGGGGCCAGGACTGAGAGGTGTGGGCTTGCTGGACAGCAGGGGAAGGAAAGAAGTATCTGGGAGGTCTTTCTGCTCTGACCACTGAGAAGATCTTCTTTTTAAATTGGTATTTGTAATTATGTGTGTGTATGTACATGTAAATACAGGAACCCTTATAGGTCAGAGCCTTCAGGTCTCCTGGATTTAGTTAAGGTGGCTCTGAGCTACCTGGCTGAGTACTGGAAACTGAACTCAGGTTTTCTGCAAGAGCAGTGCATGCTTTTAGCAGCTGACTCATCTCTCCAGCTCCACTTAAAACAATACTTTTTTTTTTTGTTTTGTATTTAAAGATTCATGAGTCTTCTGTCACAGGCTCCTCTTTGTGTCACAGTGGTTCAGAGGAATAGGTCATGAGCACTCATGTTGTCACAGCTCCTGATGCTGAGGAGAGACTCCAGGATGGTGGCCTTGTTGTGTATCTGGCTCTTGACTTTTGAGGAACAGGCCTGTTTGACAGGCTGATCTCATGTGTCCTGAGTCTTGGGTTTAGGCACCTCAGGGGTCGGCTTTTTTCTTTTTCTTCTTTCCCCACATGGAGCAGAGACAGGACTTAGGAGGAGGTCACTGAATTTGGTCACTAGCTCTGTGCCCCTGTGAGTGAAGGACCCAGCAGCAGGAGAGTGAGTGCTGAGCTTCAGTGGGAGACCCCAGGCTGATTTCTCAGAGCCCGCTGAAAAAGCTGATTCAGTTCTGGTCAGAGCAAGAGCTAAGGCACATTCTGTTTTATAATACTAATGGAATTCCAGATCTGTAATAGCATTTCAGATATCTAAAACAAACCGTGTGCTTGTAAAAAAGTGGAAAGAGATCAACTTTAAGCCATACATTCTTGGTAATGGAGGTTTCTCCCTATTTATGTTTGATAGATATTTTTGTTTCCAGAGGAATGTCAACTCCTAATTTCATAATGTATCATAGGCTTAAGAAAATTGAATTTAATAAAAGCCAAAGATGAATGGCGTCCTCAAAGGTCCCAACACTTGTCTTTATTAGCAGGACAAACTGCAGGTCTCCAAACACTGTTGCTTTCCAGACGAAAGTTTAAATGAAAAGCACGGTTGTGGCACAGGTTAAATCTCGTTGCGGGTCAGCTAACGTTGTTAGGGAGGAGCTGGCCGTGTTTGTTTCCTTGGACACTAGGGCAGCCACACTCACCAGGCTGTGGAGCTTCCTATTGGGAGAAGGAGAGGAAGGATTTACTACAAATTTAGGAGTCCTGGGGGTGGTCTGAGTCATGAGCCACAGCTCAGAGCTGACTCTTGGGAATTGTGAATATGTGAATTTTTAGGAACAGCAGTGTGTATGTTATATTTGTAGGAGTTCTCAACTTAGTTTTCCATAGCAAATTGCCCTTCTGCTTTGCCTGCTTTGTAGTTCTTTGTGGCAGCAAAGGGCTAGCCAATTGGAGAGGTGTCTGTCAGCTGGCCTAAGAAGCAGTCTGGACCTTCTTGCCCTTCCCTTGCAACCATTTTGCTTCTTCTGTGTCTGGTAATAAGTTTCCTTCAGCTTCTTCATCTCTGGGGATCAACCCAGAGGGACCAAGTAAGCTCCCATCAGCTTTTCCATCTTTGGGTGTTATCCTAGAGCTGATGGGTCTGGTCAAAGGACTCTTTCACAGGGTTCATCAGATATCCTACATGTTAGATATTTATACTGCGGTTCATACAGTAGCAAAATTACAGTTGTGAAGTGGCAACGAAATAATGTTATGGTTGGGAGTCAAAATGAGGAACTCGGTTAAAGGGTTGCAGCATTAGGAAGGCTGAGAACCACTGGCCCCGGGGGAACAGGCAGCCAGAGCCTTTGAATTTCTCTGATATGAAATCTGACTGCCTTGGTTTGTTTTTTCAGCCATACTTTTTACTTTGGCTTGAAATAAACACTTAAAAAATAAGTCCATAATATTAGTGGATATATTTCACAAGGATGTCAGTTGTTATCCTTGGGACATGAAGGCAATTAACAACTCTCTGTTTTCCCACCCACTGATTCCCTGAGTGTGGGCAAGAGTAGTCACCAGTGGTGATTTCTGAATTGCTTCTCTAGGCTGTCTCTGCTTTGGTTCTGATGAGGCTAGGAAATGTTCTTTAGAGTGGGGTTTTGGGGTAGGCATACCCCTGGAGCTGATTGTTGGGGCCTTATATGGACAAAACTCCCTTTTTGTCTCTGCAGTGGAGGCTTTTTTCACATGCTAATTTTACTTGGAAGATTTTGCTTTTATTTATTTTTTTTATTATTTCCTATTTGTCTCTTCCAGATGTTTTCAGGGCAGTTTTTTTTGTGTGTGTGTGTGGGTGGGTGTTGTAAACTAATTCCATTCATGTTTTAAAAATTTATGAAAGCGCTAATAAAAATGTCAAAGTGGTAAAAATGTTAGCTTTTCCTCTGCTTTGATTAAATTTTGCAAACTGTTTTTGAATATTAAAAAGCAATATATTTTTTTATTCTCTCCCCTTGGTTTCCCTCTTCTCTCTGGTGCGCGTGCTCTCTCTTGCCCTCTCCCCCCTCTGGTACATCCCTCCCTTTCCAGGAACGATGTATGAGGCATGTTGCGCAGCCAGCGTTCTGCAAGCCTGTTTGCACACCAGGACCTTAGTGCTGTGCATCTCTATTAAATAACGGAGACAAATTAATCTTAGAGACACCAAACAAATTGTCACTCCTCCTCCTTCTCTTCCATTACCTTCCAGCGGACTGGGAAGGGCTTGCTAAGCGGTTGGGCGGGTAGGGGCAGGCAAAGGGGAGTGTGCAGTGCTTAAAGGAAAGGTGGGAGGCACTGGCCTCTATTAACTTGTATTCTGTTTTCTTCTGATATCCCCTTTGGCTTTATTTTGGGGGTTTGTTGGTTTGTTATCTTTTTTTTTTCCCCTCTCACAAAACCCAATGTCAGTGTTTAAGCTTTATACAAGGAAATCTGTCTGCTCTGCTGATGGCTGCGTGTTTCCCTGAGATCCAGACATTTCAGGACAGCAGCCTGGGCAAGAGAGGGAAGGCCTTTCTTTCTCTTGAGGCTCAAGTGAATGGGCCTCTGTAAGAGAAACAGAGTACACCACTGTCTTCCTTCCCAAAAAATGATGGGAGGCTTTAGCAGTGTGAGCAGTGGGAGTATGAATGTGACGTCACCTCTCTCAGTCTTGGGTTTGGGCTGGCAGGAGAAATGAGCCACACGCACTCATTCTTTCTTGGCTTTGCATAGTTATTTGGAATGGTTGATCAAAATAACTTCTCTCTTTGGCATTCCAGGAAATCATTGAGTTCCCCATCCTGAAGCTAAATGGCCGGACCATGGAGATCGAGTCTACCTTTCACATGTATGTCCAGCCTGTAGTCCACCCACAGCTTACCCCCTTCTGTACAGAGGTAAGGGCTGCTGGGAGAGGAGCGTTTCAATTGTTGGCTCATTCAGGCCGCTTAGGGAAAGTTGGGTCAGATCTGTGGTTAAGGCAGGTGCCTAGCAATGGCTTTTCTCTTGACTTTCACTTTAGTCTGTGACTGCTCAAGTGCCTGTCTCCAGGGCACTCAAGATTTCCTAACATTTCTCTTTCTCTTTCCTTTTCCTTCTTATCTTCAACATTCCTGGCAGCTGGACACTTAGAGTTAATCTGGGAGTAGTGTGGGACTTCTGTAACTCAGGTTCTTTCCAGCCCCATTTTCAATGGGGCCTGTTGGCAAGTGGTGAGGATTTCAGCCACTTGGAAGCACTTGTTATGTTCAGGTTTTCTTAGCTTCCTAAGATGTTGCTGTTGCTCTGTCCGTCTGCAAAGTAAAGCATGACTCTCTCACCAAGGACAGAGAAGATAGGCTGGCCAAGGCTGAAGTGCCCTCCCTTATCTAGGGTTGTACTGTAGTTGCCTGCCTTGTCTACAGATTAACCTTGACCCCATTATACAGACTGCAAAATGGAACTGGCATTTTGATGGTTTCCTGAGGCTTAGAAGAGCTATGGGGGCCGGGGGAGGACATGTTCCTGAGACTGCCAATTCTCAGAATGGTGTGGAGAAGCCTTCTGTGGCTGCTTTTCTATCGTGTGTCATGCCATGCATTCTGTGGTGGAATCACTGGTCAGGCATGCATGGCAGCAGAAGTGACAGGAAACATTAATTTGTAGCTGAGATATATTGAGCCTTTGCCTTCATATAAAGACCTACTTTCTATACATAAGTGAAGCAGGGAAAGAAGTGCTTGAGGAATCACAAACAATTTTTGTTGTTGTATAAGAGGCTGGGGAAGGGCCTGCTAGATGCAGTGGGTGGTTCAGTGGGCCCCGAGGCTGACCAGCCCAGATATGGGGTCTCTAGAACTGCTCCTGAACTCATAGCCAGTGTTAGCCAAATGGCATAGGTGGGCCTTTTATGGCAGGACATCCGTCTGCCTAGGTGTTCACGCTCCTAAACCTTTCATTCCAGCTCGTGATATTAAAGCTTTCCCTCATTTCCTTCCTTTCCCCTGGAAATTGCCTCTCTCACCAGGGTGAGTGGCTAATTTCCCCTTTGCTCCCTTTTGGAAAGTTAGCAGTGGAAGGTTACACTCGCCACCACCTAAGATCCCAGGGGCCTGGAAGCTATGCCATGTTCTCTTTCCATCTAGGTACTAACTAGGTCAACCTGGTTAGCTTTGAGGAACAAATGATTTGGGGACATTTCGCCTGGTGTGGCATTGAGACCACACTGCCTGGTGTGAACCAAAGGCCCAGGTCTTAGAGTGGCTGCTGCCTGTTCAGGAATGGCAGAGCGCGGCTGGAGCCGGCCTTAGGCAAGGGCAGGTGCTCCAGAATAGGGCGCACGCTCCAGAGGGGGAATGGGAGGCCCCAGAAAGCTTGCTCCAGCACAGAGTGGCTGGTGCAGCTCTGTGAGACTACACGGAAACCCTGCATTTCCTTCTTGACAGTTTTACTCAAGAACATCCATAATTGGAGGGCAGTGGGAGTGGGAGCCTGTGTTGGGATCCTGGCTGCACAGCTGTTCCGGAGACAAAGATGTGGTTGTAAGGTATCAGCTGAGAACTCAGTGTTCTCTAAACTCCCAGCGCCTGCTCTGTCCCCATCCACTGTAGAAAGCATGTGCCCCATGCTTTCTTGTGCTCCAGGCCTGCCTAGGGTTGCAGCCGTCCTTGGTGCACAGCCTGGGTTGTGCTTAGCCCCAAATCACATTGATCTGATAGCTCATGCTTTGGTTATTCATGTTTTGCTACTCTAATATGAGTTCTTGGAGTGCTGAAAGTAGACCTGATCCACTTGTGCGTCCATTTCTGTGAGGGTCTAGGACTAGGTGTTCTCCATAAAACAAGAGACTATTGCCAAAGAGGTTAATTTGGCCTTTAAGCCAGAGAGAGAGAGAGAGAGGGAGAGGGAGAGGGAGAGGGAGAGGGAGAGGGAGGGAGAGAGAGAGAGAGAGAGAGAGAGAGAGAGAGAGAGAGAGAGAGAGAGAGAGATCTATGGGAGGGATTGCATCCATGCTGTGATGCATGTTAGACAGAGGACAGCTTGTGGGAGTCAGTTCTCCTTTCCCTGTACCTCCCAGGGATTGAAGGCTTAGTGGTAAGTGCCCTTGTTGGATGAGCCATCTTGATGGCCTCTGATCTGTCCTTTTGAGGGAGTTGTTTCTTTGGAAAACTTCACATTTCCTCAGTGTTGCCCTGGCTCCATACTAGCTGTAACTAGGTACAGGGTGAGGCTTCACCTTCCCTGACAGTAGTCTCTTTTGAGATAGCAGTGGAATTGACCTGCTCAGACACTCTCACTAATAAATGTGTGGGCAGTGGTCTCACCTCTAGATTGGACCCAGGGAGCTCCTCCAGCAGAGTTTGTTTCTCAAATGCACAAGAATTTCTTAAGAACCTTAGTACGGTCAGGTGCAGTGCCAGGTACCCATAGTCTCAGAACTCTCTAGTCAGAAACAGGAGGATGAGGAGTTCTGTGCCAGCCTGGATTCTATGAGGCTCCCTCAAACAAGCAAACAGCTCAGCGTGATGACCGACTCCTGCCTGTACTCCCCATACCTAAGAGCCTGGGACCAGGGCCTGCGGGCTGGAGGCCCTCCTGGGTTAACCTAGTAAGCCCATGGCTGTGACACCAAGGCGGGGGCTGCGTAATTGAGGCCTTGTCCCTAAAACATCCAAACAAAACCTCTGCCCTGCAGATGTACATATATGTGTCCGCACATGTTTGTATAGTGCTAGACTACGGAGAGAAGGCTTTGGCCTGAACAGGTCTGCAGTTCCACACAAATGCTCTTTCTGTTTTGTGAGAAGAGTCTCAGCCTCCTGACAGTGCCTCAGTTCATTGATGCTCATCCTGAGCATGGCTCAAGTAGAGACAGGGGGATGGATGTTCCTCTCCTGTGGCTTCTAGAGTCTGGCACAGCCTGTGAGCTTGTGCTGCAGCAGCTGGGCTGCTGTGGTCCCTGGCCATGTACAGTCTTTTGTGGTTGTTGCCATGGGGGTAAAAAACAGAGACATACCCATTTTGCTAAGCGCCAGTAAAGGGCTTTGTCTTGCACCTGTACTTACAAAGGGTGAGATTTATTGGCCTCTTTGTGTGAGGAGAAAGAGTGGGCCTGATTATCAGATTGCACACCAGAGACAAGTGCTTATGTAATCAACAAACTGTCTTGGTGTCAGAATACGATTGTGTTGGAGATAAACTGTGAAAGGAGAACATGGCTGCTGACATGCTGTTGGCACTGAGTTTCCTGGGCTGCTTCCTGGAGTTGCTACTGTTTCTGATGAAGCCAGCTCATCCCTGAACAAAGCCCTCATGTAGGTAGGGGGCATTGGGAACCAGCAGTGTTATCAGTCAGGTCAAAAGTCCCCTCCTGTGGTTTCCGAGTCTGGGGAAATGGGAGTTAATCTGTAATCCCTTGGTGAAAGGAGCCAGAGAGCACGCATTAATTCTTCCTCCCACCTCCTACCTTAAGTGGTTAAGGCTTCTGAGCCCCGTTTAGCCTGTGAACCCTGATTCTCAGCTTAACAAATACTTGACTTTGCTCTAGTACCTTCAATGTGAGGATATGAAACTCTTTTGCAGACATCAATCTAAGTGAGATGGGCTTAAAGCTACAGCATGAAGGATTGAAGTTAGGCCTAAAGTAGAAGTTCCCAGTTAATTTTATACAGTTGTCTCTCCCTCACTATTTACAGCCTGGAAGTGTATCAAGTACAGGGACTAACTTTTTCAGTTTTAGCCCCCTTCAGTCACTGTACACTGGCAGAGTTGGCAAGATGTGGCGTATTCTTTGGGTGATAAATCTATCCCTCCAAGAACTCCCTCAGTCCCTTAAGGTCTATGACTTCCAAGAGAAGGCCATCTAGTTTAAGCCTCTGTTTCTGAGGAACTTAGTATTGAGCTACACTGGCTTGTTACCAGTGGAAATGCTTGTCATCTGGGAAGCATGTTGAGCACCTCCATGCCAGGCCTGTGAAGCTTGGTTGCTGACCTGGAGCCCTGGTCTCAGCCCTCGTGTGGGGGATAGGTGAGCCTGACTGCTTTCCAGCAGAACACCTGCGTGGGCCTTGGTTCGTTTATTCTTTCTTTCCTTCTCTCTTTTTTCTTTCCTTCCTTCCTTCCTTCCTTCCTTTCTTCCCTTTCCTCCTTGCTTCCTTCCTTCCTTTCCTTCCTTGCTTCCTTCCCCCCCTTCCTTCCTTCCTTTTTTCTTTCTTTTTTCCTTCCTTCCTTGTGGTGCTAAAGTTTGAACTTGAGTGTGCTGAGCAAGTGCTATACCACTAAACTGCAGGTGTAGTGTGTTTCTTACCTACTCGTGATTTTCCCAGGGCCGAGGGTCACATGCTTGCTGACCTGAGTCCTGGGAAGAGGAGGCATGATTCTTGCTCTGTGCCTTTGTCTGCATGTCAGATTTTCTGAAGTTCTTCAGTGTTAGGCTTAACTGAATTACCCCAGGCAGGACCCAGAGAAGTGGGCCTGGCCTTCCGTAGGTCTCATACTGGATGGAGACTGATGTTTGGGCCCTGGAGCTTTCCAGGAATTGGGAGTGCTGTGGGCCTTTCCTTCCTTACCCACCCCTTTTGCTCAGCAGGAAGGAGTGAGGCAGGGATGAGCAGCTGTAGTGCCTGGCTGTCGGGCTGACTTCTGGAAGGTGTGCCTGGATTTGAGAATGAGAGTCTACCCTGACTCTTGGTCCCTGTGTGCCTGACAGAAAATACCAGGCACCTGCCTGCCTGCTCCCTGTGTGGCTCTGAGCTTGGAGGAGCTCTGGGTGCTAGCCTGGCTGGGCATAGGAGGGCACTGTGGTGAAGAGGGCAAATTCCAAGAAGGCAGGGCTTTAATGTTCCTGTGTAGGCCCCTGCTTCTCTGGCACATAGTAGGTGCTGGAAGAATGAACAAGAGGAGTTCTGTTTCTCAAATTAAAACCTCCCTCCCATGCAGGGTGCCTCACTCTCCCTCCACGATTTAGTAGGAGACCAGTCTTTTCTTCTGGTTGACTCAGGCCCTCCCTCTGCTGGGCAGTTCTTTGGTCTCCCAAGCAAGGAAAGGGTGTGGAGGTGCCAGCCGGGTGGGCATGCTGTGGGTTAAAGCCTTGCGAAACAACAGTGTAGTTAATCTTTCTAATTTATTTTCCTTTTAGACCATGGGAAGTCTGTAGGCAGCAGCTGTTACCCAATTAAAATACAGATTAATATAAAAACAGTTTCTGGAATATAAAATAGAGTGGCTGTGTCCTTACACTTCCTTAAAATACCACCTAATAATGACTTGATGAACTACAGAAACCCACCTAGAGGAACTCAGCATTCTTAAAATGAAAATTTCTTCCCTAAAAGGTGTGTATTACCATTCCATGTAAGTCACTATGAGAAAATAACCTTCCCTCTTAGAGCTGGCACTCTCTGTGAGTTGGGTATTTGGTATTCATTAAATGTAATTATAGTTTAATTGGAGTTTTAAACCCCTTCCCCCACTTCAACAAAAAAGTTGTTCCCAAGCCAGCCGACATACTATTCTTTGTGAGAATAGTCAGCAACAGGATAACATTTCGATTTCTAGCTAGTGTCTGGGACAGGGCCTCAGGATGCAAATGGTGTTTGGAACTCTAAGCCTACTCTGTGTTTGAAGGATATTTTTACTTTAGAAATAACAAAGCAAAACAAGTTTGCTTAAAGCTAGGCCTGACATGGGCAGAGCCTATGCCTGTGAGCCAGTCTCTTGGCCAGAGTCTATACATAAGGCCTTTGGTCTCTGTCTCCCTATTGCTCAGAGGTGGCCTTGTAGCTTCCCTAGGCTTTGTTGGAGGACTGAGGTATGCAGGTTTCTGAGGAGCTTCCCTGTGTTACCCGATTAATATAAAAACAGTTTCTGGAATATAAAACACAGTGGCTGTGTCCTTATACCTCCTTAAAAGTGTAAGTGGGGAAGTTCTGGATGGACAGAACCAAGTGTGCATCAAAACCAAGTGTGCCCAGCTGGAGCCTGCACTCACCAGACTCAACAGGAACTTATGGAAAGCTGGAGTCTAATGTACCTTAAGACTAATTTGTGGGAGCTTACAGAACCTATCAAATACAAAAGACTTGTAAAAAAAAAAAAAAGAGTTTCCCAAATAAAAGTTTAAACAAGCATGGAGCCTGCCCTGTTGTTAGCATGTGTGTGCAAGCCCATTTCAGGCTAGTGGCTGCTGGGGAGGTTCATACAGCATCCTAGGATATTATTCCCAAGCTCCTGGCCTGGCTCTGAGCTTGAAGCAGTGGCCCCAGCCCTCACATTGGGAGGAGGAATGGAATGGACTGTCCAGCCTGAGTCCCTTGTGCCTTGGTTTTCTACCCAAAGGCTGTTTTTCTTTCCTTACAGCTCACCGGGATAATTCAAGCCATGGTGGATGGCCAGCCAAGCCTGCAGCAAGTACTGGAGGTAGGTTGAATGACCTTTAATTCTTGACCCCTGACCTCTTCCTGCTGCCTTTCTTTTCCTTCCCTCCTGAGAATGTAGCCGTATAATTTGACTATGATTATGGCTTGATTAGAATAACATTTGCTGTCACATCAGTGACATGCTGTTGAGAGTATTGAACCATTGATCTGTCATCTCCAGCTGTTCCTGTCAGGGTTACTGACAAGATGTCCGTGTGCTGCCAGGAGTCAGGCAGAGCCCCCTCACCCCTCCTCACCTGGCCTGTGGTCCTGTGCTGGGAGCTGGGAGGCCTGTGCTGGGTGGGCTTGGGCAGGGGAGCTGCTTTCCAGCCTTATGGGATCAGCCCCAGGGACTGGAGGTGTTTTTGTTTAGCTTTGGTGTTGGCTTCTTGTGGCATGTGAGCACTTCATTAACTCACCCAGAACTCCCCATCGATGGCCTTTGTTTGCTGCCGGCTCCTGGAGGAGCTGCAGTCAGCTGCCTGCCCCACTGCCGCTTGCCGCTGGATGCAATGTGCCTGTCGGGTGCAGAGGCTGCACTGGGTAATGATTCCTAATCAGAATAATTACAACAATTGCCTATGTGAGGGAAATCAAATTAAAGACTTTAGAACTCTTGGCAGAGACCGCAGTTCTTGGATATTCTCCTGAGGGAACTGGGAAAGGTTAAGGCGCTGGCTGCTTCCTGTGCTCTGGCTAGAGGGAATAAGGAAGAGGCTATGCTTGGTCCCAGCCTGCCCCCTCCATCCCTCCAGCCTCAGGGTTTTCTAAAGAAAAGGGTTCCTTGCCAGTGCTGCTCTGTGGAGGAGGGCAGACAAGAACAAGCCTGCGGATTTCATTAGGTGCTTTATTTGTTTTTAAGCCTCATAAATCCAAAGCTTGGACCTTATCAGTGTTCAGGAGGAATATCAAGGAGCAATTGCATAAGAGGTAGACAGTGAAGAAGTGGAGTTGTGGCATTCAAAGGGAGACATTTCCCCTTAGCCATGAATCCTGTCCCCTGAGAGGGAGTCATGGCCTAAATATCCTGAACCCATCAGGAGAGAACAGGTCTGAGAGGCAGGCTTAGCTCACCTTGGTGGCAGTGGGTACTCTGTCCCTGGAGTATAGAGGTCCAGGCATGTCAGCTGAGTTTTGGCCATGGTGAGAGCTCTTGCAGTAGGTGGCAGGAGGTAAGGTACTTCTATTTGCTTCCCTGACCTACTGCCCTTTTAAGAGGTATTCGGTCCATTGCTAGGACTGAGGGAGCTCCTCAGTGTAGTTGCTTTTTGCCAGAAGCAACCCCAACCAGCCTTGCTCTATGGGAGGATAGAGTACTGACAGCATTTCCCAGGAATGTCCTGGCAGAATGCTTGTTCTAGGTCAGCTCCAAACTGGGACCATTAAAGTAATAGTCAGGCTGAGGGGAATGTGTTCACAAGACACCTTCCTGACAAGCTCAGGCCACCCCTGGAGTCGGGCGCTTAGAATGTTCTGAATGTCATCCACTTCTGTTACTTTGTAGGTGAGAGGGAAGATGTCCCAACCAAGGCAGGCAGCAAGATGCTTGCCTGACTTGTTTATTCTGAGTAGAGCTCAGGCTGGGCTTGCTACGCTGCCAATGATGGGAAGGGCTGCCTGACAGATTGGAGTTGTCTTGTGGTTCCTACTGCTTTTCTTCATTTAGGCAGGACAGGGGAGGTCAGGCCTAAGTGTCTGTGCAGGCTCAGAGTGTAAGATGCTCTTCTGCTACATGGTGAGTATTAAGTGTCTCTTGGGGCAAAGACATGGTCATGTTGGCTGAGCCCTTCTGACAGTCCTGTTCTGTCCTTTCCCCCTGTGAGTTGAGGTGTTAGGATCCCTCCATGTGGGACACTTACTTGAGCATATAGAGCTAGCCAGCTAAAAGGAGGGTTTTGTGGATTTAGAAAGCTCTGGGTTGGTGTTATCTTTTCTCTTGAATGAAGGCTGTTTTTTCTTTAGGTGACCTTGGATGGAAGATGTAATGGTGTGTGTCTGCACATGTGTGCACATGTGTACAAGGGATTAAGCCAGAGAGCTGAGGGAGATAGCATTCAGCAGTGGAATACCCAGCCTCACTGCTTAGGAGGTTCATCGGCTGGGAAGAGTCTTAGGCATAGATGCAGACTGTAAAGAAGGTGTAGACTGTGTGGTCTACACAATGTGTACCAGGGAGCAGCGCTCACATTCTGGTTATTGGCCTCTCGTGGAACTAGAGGGGGTCCTTGGTCTTATTACTGGATGCCTCTAGCATCTCAGAAGTTCCAGGAATCTAGCTACAACAGCTAGATGGGGAATTCTTTCTTGGAGCCCAAATGTGCCCTTCAGCATTGCTGAGCACAGAGCTCCTCTGCAGTGTGGTCTAACTGGACTTCCCATCTTTTCTGCACTGTATGCTTTGCTCTCACTAAACTTGCATCTATCTGTTAATGCTTTTGGTCATCAAGTATCTATTATTTTGAGATAGGGTCTGCTATTTAATTCAGGCTGGTTTTGAACTGTCTGTGTAGCTCAGACTAGCCTCTCTAACTTGTGATCCTCAACTTCCAGCTTCTCCAATGCTGGTATTACAGGTGTGTGCTATCATGCCTGGCAACGCATTTGTACCGAATAAAATACTGGATCAGGACAGTGAATAAAGCAGAACTCCTGCACAGCCTACCAGGGAAGACAGACTCTAACCAACAGTCACTTGTTTACCACAGTCGGTTACACATGCTGGCTGTTGGCAGGAGCGTTGTCTCCTCTTGGTCCTGCAGCACTGCAGTCACTTCTGTCCCCTTTCTCTCCACTCAGCCTCCTGTGTATCATGGGGAGCCGTTGGACACATTTAATTCTCAGAGCAACTCAGGAAGGATTTTCACCCTACCCTGTTGTATAGATGAAGGAAACTGAGGTTCAGTGGTGTTAAATGACTTTTAAATGACTTCCAGTCAACAATGTAGCCAGGATAAGGAAAGAGCCAAGGGTTGGAACCTGGATGTGTCTCACTTTCAATTCTGTGCTTCTAACTACTGTATGATAGAGACTTAAAAAATAATCCTCCTGTGCAAGTGGAAGCCATGGTATGATTGGCTGTACTCCCTCCCTGTGCCTGGGATCGTCTGAAAAATAGGCAATGCTTCATGAATTCTTTATGATAATTCTCTTGTTATATACCGATGTTCGTGTTTGTACTCCAGTGTAAGTGCAAACAGTAAAGCCAGCTGGAGGCATGAAGAGGACGACTAGGTGTGCTTGGGAATGATTTCTTTCCTGTGTAGTACTTGAGCTCAGTCCTCGTACTCTGCTGAATTTGAACCCCTGGCTAAGAAAGGAGAAATGCAACATGGAGTCTGTTCCTAAGCTTTTAGCAACTAGAGCAGGCAGCATTGCCTCACTGCCGGGCGGGACTCCAGGCATCAGCGGGACCTCCTTTGAAGGGAGATGGGTTTCTCCTGCAGTTGGTGAATAACTAGGTTCATAAACACAGTTAGTAAGCACTTACTGGAAATGTGAAAAAGCACAGGTATGAACAAGGCTACAGGTAAGAGCTGCTCGTGGCTTTCTAGGGCCTGATCCTAGGGCTCAGGATCACCTGTGTCTACCCTGGGCTGTGCCTTTGTGTCATACCCAAGGAAAGAGACAGTCAAGTCAGAGAAGGGTGTTTGGCCTGCCAGTTGGGATCACAGGCAGGCTGTCACTCAACGACAGATTGAGAAGCTCCCTTTCCCACCACCCACAGACTTGTGTCTTCCCAAAAGGATCATTCATTCTTCAAGAACCTCTGTGGTCTGGAGCCAAGGCTAAGCGTGCAGAGCACAGCAGAGCACGGCTGGGTGAAATTACCATTCCTCCTGCTCTGGTTACAAGCTGCTTAGCTGTGTGTCGCTTTTGGGCTATTCACAGGCTCAGGGAAAAGGACAATCTCATCTGTTCTTGTGTACTTTCCAGAGGGTCGATGAGTGGATGGCGAAGGAAGGCCTCTTAGATCCAAACGTCAAGTCAATTTTTGTCACCTGCGGAGACTGGGACTTGAAAGTCATGTGAGTATACAGAGGGCTTTTTTGCTGCAGGGCTTGGTGTCTAAGGGACCAGGCTTTGCCTTTTAGGCCTTAAATGTTCAAGCCTGCTGGGCAGGAGGGGTCCCTGGTTCTTTGAGGCCACCAGGGCTAGAGGAAGACTGGGAGCTATGGCTTCTAGGCATATCTGGAACAGTTAGTGGCCCCAACTGCTGTTGTTGAGCCTTCCTGCCTTTGACAAGTCCTACTGCTTACAGCAGCTCTTCTGACTGCTGCCCTGTGTATTATTGGCCCAGAAGGAAGGCATTAAAAGAGGGTCTTGAAGAAAAAAATATCTTTTAAACAGAATACACAGTATTTACTATTCAGAGTGCTCCAAAGAACTCATTCACTAATCCTGTGAAGTAGGTACTGTTCTTACTTCTATTTTATAACTAAAGAAATTAAGGCACAGAGAAGTGAAGTAACTTTCCCCAGGCTGCACAGCCAGGATTTGGACTCAGCAATTGGCTCCAGGGTCCTTTCTCTTAACTGTTACTATGTTGCCCTATTATCTGGGATGCAAGACCCTAGTAATCATCTGAGAGCCTGGTGTCTGATGAGAGAGGGCTACTCCTGGGAGGCTGCCCAGGCCACCTTCTTCCTTTCTCTTCCTTTGTGCCCCCTGCTTCTTCTCCTTTGTCTTCTGGTTGTGGAAGACAAAAACAGGTTCCTTTGATGGGTTGACACTTGTGTGTCTTGTCTGTCCTCATGGATACCTGGCTTCAGACAGTCCCTGGGGACTAAAGGGGGCGGGGGTGCTGTTTGCTGAGGAGGTGATAGAATCGATACCACTGTATTCTTTGTGACTGAAGTAGCAGCATTCTCTCTCTCTCTCTCCCTGCCCCAGTGTGTGTGTGTTGGTGGGGATGAGGCCTAGTGACTGCAGTAGTTATTCCTGCCAAATCGGGTAATATCTTCTCACCAGGCTCCCTTGTATGTTTTTATACCCTGCTCATTGAGGTGAGCTTGGGTGTTAAGCCTGCTGTTGGACCTTAACTCTGTGGGGGAGTTAGGAAGAATGATCTCCAGAACACATGAACACAGCACTCACGTGTCCCATATTTTAGGCTGTGTACTAGCTGCATGCCTCTCAGTTTGCCCCAGAGGGTCTCTCTCTGTTCTCCCATATGACAGGGGAATTATATGGGCTGGGCCTCGAAGTCTGAAAGCAGATGTGAATCAGAAGCATCAATAGAGAAGGTGAGAGAGTGAGGGTGTTTTTTGTTGTTGTTTTAGACTAGGCCATGTATATTTCTAACCCAGGCTGGTCTTGAACTTACTATATATGATGACTACTGATCTTCCTGTGTTCACTTTTCAAGCACTGGGATTATAGGTGTGTCCCACCATAGCTGCTATATGTGGTGCTGGTGACTGACCCCAGGGTTTTGTGCATGCTACGCAAGCATGCTACCAACTGAGCTACATCCCTTCCCTAGAAAGGCTGTTCTTATTTGTGCATTCTGTGTAGCTCTGAAGCCAAAAGAGTCTTATGTGGGGACTTTGCAGCCCAGGAAAAACCATTCAGATGGCTTCTGGCTGATAACCCAGATTCTGGGCTCACATGGCCCAAATCGAAGAAGCTGGGTTCAGGGGCCCAGTCCCTCAGGAAACCTTTCCAGGACTCTTGCTCTTCCAGTGTTTTCCTCACAGGTGTTTTCATCCTGTTAAAGCTGGTGCTTCTGAGCCTTCTGCTGTCTCACTTGTAAATTGTGTGCACCTGCATGCATCAGAGAACTCGATGTGCATGGGACTAGAGACCATGTTGCTGGGCCTCCTCAGTTTGGAGTTGCCCCATGAGCTGGAGAGGCACTTTTCGAGGGTACTGCACTCTTTTGGTGAAGCCTCTTCTGGCCTGTGCTGCACTGCCATTTGTGTCTTCATGAGAAACAATGCCTGGATTGGGTTGCAGAATCCAAGTGTGTATGTCATTTGGTTCTAACCATCCTCTCTGGTAGGAGGCGATATCTCCCCTTTATAAAAAGCAAACAGATAAAACAAAGCAGAACACTTTGGGGTTCACAGAGGTAAAGACTCAACCAAACAGAAAGGAATCCTAACACTTAAGTTTGTGCTGATTTGAGTTTGGTGAGGAAGTCAGGGGCCTCTGGAGACAGGTGTGCCAGAGGCAGCTGCTGCTGGGTAACAGGGTGAGGGAGGAGGGCCTTGTGACTGCCTTTGAGAAGCAGGACTCCACATAACTGCGGGGAAAGCTCTTCATTAAATGTGTAACAAAATAAAAGCAGCCAGAGAGAAAAGGTAAGTAGTGCAGCGTGACTGTGCACTGCTTACTGGTGTTCTGGAACCTTGGTGGCGGCTGTCAGAGGCTCTCAGCCAAGCTGCCCTGAACTGTGCGCCTGGCAAAGGCTGCTGCTGAGCCTGACAAGGGTGTGTTAAATTGACACTCAGAACTTGTTAGTATGTGGCTGACTTCGTATTTTGACATCCATTTCCAGATTTAACTAAGTCTAAGGAATTCAGCAAATGTTTTCATTTCACACACTCGTTTCGGGAGCGGTGGGTCCTTCTCCTTGCTGTTGTTATTCCAGCCCCAAAGCTGCCTCATACCACTTTTGCTGGAAAAGGCCTGATTAGTGCAGCACTGAGAAATGGGAACTGAAGTGGCAGGAGAAGTCCCACTGGAGCAAAGAAATCTGCTCTTGTCCTGACAGAACCATTTTGTGTCCATCCTTCTTCAGATGTGGATGAGCTGATTCCCTGGGTTTGTAGGGTTGAGGCTGTGGCCACAGACACTGTTAGGGTGAGCTTTAGATTAGTGGGTGTAGTTTTAATTCTTCTCTTTTTTTGCTTTTTTTGTTTTTTGAGACAGGGTTTGTGTGTGTGTGTGTGTGTGTGTGTGTGTGTGTGTGGCCCTGACTGTCCTGGAACTCCTGTAGACTGGCTGGCCTTGAATTCAAAGATCTGTCTCCCTCTGCTTCCCGAATGCTGGGATTAAATGTAAGCACTACCACTTCCCAGCTTTAAAATATTCTTCTACACTTTTTAATAGAAAAGATACTTAGTGCAGTTTAGTTTAGCTCTCCGTTCTTCCCCGACAAACGTTTCCCCATCTTGTCTGTTGTTCCTTGAAGCTCTCTGAGGGGTTTCTTGTTCTTCTGCTTGGTCAGTTGGAGAGTGTCCATCCTTGTGGCGGTAAGCAGGTAGAATTATGGATGGTAAGGAGCATGACCATTTGAAGAACTTGATTTCTAATCTGCGATCTGAAGCTCCAGGCTTAGCCACTGAACAATGTGTGTCTGAGAAGTACACCAGACACTTCCTAGGTGGAGTTCTGATCTAAGGAGAGGAGCAAATGAGGGCGGCAGGACAGGATGAAGATGGGAGGAGGGAGGCACAGGCCCTCTGTGCAGTTCGTAAAGAGACCCTTTTTGGATAATCAGGTCCTGTCCTAAGTGCAAGAGGGCCTGGGGCCTGCTCAGAGGTGGTTCAGGGAACCTTCATGGACACTCTACAGCTACATGTAAGGACAGTGCTGGCATTGGTATTCAGTTCTCGCCATGGCTTCTGGGGTGTCCATGCTGTACCCCGTGTCTGTACTTTGCAGGGGTGGACCTGACAAGGATGGTCAAACTGGAGGTTTAAGCAAGTCTGAAGACCATATGGGCTTTGCTCACTCTACTCTGCTCACTGCTGGTGTGAGGAGTGTGCACTGGGTTGAAGTCAAGTTGAAGAGTGAGACTGCTGGTGTAGGGAGTGTGATGAAGTGATAGACCCACACATAGAGAGCATTGTGAGCAGAGGGTGCTAGCTGTGGGTCAGGCTGGCTCCTCTCTGCTCATTCAATAGAGCTAATCACTTCACTTTGAAATAGTCTTTAACTTTGTATCTTCTGATTCTTGGTTCCTCCCTCTTAGTCACTTTTGCAGTTTACTCATTCCTTAGTTTTTTGTAAATGTTGGTGTTTTTTGTTTTTGAGGCAGGGTTTGTCTACACAGCTCAGGCTGTCCTAGAACTTACCATGTAGACCAGGCTGGTCTTGAACTCACAGAGATCTATCTGCCTGCCTTTGCCTTCTGAGTGCTGGGATTAGACATATGCTCCACAGTGTTGGTGTTTCTAAAATCCCGGTGTTGCTTTGATCCCTGTCCTATCTTTCACTTTCCTTCATTCTTGCTCTCAACAGATTGATCTTGTCTTTTGCTAGAGCTTCACCTGTTTGTGTGCTGAGGTCTCCAGTCTTTTTTTCCCAAGAGAAATTACAACCAACATGATCCTGCTGGAGACAAAAGAGTGCTCATCAGCTGCCTGAACACCAAGCCTTTTATCAGATGCCTGCTATACTTCCACAGGCCTTGCTTTCCTCCCTTCACGTCTTCCCCTGGTGCCATCACTCGGGTACCTTGTCAAAAACCTGAGAACCCCCCTTTGCCTAGTCATAACTAGGTAAGGTATTTTTTAAAAGTTACGTGTGTGTATGCACTGCCATGGAGCTAGGAAGTCAGAGGAGGACACCTGTGGGTGTTCGTTTTCTCAGTCCTGCATACGGATCCTGGAAATTGAGCTCAGTGAGGTGTGGCAACAAGAGCCTTTACTTGCTCAGCCATCTTATAATCCTGAATTTTTTTTAATAACACCTTAAAACATTTAAAAATAAGTTGAGAAACTAAGGCTGAGAGAGAAAAATAATCTGTCAAGGACACTACAACCTGTTTGTTGGCAGAGCAGGGGTTTGAACCTAGGCTTCTGGCTCTAGAACCATATGTTGGACCATGGCCATTGACCATCTGTTGCAATCCTCATTTTCATGATCCACACTGTGTGATCTGGTAGGAACACCCATCCTCTTTGTCTGTTTTTTGCTCTGAGGATCAGAACCCGGGCTGTTATCTTGTCTAAACATGTAGACTTTCATGTCCATTTTGGGATGGGGGCATGGTTGGCCAGGGGATGTAGAGGGGGTGATTTGGGGCTGCCAGAGAGCAGTCCTTTCAAGACCACAAATAATTCACAAATAAGTGAATCCTCAGATCTGTACTTTGTTTGTTTTGTTGTGTTGCTTTTAGTTTGAGATACTCACTGTTGTAGGCCAAGCTGGTCTTGAGATCACTGCCCTCTGGACTTGGCCTCTCAAGTGCTGGAATTCCAGGTGAGTGCCACAACACGTGGCTCCTCGGGCCTGTTATAAGGAGCCCATAGCAGTACCATTTTGGACACTCCAGTGTTGTGTTTATGTTTGGAAGCATCTCATTGTGCCTCTGAGCTTATGAGCCTGACCCCTTGCCCAAGAGTGTCAGATAGTCCCCAGCTCCGAGCTGCACCACCTTTGATTAGCAGCTTGCTGGGGGAATGAGCCAGAGTAAGTACTCCCTGCCAGCCATGACTTGCCTCATTCCCTGTTACTTTTATCTGTCACTGCAAGTGCTTGGGCTCTCCTCCTGAACTAATTAAGTTTGCATGTGTTTAGACACATTGCCAAATAGGGCTTAGCAAAGCGGAACTGAGTTACATCTCTTTCTGAGTGGGGTATATGAACACTCCTACTCCCTTCATGGACCAGGGAGAAGCATGGCTGACAGGCACTGAGTGCATGTGTCGATAATGGACACCTGCCCTGGCTCTCCTAGGCCTGCAAAAGCAGCCATTGGATTAGCTCACAGGCACATGTGAAAGCCTGTCTTCTAGCACATTTAGTGATCTGGCATTCTGAGGGCTTATAGTGGAAAGAACACAAATTCGGAAGGGTGCTGTTTCTTCGTGCAGAGCAGAACTGAAAGTCGGGTTTACTGGGATCTTTGTAAGCAGTGGCCAGGGCTGTTGTGCAGCCTCAGTCACCTGGCTTCTAGATCCTATCAGGTAGAAGTAGCAAGTGGAGTACAGCATGGCCTTCTTGTTCAGTGTGCAACAGTTCTGTAAAGAGGAACTGCTCAAAGTCCAAGTTTTCCCCTTTTGCCTAGAGGGCCCATTTCCTCCACTTGTTAGTCCGCTGTGACCCTGTAAGATGGTACCGGGGAGAGGGGGAAGAAAGGAGAGGAGCGTTGCTGGGCCAGTGAGCTGACTCAGCAGGTAAAGATAGATGCTTGCTCAGAACAGAGTTATCGAGAATCTTCCCACACTGGAAATGGGATTCAGCCTGGTGGATCACCATAGTGAGGTGACAGCTGTTGGCATGTTTTGTGACATATTCATGCCTGCCTTTTTCTATTGCCAGCTGGTCTGATATCTGAGGTGCCCTGTGGCACAGTGTACCTGGGTCCTATCTAGACAACAGTTACAGGGAAAGACATGTTGTAGACCCTTTTTCTGAAGTAAAGGACCTGTGTACTGCTTACTACAGAAGTCAATAGAGCCAACTGAAAGTCATAGGGTAGAGTCTCCATCTGGCTACTGGATCAGTCTCCTAGTCACGACAGGGCTTCTTGATGGGAAAGATTGTTCCGAGTGGGCACAGGCTCCCGAGCACATGAGACGTGTGGGGGCAGGGGAGAGGATGTCCCAGAGGTTGTATAGGAATTCCGGGCCTTTGAGTTAGAGTCTAAGCTCAGAGAGAATGGCATCCAGACCTTCTGCCCTCCCTTCAGTTTCCCTAGAGCACGCTCGTCATCAGAGGTGCATTGGGTTAGCCCCAAGAAGGCAGCTTGAGTTGATGGGGTCATGTTTCAGCTGCAGCTAATCCAAGTCACTCGATATAAATCTCCCTGCTGCCTCTTTCTCCCTCCCATCCCCAACCCACAGACAGGGAAATGAATCCTGGCCCTCACCCTGAATACATCATGGCAGGCTCGCCTCTAATGAGAGAGGGCCATTCATTGTGGGGTGAAGCTCCCTGCAGAGCCTGGGATGCCATTAATTAAAGAAGAGCCACCTGAAGCCAGTCGTGCGGTGCAGCCTGCCACGCTCAGATGGAGTGGTGGTGGGGTAGCCTCGTTAGCCTGACAGCTCCTTGGGCTGAAAGTTCTTGGGCTTGGAGGAGTGAGGGGTGCTCTCCCCCTTTCCCAGCTCCCCCCCCCCCATGCCTGTGAGCGCAGATGTCCTTGGAGCTGGCTACTCAGAAACATCTGAAGGCCCCTCCTGCAGATTTGGGCCTAGAACCAGCATTAAAGGGAGTATCCAGTCCTGAAATAGCCAGAGCAACTCCTGGTTCCCAGCCTTTGCTCCTTTTGCACTCTTCATGAGGTCCTGTGACTGCAGGTTAACAGGCCTCTTCCTTAACTGCCACCTTCCCTTGGAGCTTTTACTGGGGTAGTTAGTAGTCTGCCCTTGAAGGGCTTCATGGGGGAGGGGCTCTGGAGGAGACACTCTGTTGTCTGTCAGAGCCTCTGCTGCTCCTGTCTGGGTACTTCTGGCCGTGGTGACAGTGGTGCTCCATTGGCAGCCTCATCTTCTTATCCCCTAGGAAGGTGTGGAGGGTTTAAATTACTGTAGAGATTATAGGAACCCCCGAATGAAAGTTTTGCTTAGTTAAAACTGATTAAAGATAAAAGATGTTGAAAGCAGTAGCAACCTCATTGGCCCACTGCAGGTGACTGAATAGTCCTTTACTATTTAAAAGTAGTCTAGAAGCAAGTGTTGCTGCTCAGATTCTAGCCCTAGGACTTGAAATGTAGAGTGCCCAACGACCATCTGTGTATGTCTTAGCACCTCTTCTTTGCTGGTGGCAGGCAGGCTTGTACCCTCTGAGACCTTCCTTTTAGCCCAGAATTGGGCTATCCCAGCCAGTCTCTATGTCTGGATTGTCAGGAAGGCAAATTGGATCATGTGTTTGTGGCTCCAGAGCAGACTCTGGAAGTCTGGACTATTTTCAGTGGCAGCATCTGACAGATAGGGTGCTTTTGAATGCCTCAGAACCACCTGGGACATGGCTAGGTCATGTGGTCTCTCTGTCTATTCTCTTTGAGCTCACCTGACATGGATTGCAACCTTCTTCCCAATTACCACCCTTAGGCTAAGTTGTGGGCCCTGTTCCTCTGTGTGTGGAACATTTCTATCTTCCTGAGTCTTGACATTCCCAAAGGCCTGTGTGTTCTCTGTCAGAGTGAAGGCTGGGGGAGCTTGTCTCCGAAGTAGAAGGAACTGACTACCGGAATTCCTGGAAAACAGTAATACGTGTGTGTGTGTGTGTGTGTGTGTGTGTGTGTGTGTGTGTGTGTGGTATTTGAAAGCCTGTGCTTCTTTCTAAGGCCTTGCTTATTATTTTTGAGACTCTTGAATACCAAATTTGGGTTTTGGTTTTAAACAAACATGATATGAGCTCACTGGCTTTGTGATCTGTGATCCCAGCTACTCAGATTGCTAAGGTAGGAAAATTGCAAGGTCAGGCCTACCTGGGTGGGCTTCAGAGCAGTTCAAGACCAACCTGAGGAAAGTAGTGAAACCTTGTGTCAAAAGAAAGAGTTAAAAAAAAAATCTGAGTATGTAGTTCATGGTAGCTTGCTTGCTTAGCATGCCTGAAAACCTAGGTTCAAATCCCTGGTACACCCCCACTCTCAAACCAAGGCATAGAATAGGTATAGTAAAGTATGTAAATAGAAATATGTGCCATTTCTAACATGATAAGTTTGTATATAAGTGTACACCTGTGTCGTCCCATCATCTCAAAAGGTCCCTTAGTGCCCATTCCCGTCAGTAGCGCCTTCTCCTGCCAGCTAACCATTGTTTTGACTTATATAACTTATAATTAGTTTCACCTATTAACTTCACAGAAATGTAAGTCATACAAAATGTACTCTCCTCTGGTTTGTATGTTTTGTTTTTAGTTTTTCAAGACAGGGTTTCTCTGTGTACCTCTGGCTATCCTAATTGCTTTGTAGACCAGGCCAGCCTTGAACTGGGAGATCCACCTACCTCTGCCTCTCTGAGTGCTGGGATTAAAGGCGTGTGCGCTACCACCACCTGGCCAAAAATATACTTTTCTGTGTTTGATTTATTTTGCTCATACACGACAGATTAATATATATGGTTGTATAAATCAGTTTGGCCTTTTTGTTGTTGTCTAGTATTTCATTGTTTCGCTATACCTTAACTGTTCTTTTTGTTGGAACATCTACGTTTCTTAGGTATTGAGTGTTTATTTGCTGAATGAGTACATGAATGTTCATTTTGGTAAAAAAAAATAACCCTGTGCCTATCAACTTGTTTCAACTCCTCTCATCCTTTAAAACCTATTTCCAGTCTGTTAGCCTTGCGGCCTTCCTTGTCTATTCTGGAACCCGCACTAGTCTCCCTTCTTTTTGAGGTACAGGTAGGGAGAGGCTGCCCCTGGGCCCATGAGAGAAGCCTTTGAGGCATTCTGGCTCATTTATTTCTTCTTGCAGTAGATGAGTTAAGTACTCAGCATGTGCCCAGCACTGTTTTAGAAGTTGAGGGCATTGTAGTAAACAAAAAAGAGACCTTCTCAAACAGCCTGCCTTCATCGAATTTGCATTCTTCTGCATGTAAATGGCCTGCCCTCTGCCATTTATAATCTCATGCCAAAAGAAATTTTGGTCCTGCCCAGATTCTTCTGTCTAGAGGGCTCTGCAGGAGCTTGGTGGCAGTGGCTTTGACAGGGCTTCCTGTTTCTTGTAGCCCTCTTCCTTTCCTGTTTATGATGCCAGAGGTGGCGTTAGCTGCTGCCTCTGCTGCTACTCCATGGCATTGGGTTTCTTAGTATTGGTGTTTTTCTTCCACTATCCTGAAGCCTGATTCCCTCTCTGAGAGGAGAGAATTCATCTTCAACTTCTCATGCCTGCAAAGGTGAGTGACCTCTTTTTTGTCAACCCTTGCCAATCTGTTCCTCTAATGCCCAGCCAGAGTAATGGAGACACCACCGCTCTGTACTGCAGCAAACGACCAGTTCTCCCCTGAAGGCGCTGACCCAGGCCCTAGGAAAGACAGGTCAGCTCCCAGTTGCTCCTCTCAGAGGCTCTGGCTCTTGGAGGCTAGAAGGGCGTGGCTCCTGAGCAGCTTTGCTCCTGAATGTAATTGGTCATTTGGAAAGAGAGGATTCTCAGCCATTCTGTTCTTCCCTGCCTCACCCATGCTGAAAGCCTGGCTGTATCAGTTGGTCTGAATGAGGTTTCTTTTGTCAGTCTTTTAAGAGCACCTGCAAAGGACAGAAACAGTTCTGAGGCAGGAGAGTCAAGGAGCATGGAGCTTGGGAGTTGAAGGCCAGGGAGCCTCATGTTTCAGTTGGCATTGTGGCCTGTGCCTGAATGATTTGTGGACTCAGGCTTAGCTTTGTAGAGGTTTGAGAAGGGTGGCTGTGAGTGGGTAGGATAAATTCTTAGTGTCCCTGGCTAAAGGGTGACACAGCTCAGACTTGATAGTTCTGTAAAACTGATTCTTCCAAAGCCTGCGAGAATGTTGGTTTGGGGAAGAAAGCCAGCCAGCCCAGAGAATCCCGGGAGTCTGACAGGCCTTTTTCTCTGCGATTCTTTCTTGCAGGCAGCCCGAGGCAGCCTGTCTCTTTGTTAACAGAGTGACAGCAATGTGACACCATGGAAATAATTACTAACAAATCACGGTGCTGACTGCAAACAGCTCTCTGTCTTCAGAGGCATGTCAGGGTGCATTAGAGCAGGACTGCAGGAGCGGCAAAGGGGCCCAAGAGCAGCCTGCTCTCAGGCTTCCATGTCCTCCCCCACCCAGGCTCCTGTCTGCTGTATCTCACTTCCATGTTCTTGGCCTTTGCCTGTCATGTCATCTAAATGCCATCGCAGTCTGCAGGTTGCTTGTGGCTGGTCTGGATTCCTTTGGGTAGGTAGCCAAGGTTCCATCTTTGCTAAGGGTGCCTGTGTAGTAATGAGAGGTGAAAGGGTACCCCATTCCTCTGACTCACTCCGCTAGCCAAGACCTGCTTCACCTGCCATGCTTCAGGGTTTAAGGGTGGCAGTACCTTCTCCAGCAGGACCCAGGGGGCGAGGGAAGCCCTGTGTTTGTGTTAGCTCACCTCCCTTCCCCCACTAACCCTGGTTTCTTCTTCAATTGCCATAGTCAATTTTTGGTAAGTCGACTTTGTCCATTCCCTCTTGGTTAGCGGAGTGATTGCTCTGACTGTCAGGGCTGTAAATAATGTTCCTGTTGTGTGTGGCTGGAGGCAGCACACGGGTGGGAGAGGAGGGGAAGGAGGAGGTGCGCCTCCTCAGCTCCGTTGCTCCCCCCTTCCCTCTCATACAATATTTATCCAGGGATGGGAGTCAGATGCAGCGACCTCAGGGGTCACCCAGTTAAATAGCTTCTGAACCTCCCTGCATTCTAATTGCTGCAGTTGTCCTTTGCTCTGGAGACTTCTCCTCCCCATTGTCTGCTGAGGTACACACTAATGGCTGTCCTCCCTGGCCCTGCTGGGAGGCATGGGAGGGGCCAGCGCACAGTGCTACCTTCCTTTCCCTAGAGATAAAGGAATCCAGGGCCTGTTAACAAGTGGCTTTAGCCAGAAGGCCACCATCCTTGGCTTTCCTCTCTACCCCTTGCAGACCTGGCTGGAGGAGTTTCAGGAAGTTGGCACCAAAAACCTTCACACATTTGGACCTGTAACCAGACTGCGGGACTCATGAGTTCTTTTGAGGCTGTCTGGCCAAGGGACAGACTCTTGACAGGGATGATATTATTCTGTGTTCCCACGTTCTCATACACAGGATTTGGAAACATCTAGAGAGTGGCATTTCCTGTTGTAATATGCTGCATTTGGCTCAAAGATTGGCATACAGTTTGGTTCTTTGGGGGTCAATTTTAGATGATTAAGCATAGTAGCAGGTGTGCCCCGTTTATTGATTTAAGAGTGGCATGTGTCAGCCATATCCACCAGGACCTTCCTGAAAAATGTCAATTTCTTCCATGGTAGTACTTCTCCCCTAAGGAGTACTGTAGGAAACAGCCATGGAGGGTGTTAAGTGAAGACACAGGCAGTCGGCAAGGCCTGGAATCAGCCTACTCTGGGCCAAGTTAGTAGTGTGCTGGGGGCCTGTGGGAAGCACCAAGTGATCAGAACTAATTACAGCGCAAGGCAGACTGAAAATACAGTAGAGAAGACGCAAAGCAAACAGTGACAAGCACTGTAGGGGCCCAGAATGGCCAGTAATTTTTAGTGGTAAACTTTTTTTTTTAAACAAAAATCGAATATTAAGTTAAGTTGTACTTGCTGCAGCTGGGGTCCATAGCCCTATTCTCCCCTACTCCATGAAGTAGCCTGATCTCTCTCCTGAAACCCCTAGACCTCGAACTTCCTAGAGCACAGTTTAAAACTCTCTAGCTTTGTTCTAGTACTGTTGTTCCAGGAGCAAGACTCTGTATAGGCTGAGTGCTTGCACATCTTGAAAGATTCAGGAGACCTGTCATCAGGACAGAGGGGACTAGCCAGAGGTTAAAGGCTATATCCCAGATCCTGAGTGCCCAGTGGATGCCTCTCTGCAGAGCCTCCAGGGGGCATTGTAAGCCATACAGACATTGTCTAGGCACAGGGTCAAGATGGCCACAGGCCAGGTGAAAACTCTACTAGGATGTGTTGGGTATCTTGGAGACAGCTTAAACTGCTAGCTCTTGGTTTATCTATCCAAAAATAGGCTATTAGCCAAGGCACTGGCCGAAGTACCCTGGAAGCTTCCTATGTGGTGCTCAGCCCCATCCCCTGCCCTGCTCCCTGACGCTCTGTGTGGTAGGCAGCTCTGTGCAGCTCTTGGTGGCAGCTCCAACGCTTCACACACGAGTGAGCACTGTGCCATGAAAGGGACACTGGAGAGGTACTTATCTCACTGTTTGCCTAGACAGGCACTGGGAGTCAAGTGATAGGACTTCAGGACATTTGTAGCACTAGAGAGGTGCATGCTACACAATTCCACAGCGTGTTTGTGGCATGTATGTGCCTCCTATGGGTTCTGAGGGGAGAAATGGGAGTAGAGATGTCAGTAGATGAACTGTAAAAGCTAGGAGCTAAAAGAGCTGGAGAGCGGGCTCAGCAGCTAAGAGCACCGCTGCTCCTCCACTAGATTCAGTTTTGATTCCCAGCACCCACAAGGTGGCTTACACAGCCTTCTATAAGTTCAGCCTAGGAATCTGACATACATGCAAGCAAAACACCCATAGCCATAACAAATATAAATTATTGGTGCTGCACAGATGTCTCATTGGTTTAGAGCACTGTCTGCTTGCTCTTCTGGAGGACATTGTTGAGTTCCAGCACCCACATGGTGGCTCAGAGCCATCTGTAACTCCAGTCCCAGGGTATCGGATATTCCTCCCTGCCCCTCCTGCCCCCTGCCCCTCCTGCCCCCAGCACTGCACGCATGTGGTGCATATACATTATACAAATTAAACACTCACACATAAAATAATAAATTCATCTAAAAAAAAAAGCTAGGAATAGGAAATACTCTACACATAGCTCCTTTAGAGTCCTAAGCAGTTGGCTGTAGGGATTTGCGGTTGGCTTTCTATGGGAGGACTAGCAGCCTGGCCTAAGGGGCATCCTGGTACATCCGCCTGCATTTTGGTTCTGTTTGGGAACTCTCCCTAGCAGCATGTCTGGGAACAGTTCCAGCTGTGTTGCCAGACCCAGACGCAGGTGACGGCCTTTCGTCTGTACTATAGGGAAACCAAGAGGAGATTAAATGTCATCTGCCCCCTGCACAGCAGGTCGCTGCCAGATCAGACACCCGAGGGAAGGCTTCTGCTGTATCCATGTCCTCTGAGCTGTGGCGACTCCCAGGTGATGGCCTGGCTCAGTCCCACAGCTTTCTCTTTCTGGCTGGGTTCACCCTGGCCTGGAGCCCAG
Organism: Pachyuromys duprasi; assembly: GCA_028658305.1. Lineage (NCBI taxonomy): Eukaryota > Metazoa > Chordata > Mammalia > Rodentia > Muridae > Pachyuromys > Pachyuromys duprasi. Next base: position 94,116,852 of record CM053763.1, read on the forward strand.
CCTAGTGCTCAATAGCAGCTGTGGACTATGCCATGCCAGAGAAACATGTACGCCAGTGGGAAAGAGTGAGAAGGGCAGGCTCTGGCAGTAGAGGGTACACAGGAGGCAGTGAATAGACCTGGATTCAAGTTGTGGGTCTGTTGCTGAGAATCTGGGGAAAGCCTTGAGAGCACTCACAACCTCCTCTGGAAAACGGTGAGCACCATCTGTGTCCCCTGACATTTGTGGGAAGTATTTCCTGCAGAACAGGTGTGGGGCCTTCCTCACTCCGTCTTTCTCAGATATTTAACATGTTGCCTTGGGGCCTCCCTGTGAAATTAGCTCCAGTTGCTGTGAAGTGGGTTGGGCAATAAATTGGCCAGGAAGACTCAGCAGGCTTCGTTTCACTGCCTGGCCCTTCCTTGTCCTTCCAGTTGAGCAGCCCAAGACCTCTTGAGATAAGTCTGGGTGGTGGTGGTAAAGCAAGGTATGAGAAATGCCAGAGGTTACCCATGTAATGGGGGCTTACCTGTCTCTCTCCAGCCTCACACATGTGTATCCCTTTGATGTTTTAGAGGACATCAGGATTTGCCCTGTCTCCCTTCCCCTTGAAGTTCTAGGTAGGCCATAGTTCTCAGGTCCTCAGTAGCATATATTACCTCTGTTGAGATATGGAGAGAGTGGGCAGTCTTGCCTTGTCCCTGATTTCAGTGGGATTGATTTAAGTTTCTCTCCGTTTAGTTTGATATTGGCTATAGGCTTCCTGTGTGTTGCCTTTACTATGTTTAGGTAAGTGTTTTGTATCTCTGATCTCTCCAGGACTTTAAAACAAACGTTGTATTTTATCAGATGCTTTTTCAGCATCTAAGGAGATTATCATGTGTTTTTTTTTTTCCTTTCAGTTTGTTTATATGGTAGATTACATTGATGGATTTTTGTATATTGAACCACCCCTGCATACCTGGGATGAAGCCTACTTGGTCATAGTGGATGATATCTTTGATGTGTTCTTGGATTTGGTTTGCGAGTATTGTGTTGAAGTTGTTTTTTTGTTTGTTTGTTTGTTTGTGGTTTTTTGCATCAATGTTCATAAGGGAGATTAACCTGAAATTGTCTTTCTTTGTTGGGTCTTTGTGAGGTTTAGGTATCAAGGTGACTGTGGCTTTATAGAATGAGTTTGGTAGTGTTCCTTCTGTTTCTATTTTGTGAAATAGTTTGAAGAGTGTTAGCGTTAGGTCTTCTTTGAAGGTCTGGTAGAATTCTGCGCTGAAACCATCAGGCCCTGGGCTTTTTTTAGATGGGAGACTTTTGATGACAGCTTCTATTTCCTTAGGGGATATAGTACTATTTAATTTATTTACCTGGTCTTGATTCAGCTTTGGTAAGTGGAATCGATCAAGAAAATTCAAGGAACATTTACTGGAGAAGATGTGGAGAAAGGGGAACCCTCCTCCATTGCTGGTAGGAATGTAGACTTGTACAGCCACTTTGCAGATCAGTCTGGCACTTTCTCAGACAATTAGGAATAGTGCTACTACAAGATCTAGCTACTCTACTCCTAGGCATATATCCAAAATATGCTCAAATACACAACAAGGACATTTGCTCAACCATGTTTGTAGCAGCTTTATTCGTAATAGCCAGAATCTGGAAACAACCCAGATGACCCTCAATTGAAGAATGGATACAGAAATTGTGGTACATTTACGCAGTGGAATACTACTCAGCAATTAAAAACAAGGAAATCATGAAATTTGCAGGCAAATGGTGAGAACTAGAAAAGATCATCCTGAGTGAGCTATCCCAGAAGCAGAAGGACACATATGGTATATACTCACTTATAAGTATATATTAGACATATAATATAGGATAATCATACTAAAATCTGTACACCTAGAGAAGTTAAGCAAGGAGGACCCTGGGTAAGATGCTCAGTCCTCATTCAGAAAGGCAAACGGGAAAGACATCTGAAGAGGGTGGAAAACAAGGAAAGACAGGAACCTACCACAGAGGGCCTCTGAAAGACTACCCAGCAAGGTATTAAAGCAGATACTGAGACTCATAGCCAAACTTTGGGCAGAGTGCAGGGAATCATCTGAAAGAAGGGGGAGATAGGAAGACCTGGAGAGGACAGGAGCTCCACAAGGAGAGCAACAGAACCAAGAAATCTGGGCCCAGGGTTTTTTTTTTTTTCTAAGACTGATACTCCAACCAAGAACCATTCATGGAGATAACCTAGAACTCCTGCTCAGATGTAGCCCATGGCAGCTCAGTGTCCAAGTGGGTTTTCTAGTAATGGGAACAGGGGCTGTCTCTGGCATGAACTCAGTGGCTAGCTCTTTGATCATCTCCCCCTGAGGGTGAAACAGCCTTGCCAGGCCACAGAGGAAGACAGTGCAGCCTGTCCTGATGAGACTTGATGATAGGCTAGGGTCAGATAGAAGGGGAGGAGGACCTTCCCTATCAGTGGACTGGGGAAGGGGCATCAGAGGAGAATAGGGAGGGAGGGTGGGATTGGGAGGGCTACAGCTGGGATACAAAGTGAATAAATTGTAATAAATAGAAAAAAATTTCAAAATAATATATGTTACCAGGCTTTGGGAAACATTTTTTAGTACTGACAGAGTTCTCCTAAGAAAGCTCCCCACCCTTCACCTTACCCCCACTCCGCAGCCGAAGCATGGCTGCTGGTGGTGAAATTCATTAGTGTTCCCTGACAGCAGTGGCGACAGAGACGCTCACTGTCTGCTTCCCACTCCCTCACCCTCTCGTGCTGCTGCTTCACACACTGATATTTAAATCTGATGGGTTGCTTATAGACTTCTTGTACCATGACAAGTTTGGGAGGGGGTTGGGGAGGAGACAGACAAGGAGCCAGCTGTCATGCTGTTATTTCAAACTGTGCTCTCTCCTGACCCTTTGCAGGGGAGAGCAAGTGTATCATCTTTCTGAAGCCTGTGGTTGGAATTAGAACCTGCACATATCCCGGAGGATGGGAGTGAGTGTTGGGGGCAGAGTGGGCCAGTGAGTTGGCAGTTCACTCTCCCAGGGCTGTGGTCAGGCAGAGAGCAATGGGGGGGGGGGGGGGGAACGGACCGTGCACATGCTTGTTGAACAGGGAACTGAAGCTGAGTCTGCGAGTGCTGCAGAGTTGTTGCTCTCCATCACCAGGAACCAGGAGGCCCTTCCTCAGCAGTTGCTTCTAGACACTTGTGTTAATGCTATGGTAATCTTTCCGATAGACCTGGAAACCTATTAAACATAGGGGCCAGGTCTGAGTTGCTTCTAGATTGAGCATGTTGTGTCTCAGCAGTGCTCATAAAACTGTGGGGGTCAGTTAAGGTTTTGATTTCGTGTCTGGAGGGGGCTCTTAGCTTTTGTACCTGGTACTAGTGTGCTTTGTCTTCAAACTTGAAAGAGGAGTCCCTGGGTTCCTCCTCTATCCATAACTCCTCCCCTCAGTCCATTTTTGAAGCTATTTAGTGGTTCTAGAACTTTCCCTTTGCCAATTACCCTTAGTTTACTTTTCTAGTGTCTTTCCTTCTGGGCCAGAAGTGTCTCCAAAGACTGGTGCAGCTTTGATATCTGCTGATCTTTGAGCCAGAGTTTTGCTCTGAGAACCTGGTTTCAAAGTCTGTTTTCCTTGATTGCCTCCTTTAATTCTCATAGAGTAGGAAGGGATGTTGTTTGCTCAATGACAGTGACCACTTGATCAAGTTGCACTTTAGTGTAGTAGAGCCATAAAGCATAGAGTAGGAGGTGATGGAGGGGATGTCGCTTACTCAAGGACAATACCACTTGATCAAGTTTCAGATTAGTGCAGTAGAGCCATAAAGCAAGATCAGACTCAGTACAGGGTATGGTGTAGTACCTACCCATTCAAGACCTTTCCAGCACCAGGTCTCACCATGGAGGAGGTCACTGAGTAACCTCTTTTGTCTCCTCATCGAGTCTCATCAGTGTCAACAGTGCAGCCATTCCAGACACAATAGACTAGGGATCTGTCAAAGAGGGGTTACTCATAAAATAAACTATATGCCTTCCATTGGAGGGTAGACCAAGAGGCTTTGGGGGGGGGGGGCGTGCAGACATAAGTGTATTCTTCTGTTGTTTGATTTGTTTTCTTTTTTTGGTTTTCTTTTTCTTTTCTTTTTCTTCTTCTTTTTTTTTTTTTTTGCTTGTTTGTTTTTACAAGATAGAATAGCCCTGTGTAGCCCCTGGCTGTCCTGGAATACACTCTGAAGATCAAGTTGGTCTCAAACTCAGAGATACACCTACCTCTGGCCTCCTGTGCTAAGATTAAAGGTGTGTGCCTCCATTCCTGGCTCTTAAGTGTGTTCTGGAGCTGTCAAGGACCACTTTTGATGTTATCAACACGTGTAATACTATAGTTCCTGTTCTTTCCTACCTCTAGCACTCTCTATGGCCTTCCTAACAGGCTTCTAGGCCTCAGTTTCTGGCTAGGGTCCCTTTTCCTTGTTCCCTGTTCTTGCTAATTCCTAGCCCTGAGTGCTAGGCCCGGTTGAGGCAGGCCCTTGTTGTCTTCTGACATGGCATATCACACAAGGGAGAAGGAGGATAACTAGTTTTGATAAGTACGAGGCTTGAACGTTAATTTTTTTATACATCAGCAGTGGCCAAGTGAGTGAGTTCAATTATGAGTGTGCTTTTTCTCCGCCCTCCTCCCTATGATGGGTGGTTCAGAGTTGAGACGAGGAACCTGTTGAAATGAGAAACCCCTATTTCCTAGCTTGACCCCCTTACTAATTCGGGTTAAATTGCTGTGCTGTTGCAGTGGTGACACATTGTGTGTGCCTCTGTTTGTATAGAGGATGCAGTGGGGGAGGAAGGACCAATTTGTGCAGAGATAAAAGGTGTCACAGGCAGATAACTAACGTTCCAGCCTCGTGCCTGCTCTCATTGTTGCTCAATTTGCTCCGTGTGTAAGCCCAGCCTTCCCTTCTTTCTTCCTTCCCTCCCCTTGGTCATATTTTACCTCTATGCCACAGTGTAATGATGCCCTGCGTAGTGGGGGAGGAGATAGGCACCTCTGGCTGACAGCCCTTCCTGATAACCAAATTCCAGCCCATCCATCACTAGCCACTCTCCTCAACTTGAGGAAAAGTGATCGTGAAAGGCGGGCTGTTCATCACTCGGAGCTCTGTTTATCTCCTCTGGGTGGGGAATTGAAGCAGGAGAGACAAAGAGCCACATCCCCAGCTAAGCTCTGCCCGGGTTAGTGTGGCTGGTATATGCTGGATACAGACGTATGTCATGTAGACTATGGCATTCTGACTAGGTGGCACACCAGGCTGGGCTCCAGGGGTGTGGTGTCCTTCCTGAGGCTCAGCCTCTTCAGTAACAGTAGCATAGAGAATTGTGGCAGTTCTGAAATGTAGGACAGCTGGTGACAACACTCTGAGAGTGTTTGCACTGGAATGGGCAGATGAGGAAGCTGCATGGAAACAAGGTGTGTGCACCTCAGAGGTCTCCCTTCCCAGGAAAGGACTGTAGCTGGGCGTCTGGGACTTCATGGTCCACTGAGGACTCTGAGACTTTGCTTATCTGCATGTCTCAGGAGCACAGTGGTCTCTACAGGTGAGTGGTATGTGCACATTTCAGTGCTGTTGGCCACCAGGTCTAACAGTCCAAGTCATTTTGAGAGCCAGGTGCCGTGGCTGTTCCTGTGAGGCAGAAAGGAGAAGATGATGACTTCAGCCTGCCTGTCCCTCCTCTTAAGTCACATGCCCAGGGTGGCTTCATTGGTTAAAATTTGAGGAGAGAAAAGCATTTAAGGAATAATGTCCACAGCCGTTTCCAGCACAGGTGCCTGCTCTCTTGGTGGACCTGCCTTTTGTTATCTGCCTGCCAATCTGTCTGTCAAACCTCTGTGGTCTCCTCAACTCAGACCTAGCAGTGGTCCCCCATGCTCTGTTCACCTAATCTTCAAAGCTGAGCTCCTACTTACAATGGTTCCACCTTGGCCATACCCGTTAGCAAGGGGTGAGGTGTGGGAGCTCCCTTAATGAGCTACTCCCCTGCTTTGGCTGGCGCCAAGCTAGCCGCACCTGTTTGCTATCAAGGCTGTCTGGGCCAAGCCAGAGCAGCTCAGTTGCAGGTGGTAGGCCTGATGAGGGCTGGGGCGGGGAAGGTGGGGCTCCTTTGCTTTGTTGTCTGTCTGTGGGGAGAGACATTTTCTTACAGCCCCACCCTCCCATATTGTTCTCTTCTTTCCAAGCAGAGGCTCTCATTTTGTTACTTAAAAGGATCACCAGGAAACTTAAGAAGTATCTCATCTTCTCTAACTTCCCCCAATCAGAAGTAAGGAGCCTGGCAAACATCTGATGATAGGTTTGGGGTCCTATTCTGATGACTTGTAGGGCCAATGTGATAAGAGCAAGACTATGGTAAATGCCAAGGTAGGGGCCCTTTCTGGCTGTGGGCCCTAGGCATTTGAAGAGTGATCATATACCTTGCCTTGGAGCCCACAGGCAGGACTGGCATGCACGTGTGGGATTGGGGGTGTCCTTAAAAGAGGCCCCTTGTATTCATGAAACTGAAGGAAGTTTTGATTGGTGGGGGGGAAAATCCCATTCCTTTTTATGGCCTGGACATAATTGGGTATTTTCTATTGGCCATCAGTGATGTCATTCCGACCCCTCATAAAGAAGGGGAAATCACACCTGTGGACTCGGTGCATAAAATTTCATTGGGCAACAGTAATAAGCATGACCAGATGATGTTTGGGCAGTTGGGGAGTTTTGTGCCCAGTGAGTCCAGCTGCATGGAGGACCTGGGCACCATAAACTTGCCTGCACATTTATGCCCGCAGGCTAGCTCAGGGCCCACTGCCAGTGGCTCTTTTCCTTGGTATCAGTATAGCATTTGGACCCTTTGTGCCAGGAACCTTTGCCCTTTTCTTTGCCAAATTAGTGGAACCATGTATCTACTGGTACCCACCTACTTAGCCTTAGACTCCTAAGAATATTGAGTAAAGACGTGACCTTGAGCACTAACCTCCATCCTACCCACCTCTACCAGCATCCAAGCTTTGCATTCTCAGGGATGGGTCAAGGTCTTTAGTTGAAAGTGTGCAGTTGGCACCTGGGCATTCAAAAGCCTCAGAGTCTATTTCTCGTTCTGTTCTTGGCTTGTTGCATGATTAAGTATATTATTTTTCTTTATGGAGTCTGTTTCCTTGTTTGTGTAGAGGATGGTGACCACTCTAACCCACCTTGTGCTCTCTCTTCTGAGGTAGGATTTTGTGACAGCTGTCTTCCCAGGAGACACCTGGGAGTTCAAGTGTTAGCTCTTGGCTGTCTCTAATGAAGATGAGTTTGGGTCCTGCTGTATTTGTGCAGCCAATGCTTGCAGTCGCAGGGCTGAAACATTCAGAGGAACACTTAGCAACCCTCCTCCTCTCCTTGAATCTGCAGATTTCATGCATGGAGCTCCTAAGTAAGATTGCTATCTCCCTCTCCTTCAGTCAGATATAGAATACAGAGAGGCATTCAGGATTGCTGCTGGGCCATGTTCAGATATGAATGACTGTTGAGGTATCTTTCTTCTGCTCTGTTCTCACTGTGGCTCATGTGGTATAGATAATCCTTTGAGAGGAGCAAGCAGGATCCCACTGAGCTAGACATTTCCTAACTGAGGGTGATATTTATAGCTGTCATGTACTATTGAAATCCCATAGAAAAGGGAATCGCTTTTTCTCCAGAGCTAGCTAGAACCAACAGGACTCCTTACCTATGTCAACTAAAGTCATCAGGAGGTGGCTGAAGAAAACAGGCAGACAGAGACAGACAGAGGCTGCCTGCCCTTTTCTAACTAGGCCTCCTGTGTTCCTCTTGCTTCTGGTGGTCTCTTCATACCCAGACCTCAGTGTGTTTTTTTCTGAAATACTGAGACACAAAGGTTAAGGATCATCAAAGAAAGAGAAGGAGAAGTTCAGTTACAGTTTGTTTCTCAAGTGACCCCATTCTAGCTGCTCAGGCCACCTCTTACCCTTAGAAGCCTTGTTTGATGGCTTCATGGTTTTGGTCCTTGGCCCTATGTGGCCATACTATCTCTGGACACTCCTTCATTCGCTTGGCATCAGCCAGAAATTGTCTTCCTGAAAGCTGGCTAGTTATAGGTAATGTTGCTGCGCCACCTGTTTGAAAGGAACTTCCCACTTAAAGACATCCTAGCACTCAGATGCAGAGGCAAGTGGATCACTGTAAATTTGAAGCCAGCCTGGCTTACCTAGTGAGATCCAGGACAGTCAAGGCTATGTAGAGAGACTCTGTCTCAAAAGAAAAGAAAAGACATTATGTATCTGGTAAAAGTTTACTTCTGAAACCAGAAGTGAAACCTGAAAGTGAACTTCCTGTTAGTTTCTGTCAAGTATTTGAAGGGTGATGACGGGAAGGCTAGCCTTCAGCTTTCTGAGGTTAACTTGTCATTTCAAATGGATTCTCATGGCCAAAGTTCCTAAGAAAAGGGGTCTGTACTTTTGTTCTCCATTCCCCTGTCTCAGTGGCTCTTACCTGGCCTACTGACATTAGCACTCCTTTCACCAAGATTACTTGGGACTTCATATATAAAGTCCATTGGGTCTTATCACTTCTTGTCTTGTTTGGCCACTCTGTGAAATTTGACACTAATAACTTCATTTTAAGCTTAAAAATCAGCTCTGTGTATTTACAGAAACTTCCAGATTTTAGGTTGACCACAAGTAATAGGAAGAGGGATCAGAAGGCACATGTGGCCTCAGGTGCTGAGATAATGAAGAGAGTAGTGAGTTGAGAGAATCTTGACTTGTGAAGTGCTGTCTTTAGGAACATGCAAGGGCCTGTGGCCTGGAGAAGGATGGTGACTGGGAAACCTGCTGAGCTTTTGGATCTTAGCAAGGTTTTGCAAGGAAGAGGTAGAAGTCTTGTTCTCTATAATTTCCATTCTTTGTTTGTTTGAGACAGGGTCTCTATCTTATGTAGCCATGACTGTCCTTGATCTCACTCTAAAGACCAGGCTAGCCTTGAACTTGGAGATCCACCTGCCTCTCTGCTTCTCAAGTCCTTGGATTAATGGCGTACACTACCATGTCCAACCTAATGGGTTTTTTTGTTTTGTTTTTGTTTGGTTGGTTTTTTGGGGGTTTTTTTTTGGTTTTGTTTTGTAATTTCTGAAGCCACACTTTTCCTTCTTGGGCTCTGTGTTAGTCAATTTTCTGTTACACATACCCGAGATACCAGGAAAGTTCTTTACTTGCTGCCCTTCTGGAGGACTAGCAGTGTAGTTCAGTTGGTAGAGTACTTACCTTGCATGCCTGACACTCAGGGTTTGGCCCCCAGTACTACCTAAAACTAAGTGTAATGGCACAGGTTTCTAATTCCAATATTTGGGAGATGGTGTCAGGAGGGACTACATAGGACCCTGTCTCAAAAACAAAGCAAAACACAACAAACCCCACAGGACCTGGATGTGGTGGCATATGCCTTTAATCCCAGCTCTGAGCAGAAACAGGTAGACCTCTGAATTTGAAGTTAGTATGGTTTACACAGTGTTTTCCAGGCCAGCCAGGGCTATGTAGTAAGATCCTATCTCAAACAAATAAACAAACAAGGCTAGAGAGATATCTTAGTGGTTAAGAGCACTTGTTGCTGTTGCAGAGGACCCAAGTTCAATTCCCAGCATCTACATGGCAGCTCACAATCATCTTAACTCCACTTCCAGGGGATCCAATGCCCTCGTCTGACCTCTGAAGACACCAGACACACAGATGATGCACAGACATATACGGAGGCAAAACACTCATACATATAAAATCAAAATTAATCTGAAACACCCCTGGGGCATCAGGGAAACCACAATAGACAACAGTACCTACCTCCCAGGATTAATTTGAGGGAAAATATAAGTAAGAACCTTAACATGTTAAAAACAGAATTTATAAATTAGGAAATAGTAGTACCTGATGTTATTCTATATGATACCTCTTGAAATTCATACTTGGTTCTGAGAAATGGTTCCAGGTCCCATATCCATGGCACTGGAGGTGGGTGTCTTTCTGAGGTGGGACCCCTGCTGATTTATTGACACGTGTAGTATCTCTGTTTTGTAGATTTTTTTTTCCTTTGTAGTTTAAGACTCCACACTTGGGACTCCACACTTGGGATATGTGTGTTTCCAACTTGTTCTCTCTTCTCTTTCTTATAGGCTTCCAGGCCAGTGCCATTATTTAGGCTTGCCAGTGGCGGATTACTTCAAGCAGTGGATTAATCTGAAAAAGGTACCGGCTGAGCTCCACCCAGAGTCTTGGTTCTCCTTTACTTCACATGCCTCCCTCCCTCCACTCTAGTCTTTCTCTTTGTTTCTTTTCTCAGTATCCCTCTTTCTCTTCCCTGGGTAATATGCACTAAAATGTTGATGTTTCGGGGAATGGGGAGCTGCTTGAGGGTCAGGCTACTGAGTGGAGTCCTATTGGTGTCTTCCAAACATATATAGAAGTCTCAGGTAGAGGGATTTTTTTTTTTCTGAACCTCTGGGCTGAACTGTTTTGTCATTAGGAGAAACATGGTCCTACACACACGCTCACACACACACACACACACACATACACACACACATATTCATGAGTATGGTCTCTACCTGTAGTTAGGAAGAGGGGTTTGCCTAAGATGGCTTTAGTCTTCCCCTGGCTCTAGTAGAGCCTTGTTCATGTAGGGGAGGACAGTGGAAGCTAGAACCCTTGGAGCATGAAGGAGGATCTTGGCACTAATACAGCATTATAGAACTAGAGTTAGCCTGGAATTATGTGCCTCAAAAGGACCCTGCATAGCTAGTACCCTAAGTCATCCAGAAAACCAGCCTTCACTGGCACGTTTTTAGGTAAGCAGAAAAAAATTATGTAGGAATGTCTTCTTGGTTCCTTGCTGTAGAGGAATTATTGCTCCAGGAAGCCCAGGCCACTGGGAGAATGATGTTCATGTGTCATTCTGATAGAGAAAAATAGCTCTGGAGTAGCCTCAGATCTACTTGATGCTTAGTGATTCCTAGGTGTCTAGAAGAAGGGAAACTACACTAGAGCCAGGATGGAGGCTCCCTGTGGAGCAGAGAGAGGCTAGGGAGGTGGTCACACTGTGAAGATTGGTTCTCACCATGAGTAATCAAGGAAGGGGGGATATGCAGGGAGGAGACTGCCTTTGAGGCAAAAAAAAAAAAAGAGCAGCTTGCTTTTGGTGTGTGTGGCTGAAGCTGAATGTGGAGGAATGGTGCAGGAGCTAGTTCCGTAAGTTTGTGCTCTGCACTGAGATGACTGTGGACTTGTTTCCGTTCTTGCTTTCCCTGGTGTGTGCATCCTTCTCATTCTGACACTACCTCTCAGCTTTGACTGAGGAAGCTAGGCTCTGTCCGGGCGAGGCAGTCACTGACCATGAACAATTACTCTGTGAAGTTCACTAGACCTTTTGGTGTGTGATAGCTCTCTGCCTGTAGGTTCCTAGGCAGAAGGGCAGGAAAGCAGCTGACCCATAGGGTAACACCAGGGTCACCTTGGTGCTTCAGGCCATCTTGAGCCTCTTCAATCCGTTCTCTACTGTACTGTCAAGATAGGGAAAGGAGGAGTGGGTATAAAGGGAAACTGAGGCTCTATTCCCAGTTGTCCTTGTGTTTTCTTCTTGTGAGGCAGTCCAAGCAGGCCTGGGGATACAAGGGGTCTATTTTAGGCTCTATCTTTGAGCCTGGTCTGCTGCCATCCTATGTGAAAATGCCCCCTTCTTATCATCCGGCATATTCCCTCTCCTTGAAGATGGTTTAGACATCACTTCTGCTGAGCTTCCCTTGCTGAGACACTCCCTGGACTTGGGATATCAGTTAACTCAGAAGTAAGTCCATGCTGTTAATTCCAGGTGTGTCCATCTGGAGCGCTGAGACAGAACCTGCTTCTTGCCCGTGTCGTCAGTGGCTGGACTGGGATCAGCTAGACTCAGAGTGTGTATACTTGCTGGCTACCACCTCATTGAAAACTAGCTTCCTAGAGACCCTCCTGGGTGGAGCTAGGCATGCCTGTGTAGATAGACATGCTCTCCACAAAACAGTGTGCCAGCTGTCAGAGCTCATCTGAGGCTGCCTGCCAGCCTCAACAAATGCAATGTGAAGGCCCGGCCAGGCGAGGCAGGCACTGACCATGAACAATTACTCTGTGAAGTTCACTAGACTTTTTGGTGTGTGATAGCTCTCTGCCTGTAGGTTCCTAGGCAGAAGGGCAGGAGAGCAGCTGACCCATAGGGTAACACCAGGGTCACCTTGGTGCTTCAGGCCATCTTGAGCCTCTTCAATCCGTTCTCTACTGTCAAGATAGGGAAAGAAGGAGTGGGTATAAAGGGAAACTGAGGCTCTATTCCCAGTTGTCCTTGTGTTTTCTTCTTGTGAGGTAGTCCAAGCAGGCCTGGGGAAACAAGGGGTCTGAGCCCTTCCCCTCCAGCCCCCAGCTACATTGTATTCCAGGTGTGTGACTGTATGAGTGACTGGGTACGAACTCAGCATCCTCATTTCCTGTGGCCTCTAATCTGAGAAGAAATGAAATACTGTCTTTTCAGTTCTCTCCTCTCCTCAGAAACTGGGCTGCCTCAGAAAAGAGTAACTCTTTAATAGCCGTGTTTTGACATTTCCTACCTCCACCTACTTTCCCTGTAGCAGAATGGCAAAAGCCACTGTTGGCTGGCATTTAGGATGTTGTTGAATGATCTTAGATTTTTATTGAGCTGTCAATTTAAAGACTTGAAGCCCTGCTCCTAGATCTTTCCAGGAGGTTAGAGACATTACCGAGGAGGAGGGAATACATATGCATGTATATGTGTACTCACATAAACATAGTCACCTGCAGAGATACTTGAAAATGTGCATGGCATAAATGTGTTTACATACAAATATCCATAAAGCACAAAGACATAACATACACATCTCATCCGTAAGCACACATTCTGAGTACCTTCTTTGTTCCAGGTATCTTGTTAGGTTTTGGGACTATAACAGAAAAGGTGACTGTTATAGATCATTTCACTTCTATTCAGTAACATGTTCTGAGCAGTTCAGAGTTGTGGATCATATAATAAAGAACTGGATTTATTGAGGTAGAGTCTGAGGAAGGATATTTATAGTCTGAAGGAGGAATTGGCCAAGCTTAGGAAGCAGCATATGGTGAGGCCCTGAGGTGAGGAGAAGCCTGGCATCTTTATAAAAAGCCAGGAAGACAGAATTTTTGCCTCTGTTCATTGTTCTCTCCCCATCACTTTGGAGGGTTCACAGTACAGAGAAACTTAATTGCCGTTCATGGGATGAACGACTGCCAAGGCACGGGGACACAAGAAGAGGAAGGAGCATGAGGTAAAGCTGAAAGGCACGGCCGGAGCTTGTAGGCCATGTCTTAGTTTGGTGCTCATCTTTAGGATGAAGAAGAGCTATTAAAAGGATATTAAGAGAAAAATTTATCTCATTTGGTTTTGTTTTGTTTTGAGACATAGTCTCATGCTGTAGCCTAGCTGGCTTTGAACTTTTGATGTTCTTCCTGTCTTGGTGTCAGTAGTGTTGGATTATAGACATGAGCCACCATGTCCATCTCGTTTGAGTTCTGAAAAAGATTCTGTGGTCTCTTATAAAAAAAGCTGCAAGAGGCCAGCCACTGTCTTTTCTAAATAGGTTTGTGTTTGGTATTTGTACGTGGGACAAATCATTGTTTGGTAACATTGCTGAACATTGCCTGTCAGGCCTTTGTTTACTGAATACTAGTTTTGGCCCTCTTGTAGTGATTATTCTAATGACACAGTTAGATCTTTAGTAGCCCATGGAGGGTGAGAGTGAGAAAGCCCCATCACCAGTTGAATAAGACTGTTTGTACCGTCCAGGTGGAACATGGTCGTTACTTGGTTTAAACGGCTAATTGTGGAAAGCAGAGAACTGGGATGGGCTGTAGAATGTTGACTGGTGTAGTCAGTTCTGTTATGATATAACATCCAGGTTCCTGAAGATCTCTGTACTAGCTGGATATGACCACCCAGGCCTGCAATCCCAGCACTTGGAAGGCTGAACCAGGAGAATTGCCTTTAATTCAAGGCTAGCCTGAGCTTACAGACCAATCTGGGTTACAGAGTAAGACCTTGTCTCAAAAACCATTCCAAAACAACAAAGTCTCTTACACTAAGGAAAAGTCATGCAGTAGAAATGACCCAGGGATTGCAGCACACAGAAACTCCATAATAACAGAGCAAAGGAGAGACATCTACTTTAGTTCATACTGTACTCTCACAGTTAAATGGCCAGAAATATATAAATACTATAATAAATGTAGCACTTTACTTTGGATAAAAAAAAATTAAAGTTTGCATGTAGAAATGTACATAAGAAGGTCCATAGTTGGTGAGTTATTGTGAAGTAGTGGAGTAAAACGTTGTCTGAAATCAAATAAGAAATTGTACCCAGAAGGATGTGGCTGTAACATGTATGATAATCTTAGCGGCTGCTAGTTGTGGTAGAGGTGCATGTGTGCATTCTATATGACCTGACAGCTGTGTTCTCTGGCAGTTCTCTGTTCAGCCAAGCTTAGCTTCCTTTATTTCCTCTATCTTTGTGAGGCAGAATCTCTCCATGTAGCCTAGGCTGGCACAACCTTTGGAATTCTCCTGCCTCCACCTCTCAAGTACTGGGATTAGAAGTACACACTACCACATCTGGCATATCTAGTATATCATTTGGAAAAAATGACAGAAACAAATGCAAAATTGGCATTGTGCTAAATTATTCATTAATACATCAGTTACATTTGGACAAATTTGTTCTTTGAAAGTGACTGTTGTGGTAGTACCAGCTGTGTAACAGACAAGAAATGGTCATTGGTTATTGGAGTTAGGGGTGAAATAAGAGGCCTAATATTATGGACTTAGAGTCTATAATTGAGTACCTAGGGGAATTGCTCACACGTGGTGTACACACACATACATGGAGGCAAAACACCCATACACATAAAAAATAATGATAGAGGGTTAAAATTTTAAATAAGGCATGAAATTATTTAACCAATTCATGTATCCAAATGTCATTTTTAACATGATAGCAGTATAAAATTATGAGGTATTTGCCTTTTTCAAATGAAGTCTGATGGATAAATTAATTCTTATAGCACATCTCAGCTAGGAAGCAAAATATCAGAAATAGTATTTTTAATTTTGTAAAATTAACAGTTTAAAATGCAAGATTTCTAACTCAAGTGGTTTTAAACATACTGAAAAGTTTCTCAAGGAAGTTTTAATTCAAATTGATTAAAACTGAATACAAACTAAGAATCATCTCTCAGTCATACTAGATATATTTCAAGTGACCTATTGCCGTGTATGCAATAACGGCAGCCCTGCTGCTATCGGCTGAGCATCTGTCCCCCTCAAATGCCATGGGGAGATCTAACTGCTACTATAACAGTCCTGAGAGGAGAGGCTTTCAGGAGACCTTAGGGCATGGGAACTGGCCACATGAATGGACCAGTATCTTTCAGAAGGGCGCTGGTTTTAAGAGTGGTGCAGGACTGCCTTGTCCTCTGTCTCCCATACTCTCCTGTCATGTGAAGCCTTCCGATGTGCAGCAAGAGGTTCCTTAAAGGATGATGCCTCTGGAGCTCGATTGTCCCAGCCTCCAACAGAACTGTGAGCCAAGTAAACTTTCATTGTTTACAACTTACCAAGTCTGTAGTATTCTGTCAAAACAGCAGAAAATGGACTAAGACAATAGGTCTAAAATATAATATGCATTCAATAAACAGCAACTATTCCTATTAGAAAATATTGCTCCTGGCTCTTCATTTTCCACCTACCTTCTGTGGTATCTCAGTATTCTGCTTTGGCTTTCTTTTTCCCACCCTGTATATATTTCCTGGGTTCATTTGTCATTCATATGTCAACAACTTGTCCAAATCAGTACCTCTTAACGGACCTCATCCTTTGCCCTACAGTGACATTCAACTACCTCTTCAACAGAGCCACAGGAATTGCTCAAAGACATCAAAATTTTAACAGCCCCATATCAAGCCTTCCCCCCCCCCTTACATCTTAAGCTGCGTCTGCTACCACTGAGGGAAGCCAACGCAGGAAACTATAAGCAGGAGCTGAAGCAGTGACCATGGAGGAGCGCTGCTTAGTGGATGCTCCATCAGCTTCCTTACACACTCCATGACCACCTGGCCAGGATGCCACTGCCCCTAGTGGCCTGGGCCCTCCCATATTACTTTTTAATCAAGAAAACGTTCCACAGACTTGCCTATGGGCCAACCGTATAGAGACATTTTCTCAGTTCAGATGTCAAGTTGACCAAAACCAACCAGCACAATTTTCCCCTTGTCAACTTGATACACAAACACATTACTTATTAAACCATAACCCTTTCTTCTTCATCCCCAAGATCTTATATTAATATCAGTATTGTAATATAAAGCACATTGCAACTTTCGAAAGTCCCAGTCTTTAAAAATCCAAACACTTTAAAAGTTCAGCCTCCTTAAAATGTCCATAGCTTCTTTAAAAGTCCAAAGTCTTTTGAACTGTGTGCCCCTATAAAATAGAAAGTAAATCACATCTTTCTTACTCCAAGAAGGAAGCCACAGGGCCCCGTCACAATAAAAGCAAAACCAAACTCCCATTGTGTTTTGTGTCCAGGACTCATGGTCTTCTGGACTCTTGGGGTCCTTGGCAGTGCCATTTCCGCCATCAATAGTAGATCCATAGCTCATCTGGTAGCCTCATGCCAGCCTCACTGCACTTCTGTGTTTATTGTTCATCCCACAGCTCTGGCATCGCAGTGTGCTGGGGTCTACTGCAGGTGAGGCTGTACCTTTGCCAGTGACCTTTCTTAAGGGACTCCAGCCCCCACGCAGTACCAGGCCTCAGCTGTTCTTCATGACCCCTCCTGTTCTTCAGCTTTCATGTTCCCCAAACCAGTAACTGTGGTGACAGTTTTGGAATTTTGGTTTCTTTAGCCCTGATGACCAGAACTGCATATACTCAATTCAAAACATCTCATTAGCAAGGCTGGTAAGATAGCCCGGTGATTTAAGGCACCAAACCCAATGACCTGAGTTTGATCCTCAAGACCCACATGGTGAAAGAGAACCAACTGCTGAATACTATCCTCTTGCTCCCCCACATGCACACATGTGCACAAACATAAATAAGTGAATAAATATAACTTAATAAAATAGACTAATAAAATCATTTTCATAGTATTATGTAAACAGTCCCATTAAAGTTTCTGAAGAACTCTCTGAATTTCCTCTGAAACAAGCTAAGCCTCCTTGTTCTCAGCATTCTCTTCCAGGCCCCCACAGGAGAGGACAGGACAGTGAGCCTCAAACACTCAATGGCTTTTTCAACCCAAAGCTCCAAAATCTTTCTGCAATCCCCCCACAAACAACATGGTCTGCTCTGGTCTGTCTCAGCAATACCCTGTGTATGACCTTGGTGCTCATTTTTGTCCTAGTTTGATTTCTATGACTGTAATGAGGACCATGACCAAAAGCAACTTGGGGGAAGAAGGTGTTTATTTGGCTTACATATCCCAAATCACAGTTCATTGAGAGATGCTAAGGCAGGAACTGAAACAGAGAGCTTGGAGGAACAATGCCTATTGATTTGCTCGAATGGCTTACTCAGTTTGGTTTCTTACCAAACTGTCTCAGACCACCTGCCGGGTGTAGCACTGCCCCCAGCGTGTTGGGCTTTAAATCAAGAAAATACCCCACGGACTTGCTTACAGGCCAACCTTATAGAGGCATTTTCTCAGTTCAGATTCCCTCTTCTCCATTATGTCTAGGTTCATGTCAGACTGTCAAAAAAATAAACAAAGCAAAACAAACAAACCAGCCAGCACACTATATGATGGCTTGATGACTGTTGTTTTTCCCTGTGAGACAAGTAGGTAAACCATTTGCTGGCAACTAATAGAAAAGTCTAGAAGGGCTTATAGAAAGTGGGAGAGTACTTCCATCCCTTTGGTAAGTAGACATGGGAGTTGACTTTTGAACAGGAGGAGTCCTTCAGCAGTGTTGAGGGTCTAGTCAGTGACATTAGTTTGCAGCAGAAACACTCTGTTCACTCACCCATCTTAGCAGAGCTCAGCCGCTTGGGGTGGGTGTGGAGAAAGGGGACTTAGGTTTGTCTGTGTGGAGAGTTTTTGTAAGGGGTTGTGATAAAATGAACAGGGAGTTAAAAGATATTGTCAAGGCAGCAGTTGACAAGATAGACTGTGGGATCTAAGATGGATACGGAAAAGAGAAGGGATCTGCTGGGTATGGACAAAGCAGGTGGGCCCTGCTGAAATGAGGAGCAGGTGCCGTAGGCACAGCCAAGTGTGCCAAATGGCAGGGTGAACAGTGGGACGTCTAGCCAGGTGTAGTGGCTGCTGCCTAGAATCCCAACACTTAGGAGGCTGAGGCAGGAGGATCGCTGCAAATTCCAGGCTATCCTGGACTATATGAGACTCTTAGAAAGATTAAAAAAAGGACTAAGGAGGTGGCTCAGTTTGCTTGTCACACAAGCATGAAGATCCTTAGCACCAATGTAAAAAGCCAGGTATGACACTGGGCAACTGCAATTTCAATGCAAAGAGGATCAGTAATTGACGGTCACCCTTGACCCCTTGAATCTATAGCAAGTTTGAAGCTAGCCTAGGCTGCATGAGACTCTGACTATAAAAAAAAAAAAAAAAAAGGATGTTTGAATTAATGATTTTAAAAAGTGGGATATTGGCAATTTCTAAAGTATGGCCACAGAAGTGGTGGCTAAGGCTGAATAGAAAAAAAATGTTCTAAATGACAAATTATGAAACAGAAAGGTTGGTTGAGACACATACAGAAAGTGAGCTTTGCCCAATGCATATGCATGACACATAGGTACAAATGAATGTATAAGTACATGCCTATACATATATAAACACTTCACGTATACGCAGACCAAGCTGTGCAGCTATGTGTATACATACTCATAACTGTCAGGAATTTCCTCTCATGCCACAGCCTGCCGGGGTGGGCTTTGTGTGGGAAAGTAAGCAGGTAGCCTTAGGGAGCATCTAAGTTGTGCAGGCAGGTTGGCCATCCAGTCCCTAGGAGCTGCCTAGAATTAAACAGTCAGATAAGCAGGGTGTGGACTGTAGCCCTACTTCCCCATTGCCACCTTACTCCATACCCCTCTGTGCTCTCTGTGTGCTCCGAAAGGGTGAGCTTAGGGCCAGACATTCAAGGGAGAGTGGAGAGGAAGAAGAGAGAGCTTTTGGGGTCTTTCCAGGAAACACTGTGTCTCCCCCAGTCTCTGGGAAGGGATAACAGGATAAACTGCTGGAGGGAGCGTTGGAGTCTACATTGAGTGTGACTTTTCCTGACCTTGAGCACTCAGAGTCCCAATCAGTGCGGTAATAAATT
This sequence comes from Pachyuromys duprasi, assembly GCA_028658305.1. Classification (NCBI taxonomy): domain Eukaryota; kingdom Metazoa; phylum Chordata; class Mammalia; order Rodentia; family Muridae; genus Pachyuromys; species Pachyuromys duprasi. The sequence continues at coordinate 94,136,269 of CM053763.1, forward strand.
AAGGGCTTATGGAGAAATAAATTCTCGGCCTTAATGAAGTTTTTTGCTGGGGGCCATTGGTGGGTCAGCAGGTCGTGGTGCTGTAGATCCGAGGCTTCAGAGAGTGGCTGAGCTAGTGGAGAAGCCAGCAGGCAAGAGTGATCCACAAGTCTGCCCATCAGGTTGCTGTTCGGACCGTTTATAGATGGGGCCTGAGTGGTACCAGTACAGACCCGTCTGCTGGGACTCCTCCTCCTCTTCCTCTTCTTCTGTCTGGCTAGGACTCTTGAGAAGCTCATTTGGACAAGACTGGAACAAACCTTAAGTGAAAAGAGATGTGACTATGTAGGTGCCCTGCAGCATTCTGAGAGGGAAGCTCGCACGAATGGCAGACGCTTGAGCACTGTGGTCAGAAGAACCAAGCAGGGATTGTGGTCCAGGGTTTGTCACCATCCAAAAGCAGTTCACTGCCCATGGGCAGTGTGCAGTCTGGGTTAGATACCCCAGACCTCTGGCCATCTTTGAGGATCAGGCTATCTAAGCCTAGGGTGCAGGACGCATAGCCCAGGTGGGAATGAGGACATGGTGGAGCACAGGTATGGCCTCGTGGAGAAGCTGCCACGTGGAAGGTGGCTGGGGCCTGCCTGGGCTGCTTCGAGCAGTGACCTGTGAGTGGAAACTAGAACCCAGGCCGCAGGCCTCCAATTTCTGAATTTTCCTTGTGCTCTCTGCACCGTGTGCCTGGGGCTACGCTCTTGAAGCGTAGTCCAGAAGGAGAGGTGGGACCGCACTGTGCTCGCTGTCAGCTGCCAGAGCCCCTGGGAGTGCCTCCTTTCTTCCTGCCTCCCTGCCCCCATGCTGTAGTGCCCAGCCTGGGCTTTTCCTTTAAATATGTCTTACAGCTGTCTGAACTCTGAAATTCCTTTCACTCCTTTCCTCGCCTTGTTAACATGTGTTGCCTTTGGGGTAATCAGGGAAAAAATATTATGTCCTTTTACAATTACCGGGTTTTGGAATATTAAAATGTCTCGCTGCATCGGCACTGTTATTTTGATTGGTATTCTAACCTTTGACTAGCCCATAAAGCGCGCCGCTCCTGAAGCCAATATTGCAGGACTGAAATTTAATTCCGAAATGATTCCAGATAATAGGGAGACAGATAATATATGCATGAAGGATATTATGTTTGGACTAACTGCAGCAGGGCCAGGGCTGGGGAGCTGAATAATAGCCCAGAGTGAGTTATAATCTGTGGGACAGAAATGCCTTACTGTCAGGGCCAGGAGAGGAACTCTTAAATCAAAGGCACAGGAAACTGTGGTCGCAGGGTGCTCATTCTGACAGGAAGAGCACTGGAGCCAAGAGGGTAGCTGTTGCGCTTTGCCCGTTCTTTCTCTTGAGCTATGTAGTAAGGTCCTGGACGACGTAGGTCATTGATGTTCATATAGGACATCTTGTTGTCCATACTTTTTTCCTTCCCATAACAGCAAACTTCTTGCTGCTTTTCACATATACATAATTGTTTACCTGCGGCTTAAACTGCTCCTTTACATTTTATTTTCTCCTTGTAGTGCATTTAGATAACTCCTGTTCATCCTGCAGAACCCTTTTATGTGAGCCCCTCTAACACACACACACACACACACACACACACACACACACTCATTCACCCCTACCTCTAGTAAAAAGGAGTCTGTCACCTCTTCCCCTTTGGCTTTAGAACTTTGTACTAAGTGTATCATATACTAACACATTTGTGTTTTCCTACTAGCCTGTGAGGTTCTTAAAGTCTATTCTCAATACCCAGCCCTGGACACTAAGTGGGTATGGGCAAGTATTAACTGAATCCATACTGAGTCAGGCTGCTGTAGATAGGTATCTGTCAGGTTTGCCAAGCAAACGGGCTTAGAGAAAGTAAGCATCCTTCTACAGGCAAACAGCCAGGAAGAGGTAAATCCTAAGTGTGTGTCTTAAGACAGATGGGCAGGGAGGGGTTAGTGATAACATAAGATAGACAGTCACCTCTATCTCTCCGGAGCGCCATATTGTTGTCGTCCTGCTTTAGGCTCTGGTGTGAGCTCTCGTGGGAACGAGACCTTCTGTTGTTGCAGTTGACCTTTGGACAGTTACTCTATGCACGTCTCTACTATGAATGTGTAGCTGACTATCAGGGAAGGACACCACAGCGTGAGGCAGGCAGAATACACGGGGTCTCAGGGATGTCTTAAAGCATCACAGACATTGGTTTCCCTGCAGTCCTTGAGGCACAGCACTTATGGAATGTGGTGGTAGAGAAATGCACCATGCAAACAAAACCGAAGTCTGCCAGCCAGCCTTGTAAACTGGAGCCAGTCCCTTCCTGGACCAGTAGAAAATGGCTGGCTTAGAAATCTGGCTCATTGTGCCCTAGTATCCTTCAAAAATAAGAAGCACAGTATCAGTGTAGAGTTGGCCACAGGAAAAGGCAGGAACATCCTTGAGTTGCCTCTGTACTTGGTATACCCAAAAGAGATGAGCAGGCCTCAAGCAGAAGAGGGGTCAAGAGTGCAGATGAGCAGTGGGAGTCCATCCGCAGGCACTGTGGAGACGAGCTCCCCAGCGGATTCAAAGCAGGGAAGATGGACTCAGCACTGTACTTGTGCTGTGTCACCTCCGCATACATGGAGCAGTCGCTGTCTCAGGCCTGGCTGTCTAGTAGGAGAGAGTTACATGCAGCCTAGGTGCTTGTTAACTCTGTCACTGATATAAGGACAGGACACTTAACCTTCCCTGAACCTTGCTTTCCGTATTTGTAAAGTGGAGTTAATAATTAGCAAAACCAGATGTGGCTCTAAATACTTAGTCTTTCGAGCTGGGTCCCCAGCTGCCCTGCAGGGAAAGGAAGAAACGGAAGCCCTGAGTGCTCACATGCCTTCCACAGCCAGCAGCAGTGGGTGGCCGGAGCAGCCGCTGGAATGAAGGCCTCGCACTCCCGAGTCCATACTCTCAAACAGCTTTGCTGCCCCCAGAGCAAAGGCAAGAGGAGTTATTTTCATGGGGGTTAGGTAGTGAGAGGGTGAGTCAGGAAAGGTTTTAGCGAGGCAGCTCTCTTGGGATGAGTTCTGAAGATGAGTAAGTTGTCAGGGGCCAGTGGGAGAGAATTCCAGGCAGGGCCTGTGGGGTATGAGACCGCTGGCCGCATCAGGGGAATGCAATGGTGTGGGCTTTTCACCTGTACTTTTTACCAAGAAAGAGCAGGTAGCATGAGCAGGGGCATGTCCGTGCAAGGGGAGAGAGGATCTACAGGCCAGGGGGAGCACTGTGTGAGGAGGCCACTTGCTCTGAGACATATCAGTGGCGGGCAACCCGAGACTGCTGGGGGAGAAGGCTGCAGCCCTCCAGCATGGGGTTTAGAGTTAGGGGAGTTCATTCAAGATGCCTGTAAAGCTCTTAGAAGGCTGCCACACCATGTGGGGTGGGCGGCTTGTTCACCAGCTGCTGGTGCCACCGTGTTCCGCATCTTTGGTGGGTACGGTCACAAGGGTAGAGTGGAAGAGGGAGTCAACTTAGGGTGGCAGGATTCTGTCTTCTGCCAAGGTCCCTGTGTCCTCTGCAGTGGACCTCACCTCAGAATTCTTGTCCTCTGTGGCTGGTCACACCAGGCCTACCTCTTTGCAGTCCTGGCTGCTGCTAAGTCTGTACCCTGTCCATTGAGGATAGTCTCCTAGTCTTGGTCCCACAATGGACCTTTTCCCTTTGTCCTTCAGTCCATTCCGGGTTTGTTCTGGTACACAGAGTGGGGAGTTCTGCCTGATCATTTGAGGGCTTTTCTGACATAGACTTTTTATCCTAACCTTCAGGGTCAGTTACCAGAGCTCAGCATATCTCTGAATCTGTGTGTCATGGTTATTTCATGTGCCCTAGTCTGTCACTGTGAGAGATCCTGAGCCACATGAAGAAAGGGACCAGACTGAATCTGATCTGCTTTCACAGAACCAGGGGCCAGCAGGGAATGTCAGGAGCCACATGGGGCCTCTGAGCTGTGGAAGAGTGGAGGACTGTTTGGAGAGTGGAGCGTGGCTGCAGGAGAGTGCTGGCGAAAGCGGTGCTCCTCCGCTGGGGCTTTGCAGAGGCTCAATCACTCTGCCTTCTCCTTGGCTTTGAATTTTCTTTTTCCTTCCTTTGTTGCTTCTCTGGACCCTGAAAACTGGGAGGAGTTGTACAGAAGTCAAGGCTGGAATTTCAGGAGGCACAATCTTGCCTCGTGTCTGCCACACTGTCCTGCAGGTCACCCTGCTAAGACAGACTTGAGCATGTCTGACAGTGTCAATAATAATAGAGCACTAATGCACTGGCCTTAATTGGTGCCAGCCTCAGTGCTGGCTGCTCAGCGCACAGCATACAGGGTCCTCACAGCTACCTAGCAAAGAAGGACTTTTATGATGCAGAAGTGGAAACTTAGTTTCAGCTGCCCAGGGCCGAAGACCAGGAAGATATTAATCCAGGTTCTTTCCTTTCATAGTTTCCCTCTAGTCACTTGCCCACCAGCAGATACTACCTGAAGGTAACTCTGCTGTCTGTCCTGGTTTAAGCTAGAGGCAAACACACAGCAGCCACCACTAGTCAGACAGTCAGTAAAAGTCAGTGCTTGGGGAAGGGCAGGTTTGGCCTCACATTCCATCCCTGCCAAGGATACTTGTTTAATGGGGCTGTTAGTGTGTCAGAGGGTGTGCCCATGTATATGTATTTCTGTGTTTAGAAAAGTAGGTCTCCCCATATCTACATCCATGTGTATTCTGATGTGTGCACATGCCCACACAAGGATGTGTGGGATTTGTGGTCTGGCTCCAGGTACTGGCAGTGGGCAGATGAGGCCCTTGTCTCTAGAGGGCAGCATGGTGCAACACAAAAAGACACCTAGGTAAAACCTGGAAGCAGAAAAATAAAGACCATCTCCGGTGTGGTTGGGTGACTTGCTCTGTAGGCTTTGGTTTCCTTAACTAATGAATAAAGGAAGTGGATGGGGTAGATTCTTCCCATAGTGTCTTCTACCCTTGCCAGTGTGAGGGTATTCATGACACCTTAAGTTCCTTCTTTTTTTTTTTTTTTTTGCTATAACAGAGAGATAGAGAGTTAGGTTTACTATTGCTGGGTAAAACACCATGACCAAAAGCAAAGTTGGGGAGGAAATTGTTTATTTTGCTTATACTGACATGTCACTGTTCATCATCGAAGGAAGTCTGGGCAGGAACTCAAATAGGGAGAAACCTGGAGGCAGAGGCCATGGAGAGTGCTGCTTACTGGCTTGCTCCTTACAACTTGGTCAAGCTGCTTTCTTACAGAAGCCAGGGCCACCTACCCAAGGATAGTACCACCACAATGGGCTGGGCTCTCCCCTATCAGTCACTACTTAGGAAAAGGCCCTGCAGGCTTGCCTACAGCCAGAACTTACAAAGACATTCTCTCAGTGGAGGATCCCTCTTCTCCAGTGACTGTAGCTTATGCTGTGTTGACATAGAACTAGCCAGAAGAGGCAGATGGGAGAAGGAAGGCTTCTGCTTCCCCTTTCCTACTTTACTCTGTAAGGTTGGAGCTACTGCAGGAGGGGCAGGATATAGCCAGGTGTCTTTCAAGAGCTGGGACCAATGGTGGTACACAGTTTGGCTAGATGATGGCACCTGTCTGAGTTTGAGGTGGCCTTTATTGGAGCAGAGAGCCATTAGTTTGGACTTTACCAGGAAAATATGAACTAGAAGAAGCTTGTTGCCACCTGGATTCTTTGAAGGAAGGAAGGGACAAAGACAGGACGCTCAGTACTATACATGCAGAGAGGTGGGGACTTCCCTTCTGTTGATTGTCTTGTTAGCTGCTGAGTGATGGCCAGGTAGAGACCTAGGAAAGTTGGTGGCTTTGTGGTCACAGTCAGGGCCTTTTGACAGGTATCTTGAGGGGATTAGCTTAGCTGATCCAGATGGCTCCTGGCGCTTTGGCTTTCCCATCTTCAAGTGAGATTTTAGCAGGGTTCTATCCCATTGGCTAGCCTTCAGTTCCCTGTCATTTCTGGACTGACAGGCTGGATCCCTGCAGCAGGATCAGGCCAGTATGTGTGTGGACTAGGTACTGTGTGAAAACTTCTGACTTGCTTGGACCTAAACCTTAGGTAGCGGGTAGACCACATCCATTTTTATAGTCATCCATTAGCCACTAAGGACTCTGAAGCCATGCGTCAGGCATCTGGACTCAGAGGTGAATCAGATCTGCTCTTTACCTGTACAGAGCTCCTGGTCCAAATGGTAGGTGAATGAGGCCATAGGCAGAAGGGGTGTTTGTGTGTGTGTGTGTGTGTGCGCGCGCGCGTGCAGGTGACAGAGGTGGCGAGTACGGTGGTAGAAGGAATGTATACATGCCTGTGTTTTTAAACAACTAGTTTATTCACTTTTTGTTTTTTTTAATTATGTTTAATGAATTAACATAAATTAAGAGGCAGAGGGTCCCTGTTAGCCTGTCTGCCTGTTCACATGCCCTAAGAGCTACACTGTTGTACTAGTCCCTGCTATTGCCTGCTGTGATTTCTTCAAAGGCCTTAAAAGTCTTGAGATCCTAGGTTGTCCTACTTGGAGAAGAGGCGTGGCACTGCTGGGAATGAACAGGTATGCCTGTGAGTGTGCACAGGCATAAGTGAGTGCCCTGATGTGCATACAGGAGCTGTTAGTGGGCTGTCTCTAGCACCATGACCACTCTTTTGGTGTTAGCCCTGGCCTTGGCACCTACTTGCTTGTAAGCAGTCAGGCAGGCTGCAGGCAGATCCCAGAGCAGGTCTGAGGCTTCCCCAGTGGTGTGTTTGCTGTGCCTAATTACCCGACAGTTGTTTAACTATGCAAGCTGCATGCCTGCCTTTATTGCACTGTGATTGCCGAGCTGCCTATGGGGAGTGTCATAAAAAGATATAAAATGCCCATTATCTGTCTGACGCCCTCCTCCTGGACTGTGGGTGTTTGTGTTTTATTTTATTTTTATGGCTCCAGGGAAGCTCTGCAGGAAGAAAAGGGAGGAATGAGGAAAGGGAGGGAGAGGCCCTATAGGAATTGGGGGTTGGGAGACTGAGGATCCCCTACATGCCAGTCTCTGAAGGACTCTACTGACCAGAGCAGAAATATAGGAATGGCAGGTCTCAAATGGGGACAGACTGCTCAGGAAATAAGACCTGCTCTTCCCTTCCCCACCCACCTGCAAGTCTTACAGTTTTAGTTTCTACCTCCCCTCTGCTGGCCTCCTCCCTGCGTGCAGTGTGCATGCTTCCTGCCTTTGGTGTAGGGCATTCCACAGAGGCTGAAAAGAGGCTGTGGATGGTCTCTCATCCTCTAGCTCTGTGACTCAAACGGCGTGATTGCCTCCTTGAACATTATGGAAGATCATGGGCACTGCCACTTGCCTCTTTTACTCTCCTGAAGCCTTTCGTCTCTACAGCTTCGGCTGCCCTCTTCCTGCCAGCCACAGTGGTGCTTACTGGTTTGAGGCTTAAGGAAAACACCTAGAGCAGGAAAAGGAAGTAACTAGATAGATCATCAGTCCTGTGCCAAGCAACCTATGTGAAGTCAGAGACCAAAGGTCAGAACTCAACAAGAACCTGACCTTGAAGAGCTCATGCTGTATAACTAGAGTGCCAGGGTTCATGGATGATCTTTAGTATGTCTATCAAATGAGACTGAGTTCCGTGTAGCCTGTTGCTCACTCACTCATTCATTCACACTATCAAGCAGCTACTGGTTAAGCACTCCACCAAGCACTGAGAAAATATGAGAGAATATTAAGAATGTGTTCTATAGCCGGACTCCACCAAGCACTGAGAAAATATGAGAGAATATTAAGAATGTATTCTATAGCCGGCAGTTTGGGGAGACGAACCTTCCACCTTAGACCATGGCTAAGTTAGTTCGTAACTTCGTGGAGAAGGCTGTTGAAGGCTGCCGTGACTTACTTGAAGCCGCTATTGGCCACATTTTGGCTGTATGCCAAGGTTGAGCTTGTTCCCCCTACTCCTGCTGAAATCCCTACAGCTATTCGGAGCTTGAAAAATATAATTCAAAGTGCTAAAACTAGTAGCTTCAAACAGCTTACAGTTAAGGAAGCTGTGCTGAATGGTTTGGTGGCCACTGAGGTGTGGACGTGGTTTTATACAGGAGAGATCAGAGGCAAACGTGGCATCATTGGCTATGATGTTTGAAGACCAATCTTTAACATCTGATTTTATGTGAGAGTTATTTGAGTGTTCTCGGACCGTGTTTAATGAGACTGCTATCTGAATAAAATACTGTCAAATAGAAAAAAAATGTTCTAAGGGACTGGTTCAGTGGTTAAAGCGCTTGCTGCACAAGCATGAAGACTGGAGTTTGTGGGAATGCTGTGTACCCTGGTGGTCCACCTGAAATATTTAGTCTTTGGAGGATGGAAACAGGGAATTCCCAGAGTAAGATGGTCAGAGACCCTAGCCATATTAGTAAACTTTCATATGGCTGTGAGACCATGCCTCAGTAAGGTGCCCAATGTCAACCTTGGGCAGTTTCTACATGCATGCAAACATATGAAATGCATCCGCATATTCACATGCACAAATATTCATATGCATATTCACATATGCATGCCACATATACAGAAAAAGGGAAATATGTTTATTCTAGGAAAAATAAATATTGAAACCCTGGATATTATGGCCCTCAAACCATGCCCTTCCAATTATGACATATTGTTTCTGATGCATGAGCCATCTAAACCCCAGACTATTCTGTACAACTTTTTTTTTTTTACTTCAAATATCTTGCTGTCCACTGAATGAAGTATGAATTTCGTAGTCTGACCTTGAAGAGTACCTCCAGTACTCTTTCCAGCTACCCCAGGATTGTCTGTGTGGTGTGTGTCCAAGCCTTAAATTTCCGCTTGTTCCGTTGTCCTGGAAAGGCCTTTGTTGCATATCTACCCAGTGGATTTCTGCTGGTCCTCCCAAGACCCCAGGCTCTCCAGCAGAACAGCCAGTGCTCTTATCCAGTGAGCCACTGATCCAGGGCAGTCCCCGCCCCCGGTATACATTTTCAAAAGTAGTTTTATTGACCTGTAACTCATATGCTATATAATTCACCCATTTAAGATATATAATTTGTATTTTACTGTCTTTGCAGGGTTGCATAGCCAATTATTATACCTAAACTGAGAATATTTTTGTCTTTCTTAAACTCTACTAGGAGTTACTTCCTACTCCCCACCTCCCCTACATCACTCACCCCTGCCCAAACATCCTCTCCTTGACCAAACCTAATTGACTTTTCATCCTCTGTAGATTTGCTTATTCTATAAGAGTCATATATGTGGCCTTATATGATGAGCTTTTTCACTTAGCATAATTTTCAAGGTTCATGCATGTTTTATCAATCAGTCCTCTATATTTAACTGCAAATAATATGTTGCATTGTATAGATATCCTGTACTTTTCTTCCCTCTCTTCCTTCTTTCTTATTGCTTCATTTATTTCCTTATTTGTTTGTTTGTTTGTTTGTTTTGCTTTTGGTGTTTGCTTGCCTGTATGTGTACCATGTGTGTGCAGTACCCACAGAGGCCAGAAGAAGGTGTCAGATCCCCTGGAACTAGAGTTACTGATGGTTGCAAGATACCTAGTTTGGATGCTGGTATCCACACTCAGGTCCTCTGCAAGAGCAGCAGGTGCTCTTCTTAACTGCTGAGCCACTTTTCCAGCCCTTATTTATTCATTCTAAGGCATGTTCTTTATCTATAGCCCGGGCTAGCCTGGAAATTCATTATGTAAACCAAATTTGTAGTTATCCTCCTGCCTCACCCTTCTGAGTACCCATGTTATTCCAGACATCCTACATTTTCTTCATTCATTCATTCATGAATTATGGACATTTGGGTCTTTCCTACCTTTTGGCTGCTGTAAATAATTTTTCAATGAATATTCATGTACAAGTTGACTTTGTTACTTTCTCCATCTCTTTCTGTGTCTGTGCCTGTTTCTCTCGGTGTCTCTCTGTCTCTGTCTCTGTCTGTATTGTGTTGTGAGGTCCATGAGAGTAGCAACAATTTTGTATCATCACTTTTGTATCTTCACTTATCTCATGGTTAGCACTTAGTAAATATCAATGAATAAAAACATGCATACCAAAGCATGGTGATATATTTCTGTAATCACTTGGGAAAAAGGAAAAAAAAAATGGTTTTTAAAAATTCTCTTCTCCCCTTAGAGTGCAATGGCAAATTGTATAATGGCACATGAGCGCAAGCTGGAGCTCAGATTCACTCATCGGTATCTTAGCCCAGAAGGAATTTTCATTGTACTCTTGGCCTCTTGCTCAACAAAAGGTGACATGGAAACATCTCTGAGTTGTCTGCAGTGTGGCAGATATGGCCTCTATTTAGCTAGACAGTAGATTCCCTGTTTCCTCCCTCCTCTTCCCTCTTCTGAGGGAGGGGGCTGAATTATTTTATGCACAGAGGGTTGGATCTGTGGGGAAAGCCAGGGGGGACAGTGTTGGGTTGGATAGCTTCTGGCTCAAGGCCAGACTTACTTTATGACTGCTCCAAGTGTTCAGGGAGGCTACCCTGGCCATCCCAAACAGTAGGTAGCCAGTGCAGACCAGATCCATGGAAGCATCGGAGATTAGCAAAGCCAACGTTTTTCTTTTCTTTGTACTTACTCACCCTAATAGTTTGAGCCTATAATTAGAATGGGGCTTTATTAGGCTAATTAGGAGGTATGAATGATGGCAGGAGGGCATGTGAAGATGTATCAGGGTGGTGGGCAGTAAATCTAAGGTTTTAATAGGTTTATTCCATAATCAGATGGTTTAGAAAGCTGAGTGGCTGGGCTCCCTCCCCTTCCTTCTGCTCCTACCACTCCTTGAAGTGGCCTTCACACTTTGCCGTCCTTGTTCTCGATGCTGGCAGTGATGCCGGGATATGGGGGCTCAAGAAAGAGGGAGGAGACCCCACTAGAGCTTCATTGCCTATGCACACGCCGTCCAGCCTGGCGGCATGATTACCTTGCTGAGAAATCTGTCCAGGCGCGGGGCTGCTGATAGCAATCATTGATTAAGAGGGTAATTGTCCTGAAAATTCAGATTGATCAGAAGGCAGAAATGATAACTTGTGTAACTGTGTTTAAAGCCACGTCCTGTCAATAGAAGAGACTGAGATGTATCGCGCCAAGAGGGGGGCAGAACAGATGGGTGTATGCAGCAGGCGGGTGCTGCCATCCTTCTCTCAGGGCTGAGCAGGATGTTTCTTGTCAGTAACCTGGACTATTGGAGATTCAATCACTTTTATCTCCCCCTCTCTCTCAATCCAAATGCCTTTTCATATTAGGAAATTAGAATTGGCCCTGCTCATGCAAGATTTATTAGCTGTGCTGAGCAGTCGCACTAAAGAGTAAATGATTTTGCTTTGCTGGAGCTTTTCACACATTAGGACCCACTTCTCCTTCCCTGCTCTGTGTCACTGGCTGCCTGGAGGAGTCAGCTCTAGATAGAGAGACTTAGGGAGCAAGGAGAAAATACTACTCTGGCTTGCTTTATTTTTTTTTAATCTCTCAGAGGACCCTGTGTGTCACATTGATAGCCTTCTTTGATCCATAGCAGATCCTTTCCTGGGGTCTAGTGCTATTTCTCTGTAGAAGAGCAAAGTCCCCTTAGGAGATAAGGCTCATTCTTCAGACTTAGATGACTTACCTTGGAAGGAGGGGCTCAAAGAAGCCTAGAGGACTTGGAGAAAGCAGGTGGGGGCAAGAGTGTGTGTTAGGCAAAGATTGGCAATAGAGGCAGAGGATGAAGGGACTGAAGTGATTTTTCTTTCTTAGAACCTTGGCCTGTCCACCTCTCAGACATGGGCCTATATGGGGTGGAATGCCTTTCCAAGCTCAGAGAAGCCACTCAGTGGCTTACTTAGTGGATGCGAGTTTTAAACACAGGCAGGTAACATAGAGTTCGGTCACTCAGGGAAGGGAGGAAGGGCCAGCAGCCACATCTCGAACTGTGTCATAACCTTGGAGTTGAAGGAAGTATGGGCCTGTATGGCCAGTTGTACCTACTGCATTGAGGGCCAGGACAACAGTAGGCTAAGTTGGTTGTAGGGAGGACTCTTCCCCATCACCAAGACTACACAGTCTTTCCTCCTTGCTGCTGCTTCTGAGACCCTTCTTCCAGGCTCCTTGGGGCACTTGATCATGGAGGAACAGCAGTCCCCTTCATCCTGACACACTTCGTATTGCAGATGTCTGATCAGGGCCTGGCAGAAGGGAAGTATGGTGAGTCCCTTGAGGCTCGAGGAAGGCCTGTGGAATGTCTAGAGTTTTTGTGGAAAGATCTCCATTTCAGCATTCTTCCCTTATGGTTTCTTTCTAGGTCCTGCAAAGCTAGCTAGCTTTCTTTCTTTCTTTCTTTCTTTCTTTCTTTCTTTCTTTCTTTCTTTCTTTCTTTCTTTCTTTCTTTCTTTCTTTCTCTTCCTCTTCCTTCCTTCCTTCCTTCCTTCCTTTCTCTTTGTTTCTTTCTCCGTCTCTTTATTTTTTTCTTTCTTTCAAGTTTTCAAGTTATTTCAAGTGAAGGGCTAACTGGGAAAACTGGAGAATTGGGGCTACAAGTGATGGGCTTTCCAGGAATGAATAGTGCATATGGACAGCAGTCATTTGGGCCCTAAAGGAGAGTTGTGTTTGAGTGACAGGATCAGGGAGAAGGAAGAGGGAGTTTATTAGAGAAATGCCTGGAAAAAAAATTCCCTATAGAGTACTGTGTACCACCATGTTCTAAGTATACCAACCATCAGCATTCTACTAATAGTCTGTCTCAGGGCATTGTTGGCTACTATGTGTTCTCTGTCCTCAGAGAAGCCTTGAGTGTTCTGGAAGGCTTCTTCTCCAAGGTTGAGTAGGGCAGAGCAGGGGCAGGGCTCCATTCTGATCCACCACTCCCTGGTGGCCGAGAGCTGCAGTGATGTAAAGAGCTAGCTGCAGCCCTCCTCCAATTCTGATGGATTGTGAAGGCAATGGATGCGTAGTGCCACTGGAACTTCCGCTATGGTGTGCTTCTGCTTCTGCCTCTGAGCCAGGCCAGTCAGCAGCCTAGAATACTGTGTAGTCCAGAGGGTTCATTAAGTCATGAGACTAGGGCTGGTTTGGGCAAAACAAAGAAAGGATGGAAGTGCTTAGGGCAACTTCAACCTGGAAATAGAGGAATCCAGACAATACCCCACTACCGCACCCCTGAGTGGGGGAAACCCCTGAGATGCACCACAGGTGATGAAATGGCATTGCCCTCCAAAGCCCATCAGGGGGAGTGACTGGATTACTTTTGAAGAACTTTAATGATATCCTGGAGAGGACCATCCAGTGGGGTCTGTGCAGAGCAAAGTGGGTAAGTTTCCAGGTAGAGAAGAAGGGACAGGGATAGATTGTGTTATAGGACTGGGGACAATGGACCTGTTGTCCCTGACACACTTCTCCACCATAATTTGGAGGTGTGCCCATACCTATACTTTAGCAAGCCTGAGGGCCATCTACATTCACCTTCTACTGGGGGTTAGGGGCCCTGCATTTGAGCCACCTGGAGCCTTAAGGTGGCAAGGTACGTGTAGGACAGTACCTTAAGGATTGGGCCCCAGGCCTCCCCTGCTCTTGACCCTTTCTCATTCTGCCAAGATAGTGGGGAAAGGCTCAGGTTTGGACTAACAGAACAGCCCTGGTGAAACATAGGGCAACCTTGCTTTCCCCTTACTAGAGCCATTCCTGGCCCACCATGCACCCAGACTCAGCCTTATGGAAGGGCCAGGCTAGTTCTCTAGGCATCATCAGGAGGCCAGGAGGAGACCAGGAAGCCAGGAGACTCATTTTCACTAGAATTTGACCTAAAGCAGGATTGGAAGGGAAGGAAAGAATTTGAACAAAAGTGCAGGCAGGAAGGAGCTGTTAACAAGCCTTTCTTTCTCTTTGGGGATAGAGCAGAGCATAGCGGGGCGCAGCCGCCAGCTCTCCTCAGAGCGGCTCTCTGAGGTAGCTGCAGTCTCTAGCCGCTGCCTGCTCATGCTCTCTCTCCTTTTTTCCCTCTCCTCTTTCTCGGCTCTCTCTATTATGGGGACTTGCTCCAGCTCTTTCTCTCTCTTCTGTCTCTCCTTTTGTTCTCTCTTTGTCTATTTATCACACTGTGAAGGTTGAAAGAGATGTTATTAATCTGGGAGAATGAAGGCAGGATTAGTGGTATGAATCGGATTTTGAGAGGTGTAATGATAGAAAGACTCGCTCGGCTGGCGGCCTGCGTGAGCTTGATAAATGGGGAGCACTCCAGACTGACTTGCGCCTTCCTCCGCGCTGTGCGCCCTGCCCGCTGGGGCGTGCCACGCTCTCAGATCTGCCAGCCAGCCCACCCCGCTCCTACCTGAACCGGAGCAAAAAGCCAAGGGTAAAGCAGACACAAATATCTCCCATCGCACTTGGAGACATCATTGCTTTTAGCACCCTTTTCAAGTGGAGGCCTGTGGAGTTCTCAGACTGTGGGCAGAGGGAAGGGGACCTAGACTTCAGACTGGGGCAGTACCTGCCTGCTTCTGGGGCCTATAGACAGAGCTGTCCTGCCTCAGAAATAGCAGTCAGAGATCAAGGACTGAGAAGACAGACTCTAGACCAACCAAGTCAGACTGGTTGGTCTGACATACACCACACTGTATGTCGTTTGTGATGAGCAAAAGTGCTGTTGGGAGGATTGGGGAGGGCAGTCTAGAAGGGATGGGGTAGACAAAGAGATTAGGAAGTGAGGTAATGAGTAATTACTGAAAAAGTCAGTGATTAAGGCCCTAGTCTCTATGAGGGAACTAAGGTCCTGAGTCTGGAGTTGCCTTTCCTGAAGTGATTTTCCTATTCATGTCCAGTAGGGGGTTTGTTTTTGTTTTTAAAAACAATGCTAAGGATCAAACCCAGGGCTTTGTGCATGCTAGGCAGGTACTCAGTGGCTGAGCTACCTCCCCAGACCACTCTGTGCCCTCTTGCTGGTCTTTGTTATTTTTGAGCCAGGCTTACTACCATGCCTAGACTGGCGTCAGACTTGATCCTCCTGTGTCCAGCCTCCTGAGTGACTGGACACAGGAGATTCTCTCTTCTCTCCTCTCCTGTGTGGCTTTGTTGACATCTTTTCAGTCGTTAGTTTTAGGAAAACCTTGGTTTACTTATTGTAGAGGGGTGAGCACATGCCATGGCACACCTGTGGAGATGGAGAACAGCTTTGGGACTCCTCTCTCTCTCTCCACTTTATGGGTCTTGGGGTTCAAATTCATTTCATCAGGCTTGGCAGCAGTGACTCATCTCAGTATATGTCCTTTACCTTTACACAAGTCTCAGGTGGTGTATAGTGGAGGATGTTCTTGAACTTCTTCTCCTGGTCACTGAGATGCATGTATGTACCACTGTGCCCAGTTTAAGCAGTGCTGGAGTTTGAACCCATGGCCTCATGCATTCTAGGCTATTACTCTGCCAATTGAGCTACATCCTCGGCTCAGTTTTTATAGCTTTGTAACCATAAGATCCCAATGTAGATTTTCTGCTACTTGCTCTCTGGCCTCTTTCCAGGATCTTTGGCTCAGGTTCTCTAACATTTACAACTACTCAGTGTGCACCCTATGTGAAGCATACTGTTCCTGCCTCATCCATCGTAACAGCTTATATGTCTTTTGGAGCTCTAACTATAGCTACAAATTAAGGATTACTTGTGTTGCTTTATAGTTAGTATTGTCTTTGTCCAGTAGACTTGAATCTCAGAGGTCAGAGCTGTCTTGGTGGCTGTATGCACATGTAGGCTGTAGGCTCTCAGTAGATGCTGACAGTGGGTCAGTGTGGTTCTGAAGCCTAGGTCCTTCCCTTCTGTTACACCTGGGTAGAGAACAGACTGTTTGACAAAGGAGATATGGTGACTAGGATGGTGGAGATGTTTGAAAGAGTAGGTTCTTCGGGCCTCAACTCTGAAGCCTCATGTGACTCCACAGGCTTCCATGCTTCCTGAGCAATCTTACCCAACCCCTGCTGCTTTCTTAGGACTTTCTTGTCTCATGTTAGAACAAATGAGCTCTTTACCTATATGGTATCAGTATTCGCACTGAAGGCCATCTGGGTCCTTCCCTGTGATGTCTTTCCAGGCTTTATTCCTTCACCAAAATTCTTGGAAGATGTTGGTCATCACAGTGTTGTTTTGCCAGTGTGTTTATGGGTCTTTCCTTTTGGCTCATATCTGTTCGAGGGAACTGGCCTGGTCCTCTGGGCTTGGTTCTCTCCAGTACAGGGCTTAGCACACAGTATTTGCTAAAACCAATCAGACAGAATACCACTATATGAGCAATCGAGACAAGAGGGAGGAGGATCTGGAATGAATGTTTTGCAGCCCTTCTCTGTTTTCTTAGGGAGGAAGAAAGTGAAGGTGTGTGTGCTATGTGTGAAGGGTGGGCAGATGGTGGTGGCACACGCTCAATAAAGGATTATATTTTAATTTGGAAAGCACTTTAGAAACTTAAAGTGCTTTGCCTAAGTGCTGACTGCTATTAGTGTCTCCTTTTTATTAGGAAAAAGGACATGATTTTTCTCTTTTATCTTCAGGCTTGTCCAACTTCTGAGAGTCAAACTTAGCAAAATGCCTGCCCCTCACTGAGGACTAGTTACATGCCAGGTTCAAAGCTTTGGACTTGAAACACAGAATTCTGCTTTGCAGACTGGTTCTGACACCCCTGAGGGGATTAGCCCTAACAGCTCAGTATCAGGAGAGGGGGTGGGAAAGACAGGGTCGGTCATTTGACATAGTTCAAGCTCAGTCCCCAGCCTTTCCTCTCTCCATCTAGGCTCAGGTGGGGAAACATAAGAACTTAGACTGTTTGGGGGACATGAGAACAACCCAGTGGTTATCAAAACCCCACTTGTCATGTAATGTGAAGGGCCATTCTTCAGAGAAAGAGCTACGACGGAATGGCCCTAGCAAGAGTTGGGTTTGTTCTGCTCTCATCAGGGCTGATGAGACCAAGAGACAAAGGCTCAAGTTGCTGGACCGAGGGATGTTCGAGCTGTCAGAGGCCGGGTCAGAGGGCCATGTGTGCAACAGTAGCAGGAGGACTTCTAGTGTGAGAAGCAGAGACTTGCTCTGGGCCTTACAAGCACTTTAGAGGGCCTTGCTGATTTAGAGGAAAGGTACCACCCCTCCTACAGAGTGATGGTTTGATGCTGCAGGCTCAGGCAGGGGGTCTGGAAGCTCAGCTGAGCTATGTGGCCTCTTTCTTGAGCAGCTACATACAAGCTGGATACCCTGATCTCAGTCTGGATTCAATCACTGTCAGCGCTGGATGCTGAAGATTCTGCCCATGGCAGGGGCACTGGGAGGTGAAGACTGGCTCCGCTTGTTAATGCCCTGCAGTCCCCATCCTAATCTGGTCCTAATCTGGAGGTAACTAAGATGGGGGTGGGGGATGACACTGAGCCTACTGCCTTAACTGGATTTTCATACCTCCTGTTGTTAATTATAGAGATGTAATAATGTGATTAGTGCACGATTAAAAAAAATCCCTGATATGATTACCATGGATTTAATATCACATGATATATCATTATATCGTTATACAGTGACAGATGTAATTGAAATACACTTATTGGAGCCGGGGGTGGTGTTTCATTCAATCCCCAGCACCCCAGGGAGGAAAGGGCTGGCTAAAAAAGAAGCAGTGAGAGAGGAAATTGTAGTGAAAACAAAGAAAACTCACAATGTAGCTCTCACTCCAGGCAGGTGGCTTCTGCTGACCATATTTGCCTTAGACAATGACAGTGCACAGGCAGCTCTGGACAGGCTGGCTTCCTCTGCAGGGGCCCAGGCAGCATAGCTCAGGAAGGTCTCATCTTGTTCCCTCCCTGTAAACCTACCTTGGTGTCCCCAAGTCGCCTCTGACTCAGCAAGTTCCTCCACCTGAAAGTACTCAGGACCCTAATGGTCTCAAATGAGTTGGCAGCTGCCTTCCCATTCTTAGAGCCAAGTACCAAATGTTGTGGACTGTAGACCTTTGGTAGAACCCCTGCCGTTGTGGTGGTGCTGACCTAGCACACACGAGGCAGCTGTCTTGGTGTAGGCAGTGTAAGGTTAAGTACACAGAGAAGCTAATTATTCTACTTAAGTTCTGTTGATTGGCAGAGGTGGAGGCAGCTGCAAGGTCCCTGAGGGATGTTGGTAGCCAGAGAGCACAGTTCCAGCTGGACTTGAGAATGTTGAGTTCTTGTTGCCTGACACAAGAGCCCATCCTATTGCTGCTGTAAGCATTCTGGCCAAGCTTCTGTTGGCCTAGTGAGTGGAATGGGGCTCCCCATAGCTGAAGAGCTCAGGAAGGGAGAAGGGAAGCAAGAGTTGTTTTCACACAGGCATATTTCACATAGTCAGTTCCATGAGTCGCTGAAGGATTGCCATTCTATTGGGTGAGGAGAGATGGTTCTTGAAGGACACTAGGTAGGTAAGAGTTGCAGCCTCCTGTGCACACGGAGACTGTACTCTTCTTCTTTCCTTTCCTTTCCCTCCCCTTCCCTTGGTAGAGCACCAGGAAATAACAGTATAGCCATTGCTCTTAGGTGGTTCCAGTGGATTTGTAGTAGATTGGCAAAGAACTTGAATGACACAGGTGCTGTTCAGACTGTAGGTGGATTTAGAGTCAGCATGAGTCAGGAAAGACTACAGAAAGGCACTTTTGAGTTGAGTGTTGAAACAGAAACAAAAAGTAGGCAAAGGCAGAGGGTATCCTAGGTTGGTGCTTACCCTTGCTTGAGTAAGCATGAGACACAAAATGACAGTGGCAGGCTTGATAGTAGTAAAAAGAAGAGAACTCATACAGTTCTGGCTTAGCCTACCATTCTGGGTTCTGGGAACCCAGAAGAAGAAGCCGTTGGGATAGATATTGACTGTGTTCTAAACATACTGAGAATCAAGTGCATATGTGAAGTCCACATGGAAAGGCTAGGAAAGCAGTATGTGCGTTTGGCATTTAGGTAGCAATAAGAAACACAGATGAGAAAGGTAGAGGAGGTGAAGACAAAGGAGATGAGGAATGCACCAAAGGAAAGTGGTACCAAGTAGGAAAAGCTAGGAAAGGAGAACAGAGTGTGTTACATACTAGATGGCCAGCTGCAGAGGACATTGTGCAGGAGTGTGAGGACCATGGCAGAAACTGAGAGAGCTGAATGTCAAAGAGAGCATGGGAAGAAAGGTTTCAAAGATGAGTAGGTCACAGGATGCTAAAGAAGCTAAGAACCTGTAGCTAACCTGTAGACAAGAACAGCAAGGTGAGGATTGTTGACCTTCCTAGGAATTAAGTGACATGACAGCAAGTGCAGGAGTTTGGGAGGTAAGTGCAGGTAAGGGGAAACAGCTTTGAGAAGTTTGGTTGTTAACGGATGGGCTGTAGATAGATAAGAATGTGGAACATGTGGGCACTTAAAAAAGGATAGTTTTTAAGGGGACAGGTATCATTTAAGCATCTTATACACTAATTCACTTAATCCCGTAGCAACTCTGTGGGATTGGAGCTGTTGTTATCCTTCACAGAGGAAATCAGGACTCAGAAAAGTTCTGTGACTATGTAGAGATTTAAACAAATGCTTCAGTGCAAACAGAAAGGAGCTAATAAAAGATTGGGTTAAGGATTCTTTATTTCTTTAATAAAAAAATAATCATTGGCAATTTTGTACGTGTATATATGTATGTTGGCTGTATTCCTCCATTATACTCTCTCATCCCCACCCTATTCCCTCTGGACCCCTTCTTCTTTCCAGTAGGTCCCCATCCTACTCTCCGGTCATTTCAGGCTGCAGATTTAGAATGAAGCAAGAACCTGAGAGGTGGGAAGGGTTGACACATAAGGCCCAAGTGGGGGACAGGCTGTAAACGGAGTGGTGTGCCCTGTTAGAAAGGAGAGGTAAGAGCAGGTGGGCAAGAACAGCCTCTTCATAAATGCGGAGCATATACATGAAGGAATTATGCCAGTGACTTATTATCTTTGTGAAAATAGGAAAATAGGTTTGGGGTGCTATGGAGTATGTGCTAAGATGGTGATCTTGAATCCATAGTGACCACTTCCCACATAAAAATGTAGTTGAAATAATAGAGTCAGCGATTTGGCCTACTAGAAAAAGGATTGAGGCCCGAAGGGACGGACAGACTGAATACAGTGGAGGCAAAGCAGAGGGAGAGAGAGATTGTAAAAAGTTATATGTCTCTGAGGTCAAGGGGATCTGCAAAGACGAGAGTTCAGAAGGGAAGCAGTCTGGTGGTGATGAGGCCCAGGTTATGGCTGTGGGGAAAGATGGAAGGAGGCAGAAATAGCTCATTATAGATGGTCATGATGAGGACCAGGAGTCAATAAGTTGAGAGGTAAAATTTCCACACTGTGTTATTCTGTAGATATGGAAGTTGCCCATAGTGCTGATCATTTGGAATAAAGTCCCACAGGGAGAGAAATAGTCTAGAAGCAACAGGAAAGAAGAGTTTGAAGATACCTGCAGCGTATATCGAGAAAAGAGTAGGTACTGGCTTTCCAATTATTACCCCACTTCTGATCATTCCTAAATTTAATGATCCCAGTGAGAAGATTCTGAGAAGTTGAGTCACATGAAAACACAGGCTCTTGTGTGGGTATGGTCCAGCTGGCCCTAGCACACTGTCTGACTGGAACAGCCAGAGGCTGGCTAGCACCTCCCTCCTTATCCAATCTCATAGATTCTCTGTGTGGCCTCTTTGAGGGTTATTTTGAACCTCTTCACTTTTTGGCTATCCTAGGATAGTCTCATTGATTTGGCTGTCCTGGGATGACGTCATTACTTGATAGCAGTGCAGGCCTGGACAAGTATCCAGCAACTGGGATGGAATTCGCCTAAGCATTTTTGCAGTAGTCCTGTGATGTGACTATTTCTACACTACTGTGGAAATGGTCACAAACCCCATCCTGTTTCCAAGGAAGGGGAGGAGACATAAACTTGTGATGATGGGACTATGGCCATCTTTGGAAAACATAGTTTTTCACAGTTTGGGTTAGGCTGAACCTGTAAAAGGAGAGAGTAGAGTTCTTAAAGGTGGTTCATGTCTTAGGTGATGACACCACAGGTGCACAGAGAAAAAGTGTCATCTTCTCTCTTTGTAGTACAGATAACCATGGTTCAGAAACTTTTTAATAACTCACTCAAGGTTATAGTGCTAACTTGCAGACCCAGAAGTCAAATGCAGATTTGTCTGACACCTGAACTAAATGCACTGCCTTTCTGCAAGGCATGGACTGCTGGATATACCCTAAGTACACATGGCACACTCAGTCTGCATTTACTTGTGGCCCTGAGTACTCAGTTCACTGGCTGAGTCTTGGTCTCTCATCTTGGGAAATGGCATATAGTCTTGGGTATGCAGGGTGACAAGTCATCCAAAGGTGTTGGAAGCATGCTTCTTTCCTTGTCTGCAGAGTACTGGATATGTTCGTACATGGTGTTCTGGAAGTTTCTAAGTAATCTACTTTTGTCTGCAGTCTGAGCTGGGTTCTAGTTTTACCCACCGCCCTTCCTGCCCTGTCCACCCACTGTCAGGTAGCGTATGGGTGGGCAGGGACAGCAGAGCAGCTGCTGATACCTCTTCTTACCTCTTTGAAGGATCTGATGCTGCTGCCGTTGAGGGCTACTTCATCTATTAAACCCAATACACTTGTCGCAGCTGCTAAGCCCCCGTAAGCCGCCGGGCGCCGTGTTTGTGATGGGACTGACAGTGCATGGAGGAGGCTGATTATACACGATTCCATTTCGCGGGCCCAGCAATGTAATTTCACAGGGCGATCAGCGTTTGCATGTAATAGCAGGCTGTGCTGAGGTGTCAGAATATTAAAGGCGCTAATGGCAAAGCTCCCTGTTACACAGGGGGCCACCCGCCGCGCCTACAGCAGGGCTGTGCAGCAGGCCCGTCGCAGATGGCTGGCCACTAAGCTAATGGGGCAGCAGCCAAGGCGGGCAGAGCCACGAGAGGGGAAAGCCAGCCGGGAGCAGCTCGGCACCTGCTTCCCTGCGCATGGAAATTACAGCGGCCCAGGGGAAGGGAAGCGTGCGTGCCTGCCTGACAGGGTAGGGTGGGTTGGTTCAGTAGATACTGCGTCGTTGAATTCAACTCCACCTGTCCTCCTGGCTCAGCATTTGAGTGCCTGTCATGGACAGAACCTAGAAGCTCCTGTCCTTACAAGTCATCTTCCCCTCTTTAGCAGTCATCCTTCACTTGCTGCTCCCTCTGGCTAAGAGCCACAGGGTTAGGTGCTAGGCAGGTGGGCCTTGATGGCCGACAGGTGCCATGAGGAAGCAGCAACCAGAGAATTTGAAACAGCTCAGGTACAAGGGCTTGGACAGAGCTCTTAAACCAGGTTCCTGTCCCACACTGATCAAGATTAGGCAGCACTTGGCCCCTTCTTGTTTCCCCACAGGTTGAAATGAAAGGAGCAAGAAGAGGAAGCCTCTCCCCGCCCCTGCCATTCTCCTTTGTCTTGGCTACATCTTCTGCCTGGGCTGAAGTGCTCCCTGTTGGCTACACTCAGGCCTTCCAGTAACATTCCTCCTAGCCCTTCCTAGCCTAGCTTTCCCAGCTTCCTCCAGCCCCACAAGGGCTCAGCCTCCTGCTCTGATTTATTGCTGGGTGACAGCCTTGACTTTCCACCCAGAGTCCCCAGAGTCCTCGAAACATGACTTGTGTACCTTGCCCTGAGCAGGACTCCTGGAAGAGCTCTAAGGTTGTGTACTGATGCAGTCTTTTTAGGAGGATGGCAGTCACTGGAGGGAGGGGGCTATGGCATGTGTGGGTATGAGCATGTACATAGTTGAGCTAGTCTCTGATGAATATTGCTGAATATGGGAGACTTCCAAAGGGAATACCAAGGTATGGGTCCAGGGGCAGAGGGGCAGCAGATGTGAGAGGTCCAGAGTACAGTGATGGGAACCTAAGTTCCATTGTAATGGCCTCAGTGTCTCTGCAATGTCTGTGACTGTGACTACTAGTTCTGCCTGATAGGTACCCAAGATGACAGGGGTTTGGTTTGGTTTGGTTTGGTTTGGTTTGGTTTGGTTTGGTTTGGTTTGATTTGGTTTGGTTTGGGGGGTGGGTATTTGAGGTGCTGGGCCTAGGCTGCTTCTGTGAGGCTGGTGGCCGTGTCAGAAGGTTAAGCTCTGGAGGAGGATGTGCCAGTGTTCTCAGCAGGGGCAGCAGGAGGAATCCCAGGCTGAAGGAGAGCAGTTTTAATTAACCGTTTTTAATATCATTTTGGACTTTGGCTGGTATGTGAATGCCCCGCTGGAAGCAGCATTTGTAAAAATTAAATCCCTCTTATTAGGAGCTTGGCAGACCCATGTGCACATGCCACCCCCTCCTCCTGGCCCATACCCCCTGAGGAAGTGCTGGATGAGGCCGTGTCTCAGCAGCAATTGGTTATCATGCCTTATCTAGGAATATGAAACTGTGCAGCACGACACCGCAGCCGCGGTGGAGACACCAATTCATCTCACCCTTGCTCTGACAAGCTGCACTGCCCTTCCTGAAAGGCATCCGTCAGGCGGGACCAGGCTGCACCTTGCCTGCTACTTCTCTCCTGCCTGGGGCTCCAGCTTGCCCTGGTCCAGCCTGGCCCTCCTGGTCTTTGCTGTCCTCCATCCCCCTTGTACGCATCCTAGCCTGTGAGGATCTTGGGGAGTCGTAATTACGGTAATAATCTAATCATGTTGACGTAGGGGGCAAGCATCTAGTGTTATCTGAAGTGGTCTTCCCGCTTAGCTGCGATAAGGCTCAGGATGACGTGCAGATAACGTTGAGATGCCCTGTCCTTAAGCTACAAGCAGAGTGGAGGGGCCGCCACAGCCCTGCCGCCCGCCGCTGTAAGCCGGGAAGCGGCAGCACCTGCTAATGCAAGTGTTTAATATTTGATGGGCTGGGATAAAGCAGGATCACCTTCGAATTGAATTGAGTGTCAGCCGAGAATCTATTACTGAAATTCGGGTGTGATTTGACAGCAAAGTAGACGATGTTATTCTTCACTAGTTACTGCAATCTTCTCCCCGACATCACTTAAATATTTTTTTCTTTGCTTGAGTAAACACACATTATCCTTCTTTTTTCCCCCTTCCTTCCTTTTTCCCTTTTTCAAGGGGGAAAAAAACCCATCCAGCTCGCCTTCGCCAGTCTGATAGAGTAGATTGTTATTTCTTTATTTGTCCTATTAAATGGAATTTCTGATCGTTTAATCCGGCCTTTGTAAGTGATTTTAAAGTACTTGAAAGGCAGCCGCCACTGGTCTCTGGCTCACTGCGCTCCAGCCTCAGCTGGCCATGCTCAGCAGTTCCCCTGGCTGTGCCCACCTACTGGCTATGTCCCCTCTCTGTCTGCATCTTCTTGCTGCATGTATCCTCTTGCTGCCTGCATCCAGGCTCTGCCAGCCTGCTCTCTCCCAACCCCATCCTTCAGTCCCGCACTCAGCCTCTGATCAGTGGCTGTAGCTGTGACTTGGGAGAAGGCAGAGGAG
This sequence comes from Pachyuromys duprasi, assembly GCA_028658305.1. NCBI lineage: Eukaryota > Metazoa > Chordata > Mammalia > Rodentia > Muridae > Pachyuromys > Pachyuromys duprasi. The sequence continues at coordinate 94,160,803 of CM053763.1, forward strand.
AGTTGGCTGGAGTTGAGCTGTAGCTGGTCCCTCCGTGGTCAAGGGAAACGGCTTTGGAGAGTACTGAGTTTTAAATTGCATTGGCTCCTAGTCTCCTGGTGCCTGTGGACTAGGTTCCTAAGTCTGGAAAGGAAAGAAACTGGCCCTCTGCCTACCTAGCCTCTGGGCCCTGCACAGTTCCCCCCCCCACACACACACACACATACACACACACCTTGCTTCTGACCCTATACTGGGTCTTCCCTTCTCTGTGGGAGTGCTGGGTCCAGATGTCGGTGGGCACTCCAGTGCTTATCTAAGCATTGCTGGCAGGCATTTTGGTTCTGTCACCAGCCTCAAGTCACCCACGTTTCATCCCCATTGCCACTGCCTCACATGCTCTCACCTTCCTGCCATTAGAGGAGGGTCAGCTTCATGTTCAGTGACTTTTGAAGTGAAGGGATAGGTAAATGTTTTATTTGGTACCTGGCCCGCTGGCAGAAGCCCAGGACTTTTTTTTGGCAAGCTCAGAAGCAAGAAATCCCCCTCAGCCACACTGTAGAGGTCTAACTCACATAGGTCAAAGTCACTTTCTTCTGGGCCTCAGTTTCCTCATCTGAGCCAGTAGACCTTTCATGCCAGTGAGAGAAGAAGCTGCTGATCCTGCCCCACTGAGGGAAGGCAGGTCCTGTCCCGCCATGTGTTCCCCACAGAGGGAAATTGCTGGAGTCCAGATGGTGTGACAGAGAGTGGGGGGGCAGTGGAGCTTCTGGGGGCCTGAGGAGATCGATGCCCCCAGCACTCTGTCCCCAACCCCGGGAAAACAATTAAGTACAGATCAATGGGTGGCCGCTTTGAATATGCATAAGTGAGCACTTGACCTTCAACAGAACACACACACTCACACTCACACACACACACACACATGCACACACACAACACACCCTGTATTTCCCTCACTGATGCTTGAGTTGACCTGGTGACCTTACTCCCTTTTCATTGAGCTCTCACACAGCACTTGAAGCTTTTCACAACCTTGCCTATGCAGAATCAAAAACAGTGTGACCATAGGCATGTCATTGGCCAGTTCCTATTTTGTTTGTTCTGTCTGTGGGGTAAAATTTGGAGACACTGATCTCGTAGGTCCTACCTTGAGACCAGGTCTTTGTAACCAGTAATACCAAGGGAAGGAGTCCAGCACAGTTGTGGTGCTCTAGAATGAGAATCTGTGGAGGGGTGCAGGGGATAGGGGGTTCTCTGATGAGGGAAGACTCCTCATAAAGACCTTAGCAAGCCAGAATTATAGAGAGGATCCCTGCAGGGGTCACCCCTCGAGGATGGCAGCAGCTGAGGGGGAAAGCCCAGGAGAAAGAAGACATCACAGAAAGAAGGGGTCTTTCTTGCTAGTGGAAAACAGGCTTGATCAAAAGGGAGCGTGTGAGGGGACTCTAGTGAGGTGGGATTACAGGTCCCTGAGGGGAGATGTGGGGACTTGGGAGAGACTTGGTGAGTGGGTCTGCTCAGTGGGTCTGGTCAGGGCCTCTTTTAACCACTCTTACCTCCTGTCTTCCAGGCTTACAGCTTCGCCATGGGCTGCTGGCCCAAGAATGGACTACTAGACATGAACAAGGGCCTCAGCTTGCAACACATAGGCCGGCCCCACAGCGGCATTGGTCAGTCCCTCCACAAATCCCCCTGGCAGCTCGGTCAGTCCCCTGCCCGCATGCCTCAGCCTCTTCCCCTGTCCCCACCACCACCACCCTGAGCAAACAGAGGGTTTCCGTGTCTCATTCAGTATCCCAACCCTATGGAAGATTCTTGTCATTGGCTGGAGGGAGGAGGTAGGGAGGGCAGAGTGAGGACTTTATGGATTGGAGCAATTTGAAAGGACCTCTCAAAACATTTCAGAGGAGACTGGAATATATGTTTGGGGTGAGTCACAGGTGGCCTTAGATTCAAAGTGCTGTCCCCTATCCCCTTTGCCTGCATCCCGCGTTGGCAGTGTCTTCAGGGATGTGGGCACATGTCAGCTTACCCACCCCCCTGTGGAGCTGGAGGAGGCTGTTTAATATTGTTTCAAGTCTGTGGCCACTAAACTGGACGATCAATGGGAGTTAAGGAGATGAATTATTTAAACCTCACCAGCTTTTAATTAGTCTAGGTCCTTCTGACCGATGACTTCGTCCACAGGGTATTGACTCCCCCTTAGGAGCAGCAGCCTCCACTGAGCAGTGCCTGGGTTGGGAGGGGCCACTTGGGGTAACAGGTGGGGTAACACTTAGGGATTTCTGGTTGGGAGAAACTGGAGTGGCTGCAGCTCCACAGAGTTGGCAGCTCTGTGAGCTTCCAATGCGTCAGTGTGAATATGTGTCTGTGTGAGTAGCATGTCTGTCTGGGTGTGTGACAGCTTGCCTGTATGTCTGTGAGTCTGAGTATAAGGTGTCCATCTTTGTGCATGCCTGTTAGAAAAGGGTGTATGCTTAACAATACATCCATGTTTATTTGAGGGCACGTGTCTGATTATGGAAACAACCACCAGCCTGCGTGTGTATCTGTCAGAAGAAAGTGTTTTTTTCTGTGTCTCTTATATTGTGTGTATGTGTGCAGATGCTTCCAAGGAACACAAATGACCAGTTGTAGGCATTGTTCCAGGGTTTGGAGCCAGGGTGATCCTGGTGACATTATGACCTCATTAGAACTTGTTTACTTTTGACAAGGTATCATCGGTAAGGGGTGGAGAGAGAAAGAAACATCAGAATGGTAGACGGTCTCGGCCACTTGCTACAAATTAGCCCCCTTACCCCATTCCACATCTGTCAATGCCCAGTCGGTGCTCAGCATGCTGCAGAGGGAAAGAGCCTGAAATGGGCGCTTCACAGCCAGATGCTCAACTGTTGTGGTAGAAAGGAAGCTGGGGAAGCTTCCCTGTTCTGAGTTGCCAGGGTAGCTTCTACTCCATCTACAGTGCAGTGATTCCTGCGGTGCCCTCCATCATTGCTGAGTACCTGGGGGAGAGGAAGTCTGGGGCTCTGGGGGTACCCTGCTATAACTGTTGTTCTTTCCCATAGAAGGTTTTCCATGTAGCCTAGAGGAGACACCAAATCCAACTAGGTGATAAATCTTGAGGGTTGAGTAGGAAATGTACTAGGAAAAAATACTTGAGTTGAGATCTTGAAGAATAAATAAGTTTTCTAGGTAGAAAAACATAGGAGTAGCATTTAAGCAGAGAGAATGTGTGTACAAAGAAAGCCTGACGACCTGAAAGAGTCCATCATATTGAAAAGACAATTTTAGACATGAATAAATAGTTTCCTAAGACGGAATATTAGCAAATAGTTAATATTTACTTGGATCCTGGTTAAAAGGTGATTCTTCCCTCCCCGAGTATGATTCAAAGGGGATGTTAGAAGACAGAAGAATGCCATAATCAGGGCTCTGATTCCAAATTAATACTGCAGTTTGTACTGCATGGAGCTAGCTCTTAGTAGTTGCTCAATAAAATGTTGTAGCTAGATGGATGAAAAGCTAGTGAGTAAATGGATCAGTGGGAGAGGGATGGAAAGGGAGAGGCTAAGGAGAATAGGACCACTGAAAAGACTTGCATCTATTCAAGGAAGGAGGGCTAGCAGCAATGGAGTCTGGAGGTGGCCTGTGGTAAAGCATCCTCCACAGCGTTGAGCTAAGTGTCCCACTTCTGTACGTCTGGACTAGGGTGTATTTGTGAGGAGAACAACTTTCTCTTGCTTCTCCTTGTTGCCTCTTGAGGCTCAGTGATAACCTTCCTTGTCTGCTCTCTTGGGTTAGGACTCCTGAGGTGGCTTCCCATTTAAAGAACATTTTCCTCTCTGGCCCAGGAGGTAGCTCACGGCTCTGAGTAATGGTGAAGCCAGAAATAGTTCTAGCTTTCCTATACAGAACCCTGAGACCTCAGCTGAGGGGCAGTGCTGCCAGGTTCCTGGGGCAGTGGGAGGGGCCAGTGAGCAGCCTAGGGAACGGCTTGTGTATGGCCCATCCCAAGGTAGGTGCTCAGGAAACTCCCTCTCTATGGTTCTGCCAATGACAGAGGCTGCCAGGGCACTGGCCCTTCTTGGCACTTGGTCTCTGCAATCTGAATGAAGAGGGCAGCCCTGCCAGCTCCTGGCTAGCTCTGAGGTGTGGGTAAGGGTGCTTGGAAGGGAGGGAGGACGGAGGGCATTAATTGGGCTGGGAGAGGCAGGGAGGGAAGGCGTGGGTTTTGAGCAGTGAGGTTAATGGCCCTCGCACCAAAGAGACAGCTTTAATGAGCTTCAGCTGGCGGTGCCCCGAGTTACTGTGCGTGCTAAAAGGGTCGGCTGTAAGAGTTTGATGTGGACTGCTTCCCAGCCCTGGGGTCAGGGGTCAGCTCCTGTCACTGGCCACTCAGGCTGGTCCTCAGTGACATGGTGCTAATTAACTGTGTGAGGAGCTGCCAGGCTGGAGTAGGGAATGGTATGTATATTATTGGGTGGGGGATGAAGCAGCATTGGGTGATGCTAGACAAGAATTGTGCAGATCCCACCACTTAGCCATCTCCTGGCTCTGATAGGCTCTTCCACAATGCCATGGGGCTATGACATTGATGATGTGGAGGTGCTCAGAGTAAGGAGGCAGGCTTGCTGCAGGGGTGGGGTGACAGGAGGAGAACAGGAAGATAGGCTGTGGACAGCGTAGGTGGGAGGAAGGCCAGACAAGTTTGTATCTTGAGTTGTTTGAGGGTAGCCGTGTGAGTATTGGGGCAGGTCAGATTTGAGCTTTGAGAACGGTCTGCTGTTTTGTTTGGGGAGAACTGATGAAGAGTCTGCAGGACAGAGAGGCCAAAAGAAAGGCACAAAAGGTAATTGAGAGCCAGAGCCACCACTGTTGAAACCTCTTTGCCCTGAAGCCAGTGTGCTGCACCTGCGGATTTGTGGGTATGCAACTCAGTGGTAGAGCCCTTGCCAGCAAGAGCAAGGCCCTAGGTTCAGTCTCTAGCACCAAAAGAAGAGTAAGAAAAAAAGAAGAGGACAAGGGGCGTCGGGGAGGAGGAGGAGGAGAAAAGGAAATCATACCAAGCCTTGGGTTTCTTCCCTTCTTTCCTTTCTGAAATATACACAGCAAGTAGCAGTCAAATCTGCTATTGTAACAGAGCCCACAGACCGCAGGTTTCAGCTGACAGAATAACTGGAACAGACCCTGAAATCCAGCTGGGTGGCCCTGCTCTGCGATCTTAGCCCCTCTGCTCTGCTCTGAGACTGAGGAGGGTCCTGCTGAGGCTCATGGCACAGGTGGCATGGCCAGAGACCAAATGGACTCTCCTGGAGCTTGCTGCCCAGTATAGTTTGGCAAGAGCTGAGCTGGCAGGTGGTAGTGGGGGGAAGAGGAGTGCCCCCTCTGTGGGAGGAAGTGCTAGCCTGTGGTCTCCCCCACATGAGTGGGGTGTCTATCAGAGTCCAGTCAGAATGCATTAGCTCTGTGGCATGGATCTCATTAGTGCCCGTGAGAGGTGTCACTGCAGGAGAATCGTAGGCTCAGGGAGACGCTTGTACCAAAAGGAAGAAAGGACAGTGACAGCCTTTTCTCTGCCGCCAAGCTCACTGGGCCTCCCGCCCTCCTCCTCCTGGGGAGGGGGGTGCTGGCTAATGAGCTCAGCTGCAGTACAGCTTTGGCGTCCCCTCCTTGAAGTTTCCTGGGTCTCTCTGAAGACCTAGCCCAGGATTAGCACAGGGGGACACCAGCCCCTCCTCTTGCCCAGCAGGGAGTTCCTTCTGATCACCCTGCTCCTCCACCGTAGGATGGGAAAGGGGGAGGGGCTAGGGTGGGGGAAGGGTGTTGTACCCCTGGAAATGCTCAGATCCTTCTGCCTCTCTTAGCAGTGACCATGTTCTCCTCTCTGCAGAGGATCCTTGCCTCCCTTTCTGCCATGATGTCTAGCCTGGCAGTATTCTTTTCCCCATCCTGAGCTTCTCACAAGACGGGGGGGGGGGGGGGGGAGAGAGAGAGAGAAATGTAAAGACTCTGGCTGAGGGGTCTGCAGGTGATACGTGGACCCAATATGAAACATGGCTTTCTGGCTGAGCCCCAAGGCTTTAGACTCAGCAAAAGATGACCTAAGGACCATGGAGTAGTGGTAGCAGGCCCCTGCAGATTTTGATGTCCCTCTTCTCACCTGTCCTCAACTGTGTCTTACTACTTAACCACCATTACTGTTTTGGTTTTGGCTAGTTCCCTGTTCAGAGTGAAACCGAACTAGAGTGTCTTTCCCTGTACCTTCCCCTGCCATCTCCTTTCTGGTGTGGCCTTGAGAAAGTGAAGATCCAGAAAGTAGGTAGCCATAAGGGATAGTTATCCAGGTGCCCACAGGGTCTCCACTTCTTACCTAGATGGCCCCTGGGAGTGAGGGATACTGGCAGTTACCTCCCTGAACAAGATCCCCCTGCGGCCCATAGGGATATATGTCATTAGAACTGGTTCTTGCCACTGGTTCAGGCTGTAGTCTTCAGCGACAGTGCCAGATGGAAAAATGGATAGAGAGATGGGTGAGCTGATGGATGGAGGAAGGTTCTGGTCTGTGTTCCGTGTGGGTGATGCTGTGAAAGCCCCACAATCTTTGTTCCCTTCCTTCTTAGCCCCAGGCTGGCTTGGCCTTCCCTTGTCTCTCTCTGTATCTCCTGTCAGACCATCACAGACGTAAATGACAAAGAAATCAGAAAGACAGATCAATGCTGGCCAAATTAGCACTTGCAGATAGACTGTGCGGGGATGTCAGCGCCCTGACCCCTGGTGATCTTGCAGCCTTCACCGCTGATATTATGCAAATTGCATCCATCTGGCAGGACCTGTGCGTGCTTGCTGCTCCTACTCAGAAGAGTAATGGGCTGGGGGTGGGCGGGAATGTTGGAGCAAGAGTCAGTGGCACTGTGCCTGTGTTTGTGAGAGCATGTGTGTGTGAGTGTGGTGCCCACCAAGCACTGGGCGGTGATTGAGTGATTGACAGGGCAGATAAGGGGCTGCATTGGATTCCTTTGGGCTAGGGGATTAGGAACAGCTACAGATGGGAGATAACTGGACTTCATTGCAGTTTATTTTCCCCTTATCCCCTCTCCCCACCTTCACTTCCTGAAAAACACAATCTCTGTAGTTTGCGTTTTTTTCATCAATATTTGTAAGTCATTACCACTGGTTTAAGGTGAGAGACAATGTCAGGGCCCAAAGCCATGACTGGCCTCTCTCTGAGTCCTGAATGGGTCCTGCACCCTGAGAATTAATTTCAAGAGCGTCTTACACAGCCTGCCTTCAGGGATGTTTGCAGCTGCCTCCTCCAGCTCTTAGTCCTCAGGTGGCAGCCCCATTCCTCATGACTCTGCCTTATCTGACCCGGGACCGCAAGGCATTCCTTAAGCTAAGGCCACCATAGAGCTGCTTGTGACATCCCTCCCTCCACATTTAGGGTCCAACCTATGTGCTTCTGGCCTTGGCACTGGCTGGGCACCCTGAGACAGAGCTTTCACCCTGATGCAGGGGTATTTGTGAGAAAACAAAATCTCAGAAAGGTTGTCACTTTCCTCAGGCTGCCTGACAGAAAAGCAAGGGAGCTGGGATTTAAACCCAGATCTCCCCTGTAGAAGTTCAGCTCCACCCTGCCAGCACTGCACATGCCACCAGAGCTGGACCCACCGAAGGATCCACCATGGGCAGTGGGCAGATGAGTTTCTTCAGGTCCAAGTCTGTGCACATAGACTCAGACCTAGTCTGTGACCCGCCTGCCAAGCTGATCTCTCCATTCCAGGCGAAGGGGATAAAAGCCGTCTAGGTTCTGTCCATGGGGACCGTGGTGTCTGAGACAGTGGTACTACTGCAAAGACACACAGAGGATAGAATGTACCCAGCAACTGAGCCAGCCCAGAAGCCCATCATAACATGTGGCAGTAGGCCCTGTAGCCCAAGGACAGGGGCTGATGTGGCTTGGGCCAGCTAGGGTAGAGCTGTCACAGAAGCCCTCCAAAATTGGGTCCCTGCTATACCCTCCCACCAGGCAGGGTTGGGAGCTGGGAGTGCTAGGGACATGTCCGAGGACATGTGTGCAAGGGGAACTTGTCCTAATGAGGAGAACATGGCTGCTAGTTAGGCAAGGGGCGGGCAGGAGCTGCAGAGCTGATTGAAGGCAGGGGCAGGGGTCAGACAATTAGGCCCAGATCCGGCTGTTTGATGTGAGTTCTGAGGCCTCAAAGCCTCCCTTCAGCCGGCTCCCTTCGCTCCCTCCTCTCCCTCCTCTTCCCTTTCTTCTTCTGCCCAAAGGCAGGAAGGATGGAAACGCTTATACTCGCTGTTACTATATTAAACCCTGTGTCAGGCCAGCAGGACCCCAGGACTCCTGCCTACAGGGGGCACTCTAAGCCCCCAGGAGGCTCCTTGGACCTTAGAGGGAACATGTGGCAAAAGGCCAAGCCTAGGTCCTGGGAGCCCTGGAGTAGAGAAGCCCCGCCTCTCTCCCACTTCTGAGTTAGAGTGAATGAATGAGGCTGCCCAGTGGGAAGTGGGCTTTAGGCTGTCAGGGCCACGTCCTGGGCCAGCTTCTGCCCATCACAAACATGGTTCACCTGTGCACATTACATGGTCACACACATCTGTAAACAGTCACTCCAGAGTCCTCATGTGTAAGATAAAAGACACAGAGTCCAATAGTACTATCACTCTGGCAATCCAAATCAGAGCCTCCTCTACCCCAGGTGTCATAGCCATACATACTGTCACAGGGCTCTGAGCATACTTTAGGCATACCCACAGGGTCTTTCTTGCACAGGGTCCTAGGAGCCGAGTCCCACCCCCAGGATAATTGGGAACAGCAGTTGGATTTGAGGGGAAGAGGTAACCAGGCTTTCCCAGTTCCTCACTCCTAGGAAATAAATAGAGCTGGTACTGACCACAGAGGGGAAGCCAGATTGTGGGGGCCAGTGGAGAAAGGAGGGTGGGAGCAGAGATAAATGTTAGCTCATTTCTTCCGTAATTAGTTACTCCCTCATCCCCGCGTTGTAATTGTGAACAAGCTGTAATGTTTAATTAGTCTGTAAATGAAACCCCAATTTCATAATGGCTCGTCTGACAGGGCTAAGTGAGCAGGGGAGTAAGTGGAGAGGAGCCAGCAGAGGGCCTAGCATTGAGACTGGGCACAATGGGATCACCTCTCTTCAGCCCTAGTCTGTCCTGTGTGAGGAGCCTGTAGTAGTGAGGCCCGCCCTGTGCACACACATGCCTTCAGTCTCTCCCTGAGCTTCTTACTAAGAAGTAGAACAGAGGGAGGCTCCTTACAACCTCTTTGCCTCCCTTCAGGTCTCTAGTGCAGTGTTTCTCAACCTGAGGGTTGTGAACCCCATGGGGGAGTCAATGATCCTTTTACAGGGGTCGAATATCACATATCATGCATATCATATATTTACATTATGACTCATAACAGCAAAATTACAGTTATGAAGTATCAATGAAAATAATCTTATGGTCAGGGTCATCACAGCGTGAGAAACTGTATTAAGGAGTGGCAGCAGTAGGATGGCTGAGAACCACTGCCCTAGTGACTTATGCAGTCCCAGCTGGGGAAGCCGACTCCGGGTGACCCCAGCAAGGATCATGCTCACCACTAGATTTGACCTCCCTGTCCTCCCTAATCCTACTAAGGAACCAGTGCTTAGCGTGTGGAACCTCAGGATCTGTGTCCTGCAAGCGTGCCAGAGGAAGCCAGTATTGACTTAGGCCCCTCCCATTCCGGTCCACTGCCAAGCAGAATCCAGCATCCATACTGTGCTTACACCTCTGGCCAGACCTGCCTTGGAGGTGTCCTCACTGCAGCCTGTGGTGAGCTGGAGCTGCCGCAGGGGGGAGCCCCAGGCCCCCCCTGCTGTCTCATTGGTCTCTCCCCCATCTCTTCCACAACATGCTTACCAGTGTACATGCTCCCACCCCGCCTGCCACAGCCATAAATCTCAATTTACGAGGGCAGCTCTGGTGGGGGAGGAAGGCAGCTCTGCTAATGACGGTTCCTCAGCCGGATTTTTCATGTTGCACAGTCATAAATTTTTAAGAACAGCATGGGCAGCACGTTAGCAACTTATCGAAGCTGCCTCCAAGCTGGCTGCCTAGCTCTGAGAGCGCAGAGACAGGTGGAGGAGAGCAAGGGAGGCATCAGCAGCTAGGGTGAGGGTAGCCACAGGCTGAGTCTGGAGGTAGCAAAGGAGGGTGGCCAAATCACCAGGCTAGGGCTGCTGTGAGCCCTCAGATAGGTCAGGGTAAGCCAAAGCAGTGAGCTCCAAGGAGCACAGGGTGGGATCAGGAATGTGGTACACAGACCATGCATGGCGTTTGGGAGCTGCTGATGGATGCCTCTGCTCCAGGACTTGACACCATGATGTACGGGGAGCCTGGAGACATATGGATTTTCCAAGTGGCCACTTTGAATAGAATTACAAACCCTAAGCGTGTGCACAGTGGGGCCCATGCATTCTCAGAGCTGTGCTTGCTTCCTAAGCCAGGGGCTTTTAGCATTGTTCTCAGGAGCTAGGGCCCTTGGTCATCAAGAGATCCCTAGGGAAATGCCCACACAGACCATGTATCTCATACATTCATGAGGCTAAACCCATTCTGGTTGAGGCTTGTCCTTTCCAGCTTGAGTGGTCCTGGGCAAGTCATTCTTGCCGTAAGAACTTCTGTTTCTTCGTCCTAGGGGTTGACAATGACACCCACTCTCGGGCTTACTGAGAGTGAGCACTGTGAAGCCCAGCCTTCAAGGAGCTGACAGGTGCATATGCTTATATGCTTCCCAAGGACCAAGCCAAGTGCTCACCTATAGTCCCTGATGTGTGATACCGACTACTGCTCCCAGGGTGCACAGTCAGCAGCCAGCAGGACATCAAAGCTTTTGGAGGAGTGAGCCTCACACCACAGACAACTTCAAGAGGCCACTTTAAGAGGAATCAAGCTGTTGAACTCAGCCAATTTAACTCCTAGACTTGGCCAGATCCCCTTCTCTATGTACTCTTGCACAGCACCCTGCACACCCTCTTTACAGCATTTAATCACCATTATAATTAAGAGTCACTGCTCAGAAGTTGTTTGAGCTCCCTCTCCCCACTAGACCATAAGTTCCCTGAGGGCAAGAACTTGTGTGTTTTCATCTTGTGTCTCCAAAGCATAGCACAGTGCCTGACAAGGGCAGGCGGATAATAAATAAAATGTGCTGTTTTGAATTGAGTTAAATGGAGTTGAAATGGCCCTGGCCCACCCCTGGGTGCCAGCACAAGCAGAGGTGGCTAGGGAAGCGCCTGGAGCTGAGGTGATTCCCATTAGTCCTCATGATTAATTCACAGCCACACTCTGATGGAGTGGGCTTGTCCCCAGTCAGCGCCTCCACTGGGGCCCACCTGTTAGCGACAAACAAACAAAGGGGATAAATAATGCATTGGGAGCCGAGCCAGGCAAGGCAGCGTATTGAAATTAATAAGGATTAGCCGAGCAGCTTGAGGATAAAATATTTACCAGGTGGGATGGGGCTTAGGGGGGCCAGCTCCCCTCCCCAGAGTCCCTTGGCACAGCTGAGCTGTTCTCTAGGGCATCATTGCCTAGGACTGGGGACCACCAGCACCAACACTGCCACTCTGCTGATGACGTCCTTCCAGGTGGTCTCTTGGTGTTGTCTTGGGAAAACCAAGATGCTAGGAAGGAATGGAGAAGGAGGAGCAGACACCTCCAGCACTTGAGAAGCTGAAAACGAGGTCCATGACTGATACTCAGAGCCTTGGCATGTAGAGGCAGTGAGTGGCAAATGTCAGGCTGGAGAATGTTCATCTGTGATCTTGGGCTTATGCTTTCCCCCTTCCTCCAACTCTATACATCTTTCCTGAGGGGCCTCTGTGTAAATAACACCTCAAGTGGCATATTGTCTAGCGGGAAGTGTAAGAAGCAGTCATGATAGGGAGGCCTGTTTAGGTAATTATGGGAGCATACAGAAAAGATCCTGACACAGACATGGGGCCATGGTGCGATGACCCACTGGGACATGAGCCAGCCTAGGACCCAGGGAATGAGAAGAGTGCTGGATGAGAAGTTGGCTTCTGGACAAAGAAGAACATGTGAAAAGGGCTGTACCTCCTGAGAGAGAAAGATGAGGCTAGAGGGATAAACAGGATCCCCAAAACGTTGTAAAGGAATTTAGGTTCTTTCCTAGGGGAGGGAACCACCACCTGAGGAAGTGGCAGTTGCTTTCAAGGTTTAATATAGCCCATTCCTTGAATTTATGACTTTCTTCCACTTCCCAAAAGCTGGACTTAGAGCTGTGCACCACCATGCCTGACCTTTATTCTTATATCTTGGGGGTGGGGGGTTGAGACAGCATCTCTCTTAGAGAACCCTCCCTGGTCTCAAAATCATGGAAATCCACCTGCCTCTGCCTCCCTAATGCTGGGAATAAAGGTATGCATACCTATATCTGACCTTCATTCTGTTTTTGTTTTTTGTTGTTGTTGTTTTGTTTTATGTATGTGAGTGCTCCTCTGCATGTACACCTGCATGCTGAAAGAGAGCATCAGATCTCTTTTTAGATGGTTGTGAGCCACCATGTGGTTGCTGGGAATTGATCTCAAGACCTCTGATAGAGCAGACAGGGCTCTTAACCACTGAGCCATCTCTCCAGCCCCTGATCTTCATTCTTGGGTTTTTTTCTTTTCCTTTTCAGACAGGATCTTACTACATAGCCCTGGCTGGCTATGCAGCCAAAGAAGCCTTGAATTCTGCCTCTGCCTCGTGTGTACTGGGATTTTATATGTATGCCACCACACCTGATTTATTCCATGCTGTAGACTGAACCTAGATCCTTATGTATGATAGGCAAACACTCTACTTAGCTACATCCCCAGGCTCCTTGCAGGCAAGTTTCTATATTTCACTTACCTAGCTTAACTCCTGTTAACATCTTTAATCACAGTACAATTAGCAAAATTAGCATCGGCCCTGTTTTAGTTTGACCATGGTTTCCATTATTTCTCTTTTTTACTCCAGGGTCATTGAAGGGATTTAAGATGGAATGAAATAACTAGAATCATGGTTTAAAAATACACTATTGTGGAAATAATGGCCGTATTTTTGCTTTTACGTAGATGAGGCATGGTAGTTAAAATAAAGACCTAGAGGTTAGTGGAAAGGGGTCAGCAGGGTAGATAATTCTGCTTACAGAGGAAAAAAAAAAAAGTAACAGCTTTAAGAAGCACATGTGCGGATGCAGAGGAACAAGTGCTCACAGGAGCCAGTAGGCTAGCATGGAAAGAGGTGGCAGTGTTACCAAAGCCATACCAGAGCGTGAGTGTGGCTCAAACATAACGGGCTGGGAGATGGCTCAGCAGTAAAAGCACTGGTTGCTCTTTCAGAAGATCCAGGTTTGATTCCTAGAATCCATATGATGGTCCTCAACACCTGTAACTTCAGATTCACAGGGTCCAGTGCCCTCTACAGGTGGCTTCCATGGGCATCAGGCACACAAGTGGTACATAGATATTAGGCAGAAACACATAAAAAATAAAATAGAAATTTAACTCAAAAAGCCCTACCCCTGTGGCGTGACCCTGGTCATTAAAGAAGACAGCTTCAGTGAAACAGGTTGTAAGATGGGAGGTAAGGAAAGGAAAGCTTAAGCATCAGGAGCTTGAAAGGTATATCTCTGAAAGGGACCAGAGTATGGGTACCAGCCAACTGGGAGAGGCATTAAATAGAGTCTGGCTTCAGGAGGGAGGTTGAAGAGTCAGGGCTGGAGAGCACTAGGGCTATATTCAAGAATAAGGGCACTCAGGTCCAGGCCTTGGAATGTGTGCTTGCTGTCTTAGACTGCAGATCCTAGGTGAAGTGGACAATGAGCTTCAGAAGAGATAGCAGCATTGGTCCCCTCTTACGACAGATGCAAATCGATCAAGTATCTGCCCATTTGAGAATGTAAGCTGGAGTACTGGACTGGTAGGTTGAGATTTATGAGGAGGGCAGGAGCCTTGGGGCTGCTGGGAAGTTTATGTAGCACCGGGACTGATGAGGATCTCATTGTATGTACGCTTGTGGTTTTCTCCACACACAATCAATATGCAGGCCTAGAGAAGTAGCTTGAGTTCTTCCAGGCAAGGACAGCCAAAGAAAGGGGGTCTGTTGAGTTGTGGAGATGAACAAGAAAAAGTCTGACATGCTGGACCTTGAGATCCATGTTTAAAGACAGGTGTCCATTATGTCGCTAGGACAGAAAGTGCCTGGCACGCACGCAGTGTCAGCTCTCCCTTCATCCCCAGCTAGAGCCTTCTCAAGTTAGGGCGTCAACACGCACTTGGTCTGGCTATCTTTCAGACTGTGTCTATCAAAGAGGGGACCTTACTTTGAATACTCAGTCTCCCAAGAACTGTGCCACTATGCTTCGATGAATAGTTTCTGATTCGGTTGGGCATGGTCATGTCTCCGAGCTCTTCCAGTGAAATAAAAGGAAATATAGTCTGTGGGAACTCTAGGAATGACACTTAAATGGGAATGATTTGGGGCAGTATGTTGTACTTGTCTTTTCCTGTGCGACCCCTCCTCCTCCTGTCTGGAACACAGTGTGAGAGAGTGCCAGTCTGGGGATAGTACAACAGAAAAGAGATAGAAACCTGAGTCTCAGTAGACTGTGGAACCAGGAAGCTTCTAGTCAGCTGACACTGTAAACCACAAATTTTTCCCTTGGTTTTCGTTTTCTTACCTTCTTTTTCCACAGGGGTTTTATGCAAAGCTAGACTCCTTTAGCCTTTCTAGTAGCATGTTCTATGTCCTAAGATAAGTAAGAAGCAATATGGTGAGCTAGAGAGATGGCTCAGAGGCTAAGAGCACTGGCTCCTCTTCCAAAGGTCCTGTGCTCAATTCCCAGCAACCATAATGGTGGCTCACAACCATCTAGAGTGAGATCTTGTGCCCTCTTCTGGCATGCAGGCACACATGCAGGCAGAACACTGTATACAGTGTGTGTGTGTGTGTGTGTGTATGTGTGTGTGAGTGAGTGAGATCTGGTTAGATGTTTCAAGAGTACAGTAGGGTTACCAGTGTGTGTGTGTGTGTGTGTGTGTGTGAGAGAGAGAGAGATCTGGTTAGATGTTTCAAGAGTACAGTAGGGTTACCAGTCTGATGCAGTGGTGTCTTTTGACCTGTCTCCTCCATGCATATAGGAGGAGACATATAGGATATGCATGTCCTCCATGCATATAGGAGTTCCTCTGCCATTGTCTTCCTGCCTTTATACTTCATATTAGTTAGTCTATTAATTACTTTTCTCATTACTGTGGTAAAAGAGCTGCCCAAATCGAGTTATTTCCTTTAGTGTTCTGAGAGTCAGAGTGTCACTCTCACTCAGACTGGCCTTGAAACCACAGCAGTCCTGCCTCAGCCTCCTAAGTACCGTCATACCTGTCAGGAAAGAAACATTTATTTTGTCTCACAGTTTGAAGATACAGCCTCATAGCAGGGAACACATGGTGGCAAGATCATGAGGCAGCTTATCCCATTGCGTTTGTGGTCAGGAAGCAGGGATGAGTGCTAACTCTCAGTTGGCTTTCTTTCTTTACCTTTTATTCAGTTAGGGACCTCAGCTCATGGGATGATCCTGTTCACATTCAGGGCAGACCTTCCCTTCTCAGTTCAACTCCTCTAGAAAAACATACGCCCAGAGGTGTGTCTTCTAGGTAATTCCAAATCCAGTCAAGGTGACAGTGAAAACTAACTATGGCTGTATGCTTTCAGCTGCAAGAAAAAGGCCATGGTTACCTGTTTTAAAACATATTTAGTATATAGGGAAAGAATGAAAGAAATCTAGAGGTAAGGTAATTGTCTGACTGACTCAGCCTTCCAGGATTGTCCTCAAAAACCTAGAAATGTTTCCATTTTTCTGTAGCTGTTCAGCCTGGTTCCACAGATAACTCCCCTGTAAGCTGAGTGATGGCTTCTGTAATCCCAGACAGGGCGTGCAGATACGAAAACATCTAGCAGAAAACAAAGATCTTCCTGCATACTTCTCTTCATAAGTGTGAAGTTTTCATTGAAGGCTTTCCAGTAAACTTACCTCTGTGTCTCAGAAGACAACACTTGCCCACCTCTAACCTAGTGACTGGCAAGGATCACAGAAACCAAAATTAGCTCTAGTCATGTATTACTGGCCCTGCCTCATTAGGGAGCAATGGCAGGGTGGTGCACAGGCCAGAGGCACATAGAGAGGGTAGAGGTGTCAGTGGGTCCAGGGTCCAGCTAAGTTAAAGATAATGCATATACGGTGGTTAGTGTAGGGATATCTGAATTATCTCAAAGGAAAGAATAGTGGGATACTTCAGAGATTAAGTTTGTTACAATTGAAATGGGTAGTAAAAGGTAAAAGAGAAATAATTCTAAGGTGAATGAGTAGAGAGGCTGATACCACAGTTTCTCAGGTCAAAATGGAAGCTGAGCAGCAGGCCTCTAAAGGAGGAGGCGGGAGAGGGAGACTGCCAGCACTTCACAGGAAGACTTCTGCTAGACTGTATGGGCCTGGGACTCTAGGCCCACTGTCTAAGGCAGTGTGAGTCACCTAACTACTTAGTATCTCAGTGCCTCCATTTTGGAAAGAATCTGTCCTGGGTCTTCGAGGCTACTCTTAAAGTGATGAGAATGCTGACATTTCCTTGTTAGAGCTGCTGACGGCTCCCAAAGACTGAGCTATCCCATAGGGATAGGGTCTTTGTTGTGTATGTTAGGTCTGTTCAGCTGTTCTGGATAGCCAATTCTTTCCTTCCGACCTCAGACTTGGCCATGGGGTTACCTAGATGTAGTCTGCCACTTCTAGCTGTAGCTGTCCCTAGTGGCCCAGCCCCTCCACCTGGGCTGAGAATGGGCCCTGGGAGGCGGGCATCTGTGGTAATGGCCAGAGCAGCGCCCTGTTACTACAGCGTATTTCACTTTTAATTCTGACATATAATGTAATGATCTTTTTTAAGGCCCGATGATATTATCTGCCTGACTAGATTATTGAGTCTTCATCATCTCCAGATAAATTTACGGCCAGGACGAGGCTCAGGATTTATCATCAGTCAATAGAGCTCGATACTCTAACAAGGCGTGTAATAAGATATACATATTTAATGATCCAAGGGGAGGAGCACTAATGGGAGCCCAGACTGAGTAGTCCAGGGGGCTGGGCTGGGTCTCTGCTCTAGGGCTGCCATGGCTACTGGGGGCATGGATGTATTCTTGGCCCTGTGGTTCCCAACTTTAGTCTTTCTTGGGACTGTATGTCTCCTTCCTGAGACCCCAAGGACGAGGGCAGGCAAGCAGAGCCAAGGACAGGCCTGGGCCTCGCCCGCACATGGTATCTCCCACCCCCCAGGAAACTCTCTCCTGTTTCCAGGCCCTAGAAGGGCTAGAATGTTCCCAGACCCGCCTGCTCAGGTCCCTGAACATCAGGGAGAGCCCACCAGGGAGGGAGTGCTGGGGCTCCATGCCTAGGCCATGCTGATGGTGACGGATGGTTTTTCATTATAGCCTCTCAGGTCCTGCCCGCGCCCTGTGTGGAAATTCTATTTATTCCCTAATTTGTAAAAATTCCCTCTTTATCTGATCCCAATCAGGGCGGGGTAATTGGCTCTCTGGGGCAGCGGCTGGGGTCCTTGATGAAGAGCTATGTGGATGTGCCCAGCCAGGCCCCCACCCGTCCTGCCACCAGGGCCCACAATTAATAATGATTTGCAAATGGCAGACAAGCAATAACACAGAAAGATGTGGCGTCCGTGCTGCCTCTTCATTTCCTCCCCTCACAGATATAAATGGCCACAGAACAAAAACCCAGCACTATAAATTCTGGAATTAGTTATTCACTGGGACAAATGGGGTCTGAAGACTACAGCCCCACTCCCTACTACCCCTGCCCTTGCTTTCCCTGACCCAGGCTGTTTTCAAAAGGTCTTCCTCTTTAGATATAAACTCAGCTCCTCAGCCTCCTCCCACCACTCCAGTGACCCCTTCTTGTGTGGCCTGGACTTGGAAGTGATCACTTGGTCTGGGGCCTGCCACTTCCTCAGCAGAAACTGGAGCCAGCAACTGGGATGCAGCTCCACCTCCTCTCTGGGACCTCTCTGGCCGCCTGACCTGGCTTCTGTCCCCATTCTGCATTGGGTGTGAATGGAGTTGATGTGTCCTGCCAGGCCTGGAAGTCTGGATCAGAGCTGGTCAGACCAGAGTTGTCTCCTTTGGCATTTGGGATCAATCCAGTCATTGGCTTGGCCAAGTCTGAGTTGGGCTCCTGACAGCCAAATGCGGTGTAAGTGACTGAGGGGCTGAGGCTGTGCTTACTGGTCAGGCATCTCTGGGAGGTTGGCAGAAGCATTTCCGGGCACCATGCCCTCTCGGCCAGGCACATCCTCCCCCCACCCCCCAAGTGGCTGTGAGCTGGCGGGTAATGGGCGTGTAATGGCCTCATTTCCATGCCCGGCCTCCAGGAGCGGCGGTAAGTGTTTGATTGCCTTAATTTCCAAACACATCATTATCCTAGCTTTACCAGCGCTTAATAAACACTTTATGAGGATTTTTTTAAAAACATCTTCGGTCCGCATACTTCTCTGAAGTGATAAACTCTAATTAAGTCTAATATTTAAAAATATGGTAATGGTGAGTTGTTTGAATAAGTGGACTGCATTTCTATAATTTCATTATTACGTAAAACACGCTAATTATTTGGAGCACGCTTATTACAGAGAGAGAAATCGCCTGCTAATCAAGATGAAATTGCCTTTTCCCCTTATTGTAGAACCACCATCATCCTTCACCATCAGCCCTGTGGCATCTCCAGGCACCTCTGTTGGGTGGAGGGTGATACAGGGAGGGGCCAAAAGGGGTCACTTTAGAGTCGAGGCCATAAGCATCCTGTCTAGGAGAGGGTTGGAAGCCATAAGAGTGCTAAGTGGGAGAAGAGGAAGTGTGTATCTGGAAAGAATGTCATGCAGGCCAAGGCGACCATGAATGGGGGCGGGGCCCAGGAGACTGTGTGAACTAAGACTGACCCAAGGGATAGAGAATGAGTATCAGGATATTAATTTTAGAATAACTAATAACTAACAGACACTTAAATATTTCACAGATAATTCATTTCATTTTTAAAATAATCCTTTAAAAGAAGGAGTTGCCATAATTATTCTTTTCATTATAGAGAAAAAACCAAAAGCACAGAAAAGTTAAAGTTCAGGAACTTGCTTAAGTTCCTGGACCAAAGAATCTGAGACTAGATAGGGGTCTCTGCCTTTTAAATTCTAAATTCACTGCTCTGGCCCCTTTGAGCTGTCTTCCGATGTTGAATGCTGTGCTGGGCCCCCATCATAAAGCTGTCAAACTTAACGAATGAAAATGTAGAGCAACCAGGTATGGTGACACGTGCCAGTCACTCCTAGCAAAGATGGGATTAGGCAAGAGGCAAAGGTGAGTTTGAGACCAGCCTGGTCTGCAAAGTGAGTTCCAGGTCACCTAGAGAGAGACCCTGTCTCAAAATATAGAGGAACAGCAAAATTTGAACTTAAAATAACAAGCACTTTCCAGTGCATGTGCCGTGTTGGGCTGGGACAGCCTTTAGTCTGGCAGTCCTTTCAGCGTGGCCTAGGGCACCCACAGCACTTTAATAAGGGCACTGTTGCTGCTGGGTATCTAGGTCGATTGAGCACAAGGTCAGTGAGATTCTAAAATATCAGCTCAGAGTTCTTGTGGTCTCCTCTTTCTCATGCACAGGTCCTGCTCCTTGCAGTTTCTTTCCCCTACTCATCCCTGCACCCGAGCTTTGCTGACCTCTGCTCCATGGGCTCAGACACCATCCCTTCCCAGTCCCTAGAGACTGCCAGAAAGGGTGAAGACAGGAGTCTGAGGCTACAGTTGTGGGTCTTGACATCTGTCTGCATGCTCCTGTGACCACACTACCTTAGCCTCGTTAATGTCCACTAGTAATGACATCCCTGATTCCCCAAACTGATTTACCCTTTTGTTTTGCTTTGTTTCTCCTCCAAGACAGGGTCTCCCTATGTACCTCTGGCTGTCCTGGAATCACTGTCCCCTTTGGTGGTCATTTTGTTTGTTCTTTTTATTGGTTCCAACAGTACTGCAGATATGATAGAGCTGTCATTTCAGAAGAGTACAGAAAGAAAGGACATTTAGTCCATGTTGATAGGTCAGTGGGTTCTGCATTTTAGAGCTATTTCTTACCACACACAAAATGTAATTCCAGACAGATTAAAAAGCTAAATAGAAAATAAAGCTAAAGCAGGAGTGATGGTGCACACCTTTAATCCCACTACTCAGAAGGTAGAAGCAGGCAGATCTCTATTAGTACAAGGCCAGCCTGCCTGGTCTACATAGTGAGACCCTGTCTCAAAAATCCAAATAATGGGCTGTAGAGATGGCTCAGCTGTTTAAAGCCCCAGCTGTTCTCCAGGCTACCCAGGTTCAGTTCCTGGCACCCAGAACTGACTGTAACCTCAGCTCCAGGAGGTCCAACATCCTCATCTGGCCTCCACAGGCACTGCATACATGTAATACACAGACATACGTGAAGGCAAAACACCCATATACATAAAATAATAGCGATAATAAAATATAGCTGAAAATGTAAGTTTGGGGGGGGGGAGGCTTCTGTGGGAAAAGATGTACACATGTGAGCTTGATACTGGGTGTCCTCCAATCATGCGCCACCTTCTTGTTTGAGATAAGAGTCTCCCACTGAACCCCAAACTTTCCCAATTCAGCTAGACTGGCTGGCCAGCAAGCTCGAGGGTCCTCCCCTCCGCCTCTCTAGTGCTGGAATCGCAGGCATGGACTGCATGCATGCAGGTATGCAGACACCACTGGCTTTCATGTGGATACCAGGAGTATACTTTATCTGCTGAGCCATCTCCTTAGCTTTTTTTTTTAACAATGGGCTAGATGAGTGCTTCTCAAACCAGACAACTAAGCTTTGAAAGCCTAATCAAATGTCTTATAATTTTAGGTGACTTATAAGAATCCTACTTAATTCGTCCGAAACTAAATTCATCATTGCTTCCCAAGTTCCAACTTCTCTGGGATTACTTACCTCAGTGAATGGCACTAAAATCCTACAGTAATTTGTCTCCTAGTCCTCTCAGGAAAACTTACCTCTTTTCAAGGAAGATTTCATTCTGTGTGTGCACACATTTGTACCCACAAAGGCGGAAGTGAGAGGACGACTTTTCTCCTTCCGTAAATTCCAGGGATCAAACTCAGGCTTGCACAGAAATTGCTGTTATCCGCTGAGTCATCTCGGTGGCCCACAATTTTATTATTTTCATTTTTTGTTATTGTTGTTGTTTTTCCAAGACAGTGTTTCTCTGTGTAGCACTGGCTGTCCTAGAACTTACAACCTGTAGACCAGGCTAGCCTCGAAAGCTCTGGGATTAAAGGCGTGTGACACCACTGCCCATAAAATTTTATTCCTTAAAAACTCTTGCCTCCAGTCTTGTCTTCACACTGTCAACATACCCCACCACAAGCCTGGCTGTGGGTCAGCCTTTCAGGTATGAGCCATAGTTTAATCTGCTCACTAATGATTCTGCCTTTAGTCCTGACCTTACATTTTAGGATGACAATTTTGAAACCCAGATCTGGTCTTGTCATTCTACTGCTTAAACATACTAGTGTCTCTACTGTACTACCTGCATCAAATCCTTGAACTCCTTAAGTTGCCATTTGGGTTCCTTGGGTTTCCTCTAGTCAGTCACTGCTGACTTGACCACCCACTCATATCTTGTCACCATACCCAACTCACTCGGTGGAGTTAGTGGTCACACCCTACACATCACTTCAGTTGTGTGTCTGTATTACCTCCTCACCTTAAAATCCTAACTTTCTGGGCCAGGGCCCTCCAACCTTTGCATAGCTTTGTTCTTCCAGGAATCTATTCCTAAGCTTCAGAAAGAAGCAGGTAGTTTTTCCATGCCTCCTTTTTCATAGCACTGCACCTATTATGGGGCTGTCCTTGAGCTCTGCAAGTATAGGGAGCTAGTCTTGGGTATCCTCAGAGCCAGTATGGCCCATATACACCCAGCATACAGAACATGTTGGCACTCGCTGAATGAAGTACATGAATGAAAACCCTTGGCTTACTTTCCAGGGGTTTCTTGGACCCTTTCCTTCATGAAGGCTGGTTCCAAGTACCTATCCTAGGACTCACTTCCTGTCCTCTGTTCTTAAGTTCCTAGACTAGTGTAACTAACAAGCATGCAATGCCACCTCAGGAGGGCTCCTTTTTGTGTCCTGAGGGATCTCAGCCACCCTCCCAGCAGCAGCTTCTTTGCCAAGAAGCTCTGACTATGGAGATACCCAACAGACTTAGCCTTCCTTTGCTTGCTCTGCCATCCCCTCTGAGGGACAGCTTGTGTAGCTGTCACCCTTCCATCCTAGTCTTGTCAATATAAGAATATTTCTAACATCAAGAATGTTAATGTCCAGAGGGGAGGGGGGAAAGCTCTCAAGCTCAAACTGATGTGGCTAGCCTTCTAGAACCTGAAGGTAAAGAGGCCGCCATTACGGACATAATCCAGCACCTCGCCATCCCATGTCATAGCACACTTGAGCTGGCCTGATTAGCTCTGCAAAGGATGCTAAAAAAGGTAAAGCTGCCAACTAACCCTAATGGTCTTAGAGCTTCAAATCTGTCTTACCTTTCCCTACTCCCAAAAACCCACATGGTGGAAGGAGAGAAATGACCCCAAGTTGTCCTCTGAATACACAGCTATACACAAGTAATAAATGTAATTAAAGCAACAACAACAAAGTCTCCAAGTTAGGGAAAGAGCCCTAGCCTTGCAGTCTGCAACTGCCAGCTTGCAAGGTGACCTGGGCAAGTTTCTTTATCCCTTTGGGTTTCCATGATAGTAAACCAATCACCACAAATAAGACCTCAGGATCTGCTGTACACAGGTTCAGAAGTGAGTCTGTAGTAAAGGCAACTCGTTTTAGCATGTGTACCAGCCAGTCTGTCATCTAAGCCATGCACAATATAGCACACGCTTTCTCAACACTGGCTCATCTGGCCACACAAAACAGCTATACAAAGATGCAAGTGGTAACACCTTGTTCAGTGTTTACTGTGATGCTGTGGCTATTCTCAGCCCTATGGGGTTACCTGGGGCCTAGGGAAACAAAGCACTTGCCAGATACTCACGGGGTACAGCATTTTCAGAAGTTTGTACTGTCATGGGCTTGTGTGACTCCACAGCATGCTTTGACATTTTCAGAAAGCAATAAATGCTCCTCGAGATGATAGTGCAGAAATTTGGGGCAAGTTACAGGGGTGAGGCCAGGAGCAGCAGGGCTCAGTTTTTGCCAAGACTGAGTTACATTAAAAGATTTGCCAGGCCTGGTCACACTGACCTGTAGTCCCAGCTACAGTGAAACCTGAAGCAGGAAGATTGTGGTCCAAGGACTGTCTAGGCTACTCAGTGAGTTCAAACCTCCCATGGAGACTTAATGAGACCTTGTCTCAAAAAGTAAAACAGGGACCAAGAGCTAGACATGGTGGCACATACCTGTAACCATAGCACAAGAGGTAGAAGCAGGAGGACCAGGATAACAAGGTCAAGGTTATCCTCATCTATAGTAAGTTTGAGACCCTGCTTGGGGGCGGGAGTGGGGGTGCTGAGGTTAGGGTACAGTGGCAGTGTCTGCCTTGCATGTACACTGCCTTATATTTAAGCCCAGAAGCACTCAAAGAAAAGGGGTAAAGTATAGGATGAATGAGAAGGCTCAGTGTGTGTAACCGTGTCTGCCACCATACCTTCTGACCTGAGTCTGATCTCAGGACCCACCCAGAAGGAGAGAACCAACTCCCACAGTTGTCCTATGACCTACACACACGCACAGTTAAAAATACATGTGTATGTGTGTGTGTGTGTGTGTATGTACAGACTTTAATCAAGCATGGTAGTACATACCAAGTGCGGAGAGGCAGAAACAAACAAATCTCTGAGTTCCAGGCCACCCAGGACCCTATCTTAAAAACAAACAAACAAAAAAACCCAGATTTTAAATAGAGGGCAGGAAGAACTACTGAAGGAATTTAAAGAGGGAAGGATAGGATAAGATTTGTATAAAAGGGGCTGGAGAGATGGCTCAGCATTTAAGAGCGCTAACTGCTCTTCCAGAGAACCTGGGTTCAATTCCCAGCACCCACCTGGCAGTTCACATGTGTCTGAAACTCCTGTCCCAGGGGATTCAACTACCTCATACATGCAGGCAAAACACTAATGTACATAAAATATTTTAAAAGATTTGTATAAAAAAAGATCATGTTGGCTACAAGAAGGTACATCTGAGGGACAGATCAGACTGTTTTAACTAATCTAAGAAGAATTACAGGGTGTGGACTTAGAGCTGCCTGGCTGCTGGAGAATGGAAGCATTTGATCAGCAGTGGTTCTCAACCTTCCTAATGCTGCAACCCTTTAATACAGTTCATGTTGTAGTGGCCCCCAACCATAAAATTATTTTTGTTGCTACTTGGCTGTAATTTTGAACTGAGAAGTGTCTCCATTCCTAAGACCATCAGAAATATGTGTTTTCTGATGGTTATGACCCACAGGGTCAGAGCATAAGGAAACCAAATCTACAGAGGTTTCACACCTGGTTAGATCTGACCAGTGTGAGATGTTGACCCCTTGGAAGTTTCCATTGATGTACATACAATGCCAAATTCTGATGTTGAGAATGCAGGAGGAAGAGGACAAAACATGGGGAGAACATTCAGTATTGGGGGTGTTTTGATCCTGTTTATCTGGAGAGAACTATGTGAAGATTTGAGTTTATAGTAGGACTGGAAAGAAAGGTCCCGGTTGGGGAGGGTAGCCTTCAGGAGTAGCCAGAGCTCATGATTTGGGTGAACTTGTGCCATGTATGGCCAGGGGATAGGTCAAGACAGAGGTGTGCAGGCATCTCCTGATATAGGTAAATTGGTACTTGCTCAGTGGTGGTCTAGGTCTAGCTAGGACATTGACTTAGGCCAGGGGAGGCAGATTGAGTGATTTGTCCAGCAGTAAGGGAGGAGTCAGATGAAGTCAATAGAAAACTAATTTTCTTTTCTGCTAGAAGAAATGAGGTGTGTGGCCGCTGGGTAATTGCAGATAACGAGGGGACTTATTCTTAATATGCACAGCGGCCATGGTCTCCAGGAGGAGACAGAAAGGATTTCAGGTGCCCTGACAGAGCAAGGTTTATTTGGGAAGAATATTCCTCTGTGCCAGGTCCGTCTGCCCCCCATCCCCGCCTCTCAATAATGCCATCACTGCATCTGGCCCCACGACTCCCCAGGCCTTTCTCTTCCTGTCATATTCCCCTGCCAACTGCTAGCTCCTCCTGTCATCCCCTCCCTCTGCCCTCTACCCCCACAGCACTGGCATACTCACTAAGGGAGACAAATGACAGGGCCTTAGCTGAGCGGGGTGCGTGTCCGGCCCATAAACCACGGGGATGGGTCATGTCTGGAGTTGCCATGGCCGCCGCTACCCACCCATCTGTCTTCTCCCCATTCTGCCTTAGAGCAGACCAGCCCTCTTGGTTTGCTGAGTCCCTGGAGAAACACAGTATCAACTCCCCATACCTCTGTCCACTATAGTTGCATACATATCGAACACTTCTAAGACAGGATCTCATATGATCGGCCTGCCCTAGACCCTTGGCTAATGAGACTTTTGTCCTTAGCTCGGGGGTGGAGGGGGGTACAGGGGGGTACAGGAGTCCCCTTTCCTAGGCCATTGACAAGCATGGAGGCTCGATGGAAGGAAAAGATTCCAAGGCCTCCTGACCTCACCACTACCCCTCACTTGATTATGCCATCAGTGTATGGTACTTCTGCATCATAGCATCCATGAAAGGAGACTAAGGTCTAGGGACAAGGAAGGGAGGTGGGAGACAGTTGGAGACTGCTCTGGGAAGCTGGACAAGAAACCCAAGTAGATGGACAGTGTCTGTGCTAGGCTTCCTAAATGATTCTCAACCTTCCTAATGCTGCGACCTTCTAATTTGTGAACCCCCACCATAAAATTATCAAGTTGCTACTTCGTAAGTGTAATTTTGCTACTGTTATGAATTGTAATGTAAATATCTGATATGCAGGATATATGACCCCTGAAAATGGGTCATTCAGCCCCAAAGGGGTCATGATCTACAGGCAGAGAGAAAATACTGCAATAATTAGGACAAGCTCTGAGTTGCTGCCCTTCTTGCATCTAGTAGAGCAACTCCAGTCCTGGCCAAGTCCCCAGAGTCCCTGCAGCCTCCTGGCTACCACAATAGCTTATAGCATGGAGCTTTTCATAGGCCAGTATCAGAGAAACTGATAGGGCCTGACACATACAGGCTATTTAACCTGGGATTTGAGCAGAGACAAGGTCTCAAAAGGTGACCAGCTGCCAGCCTACTGGGACAGAGGCAGGATGTAGGTTGACTAATGGATAGGTCTGGTAGGGCAGACAGCACATAAACCAGGGCCTTCCCCAGCCTATCTGGAGCTACATGGGACAGGTATCCAGGACAGGTGTTTCCCAGGGTTCTGGGACACCCATGCCAAGTCTTGTACCTTGTCACCAGTTGAGTTTGGCCTGGGCCACATTCCCCCCACACACAAGTGCCGACAAAGTCACCCTGGCCGTGGGTGTGATAAATGGCCGCACAATAATGAAATGGAGACATCAAGGCGGGTGGCGGAAAGACGGAGTGTGGCGGACAGGCCGTCCCCACGCGGCGGCAACAAGAAGGATCGCCCAGCGGCCAGGGGCCGTCAAGGGAGAAATTACACATTTACTCTGCCTTTTTCTTACTGCGACGGCGCCCATACATCACCGCTGGGGCTGGGATGGGACACAGCGGCCAATTTCCAGCATGAATTATGGGACTGAGAAGCACTGAGTCCAGGCTTCCAGCAGGCCCAGTATCACCCAGCCCAAACCAAGGCTGAAGATGTC
Organism: Pachyuromys duprasi; assembly: GCA_028658305.1. Classification (NCBI taxonomy): domain Eukaryota; kingdom Metazoa; phylum Chordata; class Mammalia; order Rodentia; family Muridae; genus Pachyuromys; species Pachyuromys duprasi. The sequence continues at coordinate 94,187,786 of CM053763.1, forward strand.
CTCGTCCTCAGGTTATGGCTCCTGAATCTGGCCCCTCTCTAAATGTCTTCTCTTCTCTCTAGATGACTGCAAGAACATTGCCAACATCATGAAGACACTGGCATACCGAGGCTTCATCTTCAAGCAAACATCAAAGCCCTTTTGATTGGCAGAGGACAGGATGGGGCAGGACAGGGTAGCTGCTTGGCCCAAACCAGAATCCTCCTCTCCCTCACTAGAGGGAAAAGGGAGAGTGGCACAGCTCTGCGCCCCAGAGTGTCCCCAGCTGCCCTACGGGCTTGTGCCCTGCGTGAGGGCTTGGCCACTTGGCCCCTCTGGAGCAGACACTTTGTGCCCCCCCCCCACTCCCACTCCCCAGTCTCAGCCCAGTATTAGCCCCTGCCATTATGGGCCTGGGCTAGGGGGAACCCAGGCACTCACTGCCTTCTCCCTGGTACACAGGCTTCTGCTGGGGCCGCCGAGCCCCCCCCGTGCCCCCTCCTATCCACAGTGCATGGTGTGTGGAGCCCCCAGGGCTCCAGGACAGATCAGGCCCTACCTTGTGTCCGCCCCCACCCCCGCTGTGAACGTGCCACTGAATAAAGTCGGGGAATCAAGGTCCCGGGGGTGTGGCGCCATCCTTGTATGTAAGGCTGTTGCTGTGCTGGTGCTCCAGCCTTCATCTCCACACAAAGCCGTCAGCACGTGAGCAGCTGGCACTAAAGATGTACAGGCTGGGTGTCGAGCACAGGGCCCTGGCATCTGCGGGTAAGGCCATGGTAAATATAAAGCCACAGGTGCTCGAGGTCTGGGCAACAGCCTGAATGTGGGCACCGCAGCCATTAGGGACTCCCTACAGTGATGGAGTGCCACAGTGTCACCCCAGCCAAGGGTATGAGGAGGTAAGGAAACAGAATCAGCCCAGGCCAACTTAACAGCTCTATTTACACCATACCACCAACCCTGATGGCCCCTCATGGTTTCTTGGCTTTCTTCACAGAAGATGAGCTGGAGGCAGATTCCCGTCGTTTCCGCTGAAGAGAGAGAAAGTGTTGAGTTAGTGGTCTCCGAGGTCTGACTCAAGGCTTAGTGTCTGTCATTCTCAGAGAAGAGGCCCAATGATCAACCCACTGCTCTCATCAGCCTCTCCCCTCACGGTGGCAGGTGGCAACCATTCCTTGAAGGCAGTGGAGGGAGTGGGGTCTCTAAAGATGTAGAGCCAGGGCATGCTCCCCCAGGCCTGTCCAGGCTCTTACCGAGTTAGGTGTGAGGGGTGCACCCACTACATCAATGATGGTGTCCTTGGTGGGGTCCAGACCAAGTCCAGATTCAGACACTGCGGGCTCAGCAGAGGCTGGGGCTGGGCCCAGTGCTGGCGCGGCAGGGCCCCCCAGCACTCCTGCTCGGGCGAGGGCCTCGTGCCGGTGCCGCAGCATCTGCAGCTCGTATTCACAGTTGGCGCAAGCCTGCTTGAGCTCGTACAGTAACACCAGGTCACTCCGTAGCTCATTGAACATGTGCACCAGCTCCTCTGTGGGGGTGGGGCTGAGCTCTGCAAGACCAAGCCAGACTGTGCCTGAGGCCCGAATATGAACTGCCCCCCCGCAGAGCTCCTGGGAGGAGGAGCTATCCCATAAGGCTTGATGCCACTCACCCACACCAAGTTCCAGCAGCATCTGTTCCAGCGCCTTGATCTTCTTCTGACCCACAGAGCTAGGCAGCTTCATCTGCAATGACCAAGTCAGCTAAATCCTCCTCCACCCCGTGGCAGGAGACTTAGGATGAGGGGGTTAAAGGAAACGAGGCACACAGTTTACTGCTGGATCTGGCTGAGAAGTGGAAGGCAACCTCAGCTTGGCCATGCCAGGAGACCTGACACGGCCACCTCTGTCCACAGCCCCCTTTCCCATTGCTCTACACTTAGCAGCTGTAGAATTAGGCCATTTGGAGCCAAGGGCCCAAACTTGGAGTGAGATAACTCACCCGCTGGCTCCGTAGTGTGACACCTGCCGACTTAAAGTCTGGAAACTTGATGCCTGCAGTCTCAGGAACAGCCTGAGGAAGAATTATAGAGTCTTAACGGTCACAGGGAGTGAGCAGGGGGCCCACAGACTCAGGGTACTCTAAAAATGCCCGCCAAAGCTGGCGACCCCGTGCCAGATGTTCCCTCCACCCTGAACTTGCTGGGTCAGCCTCCACACCGGCTTCTCGGCCTCCTTCTTCTGGGGCAGCTTCTTCTTGGGGGCCTTGCGCTCTGTGCGCCGCTGCTCAGCAGTGGTGTCTGCTGCTGTGATCAGCTTCTGCAGGTCCTGGCTGCGTTTCTCCCGCTCTTTTTTCCGGGCCTCGATCTTACGCAGCTCCTGTAACAGGTACTCCTCCTCTGCCACCTGCAAAAGCAAGAAATGCTTTGGCATGCATGAGGGCTGCTGCCCAAGCAGGGAGCTGAAGGGATACAAGGTTATTTATGAGGGAACCAGAAGTAAGGAGACTGCAGGGGAAGGAACAGGGAAGGGGCTGAAGGTGAGTAAGCTGAGCCATGGATGGTGGGGAGGCAAAAGGTTTCAGGAACGGAGAAGAGGTTGTGTGTGACCTGCTCTGGGGTCCGATTGTAAAGCCGCTCCAGCTGTTCCTTCCGCCGTCTCTCATGACCAGCATCAAATACCGGTATTTTGAGATCTGTGCCTGGCACAGCCCTCACGTTGGCAAGCTTGGCACAAATGTGGTAGTACCTCTCTTTCAGGTCTTCCACAGAACGTTTCTGAGAATCAAGACACATGGGATGAACACTAAGGAGCACGTGGAAGAGATGGCAGGAAGGTTGGACACTCAGGAAGTGCACACCAGCTCACCTTGAACTGCTGGTGGTCATACCGATCGTGAATGACCACAAAGCGCAGATCGAAGCGGCGGCTGAGGTCAAAGAGGTGGTCAGTCTCTGCCTTAGTCCATGCGTCATCATGAAGGTAGAGCTGGTACTCTTGCTCTGAGTACACCGGCACCTGAACCGTCTACTGGCACAAAGATATGGGGGCTGCATACTTTGTCATAAGTTCAAGTAGGCTGTCCATGTGACCATGGCCCTTCCTGTTTATTAGCAACCCCTGTACCCCTGCAGGGGCAGCCTGTGAGAAGGAAAAAGACCCAGTATGATTGGCCAGAGGCCCCTCCCTATAAGGCTCTGGGTCAGTGGCCTGCCTGATTCACTTCAGGATGACTTACCATCTTTGGAAATGGGCCACATGCCTCTGCCTGACTCGTAAGCACTTCTATGGCACCCAAGGGTCAATTCTAGAGTCACAAACCCATCAGACAGAAAGGCCCAGCGCCCCTAGGCCATGCAGCTCTTGTCTGAAGCACTACTGCCACCCAGTGGTGACAGTGGGACTTGCCGATCTCGGAGCACTACAAAGCTGGCTACCTCCAGGGAATCCTATTGCCAATGCCCCTTCCACTCCTGGCCCACATTCCTCCTCTTGCCCCAGGTCTCTCTAGAGTTACCAGCATCACCACAAGCTGGGTCATAGGTCAGAGACACAGGAAGGAGGCAGTGCTAGGCTAAAGCAGGAGGATTCTCATGAATTTAAAAGCACAACAGGCTCTTCTTCAAACATCTCCAATCTAGACCTCAACCACTGTCACCAAGGCCAGCAGCAGCAGAAGCCTGGGTTTGTTGTTATTTGGTGATAGTATATTTTTCTGTTTTGTTGTTGACACAGCCTTGGTAAGTGGCCTTAGCTGGCCAGTACTCTGTAGCAGCCAGACTGGCTTTAGCCTCCTGCCTCATCTCCCAAGAACTACTGGGATTACAGGCACGCACCACCACACCTGGCACAGGGAAACACCTCCTAATTCCTACTTTTTACTTCTTACCTGCAGAATCCCCATCTATCCCCATGACTATAACCCATTCAGATGAGCGCAGCACCATCACTGTTTCTGCATTAGAGAAACAAAACCACCTTCCCACTCAGGCCTGCCTTCAGTTCTCTTCCAATCAATTTTCCATCTCAAACAAGATCTGTACCATGCTAGTTTTGGGCAGACCAATGCAGTTTGTCAGAACTGGCCCACAATAATAATGGAAACAGAAGCACTTTTATATGTCACAGCTGCGTGCACATTAAGGTAATATAAACATGAGCGCACGTTCTCTTAAAATCCTGTGTCTTTCTCAGTCTCTGCAGGGCTACAAATAGAAGATATTTCGTCAGTTCCTTGGAAAAGTACTGTTCTGGATAAAGTGCCTTCTAGATACCTCACAAACTCAAGAGCAAGGCTTCGTCAGTTCATTTCACACCATCAGGGCTGAGTACCAGTGAAGAGGCACTGCACAGCAAAGAACATGTGGCCTGGCCTCCTGTGGCCACTAGCCCTTGAGGGCCCAATCTCTAGCCAAGCTCATTCCATTGACTTTATTCTTTTTTAAAATAATTTGATTCTTATTTTATGTACATTAGTGTTTTGCCTGCATGTATATCTTTATGAGGGCACCAGATCCCTTGGAATGGGAGTTACAGACAGTTGTGAGCTGCCATGTGGGTGCTGGGAATTGAACCTGGATCCTCTGGAAGAACAGCCAGTGCTCCTAACCACTGAGCCATTCCGCCACCCCTCAATTTTATTCTTAATTCTATATTCCTTCTACCAACAGAACATTTTCATCCTTTTGACCTCTCCTATGTTCTCCTAGTAATTTTTGTGTGTTGTGTGGGAGAGGGGAGAAAGAGGGAAGGAGGAAAAGAAAGGGAGAAGGGGAGAGAGAGAGACTGAGACTCACTACATAGCCCTGGCTGAACTGGAACTCACTCTGTAGACCTGGCTGATCTCCAACTCACAGAGATCTGTCTGCCTCCTGAATGCTGGGATTAAAGGTGTGTGCCCCCACAAGCAGATAATTTCATTTCATTTTAAAATGTCCCAAACTTCAGGCCAATATTGTTCTCAAATCAATTCAAGAAGATAATCAAGGGGCTTGAGAGATGGCTCAGTGGTTAAGAGCACTGACTCCTCTTCCAGAGAACCCAGGTTCGATTCCACATGGCAGCTCACAACTGTAACTCCAAGATCTGACACTCTCACACAGACATACATGCAGACAAAAACAGCAATGCAATAAATTTTTTTAAAAATTGAAAAATAAAAGACAATTCATTCATTAAACAAATACTTATCATAAGCCTGCTAAGTCTGTGTTGGGGTCACAGTGCTAACATGGGTCACCTCTGAAAGCCAACAATCCAACTGGAAAAAAAAAACTGGTACTATGTGGTAAGTTTGATGATAAATATGAGGGTATAACAAGACCAACCTGGCACAGAGTTGGTCAAAACAAAGGTAAACTGAGCCTAGTCTTTTAATTTTTTGTTTTGCTACTTTTGTGTGTGTGTATGTTGGGAAGGGGAGAGGAGTGCGGCTGTGGAGACCAGAAGAAGGCACTGGCTGTCCAGAAGCTGGAGGCTGAGGTAGCTGTGAGCCCCATCTGGCTCCTGAGCACCAAGCTCCAGTTCTGGAAGAACAGTAAGCACTCTTAATCACCAAGTCAACTCTCTAGCCCTGTGCTGTTTTGCTTTTGTAGCCCAGGCTGGTCCTGATAGTGTGTACCTGAGGGTGACCTTGAACTCTTGATCCTCCTGCCTCCACCTCCCAAGTGCTGGGATTACAAGTGTGCACCGCCATAAAAGGCTAAATCTTAAGGTTAAATAAAAGTAAACCAGTGAGGGAGAACAGAGGGGACAACGCAAGTACAATACGAGGTAAAACAAACAAACAAACAAGCAAACAAACAAAAACAACAACAAACACCCTAATGTGTAGACCTGGCTTCTGGAAGCAGACTGGGAAACAGCTGAAAGAGACGAAAGGAGCTGATGCAGCAGTCAAACCAGCTGCCACTGGGAGTGAGCCCTTCTGGGAGCCTAGAATTTAGCCAGGTGTGACAAGATCCAATGTAGTCACTTTTAAAGAGATTGAAGGCCCTGTTTCCAGACTTAGGTTCCATCCCCAGCACCCACATGGCGGCTCAGATCCAACTTTCTCCTTTGGCCTCCCTGGGCACTGCATCCAAGTGATGCACAAACACACACAAACAAAACACTCATACACATAAATTAATTTTTTTAAGGTCCCATTTCTTGTATCTAAGACCACCTGACAGCAAGGAAGGCACTGGGTGAAAGAAGAATAGGAAACTAAACAGCTAACTTCAGCAGTGGTGGAAATGTGAAGCCATAAGCCCAAACTAAAGCAGCAGAGAAGGTACAGGCCTAGAGGCTGGAGGAATAGGAAATCCTGGAATTGGGCATGAAGGGCCAAGGAGGATGCCACCATCAGCGATTCCTGGACTCACGGCCTGAGCAAGGAGAGTCTGAGAGTGAAACTCCTCAAGAGGGGCAACTGGAAAGAACACAAATCCATTGAACTCTGATTCCATTCTTTAGCTTTTGGTCACCCAGACATTTCCAAAATTCATCCAATACTGACATGACTCTACTTTAAAGTCTGTGGGTGGATCCTCAAAGGCATGTGGGTAAAGCCCAAGTTCTTAAGCCTAGCTGTCACAGGCCACCTGGCACGGCCACGGTTCATCAGCCGCAGCACAGCAACCTCCACAGCACCCTGCATGGAGCTTTAGGCTTTATCAGCATGGAAACCCCCAGAGCATCCAATAAGCATAACCTCTAAAATTCTTAATTTTTAAATTATACTTTAAGTTACATTTTTATTTAGGGTGTGTAGAATATATTTGGAGGTCAGAGGACAACATTTCAGAGTCTGTTCTCTCCTTCCACCATTTGGGTCTCAGGGATCAAACTTGACCACAGGCCTACCTGCTGGAGCCTCTGGGCCCTTAAATTCTCTTTATATTTTTCTTCACTGTGTTCCATGTTCATGAAGGGGAAAAAAATTCATTGCACTATTTAGTAATATCATCAAGAAAACTTCTATAACCTTCCAGCCCTCTGAATAGCTTTTCTCCCAATAGACTGCAATTGTCCCCATAGTCCTCTATCCCTCAACAACATGATGTTTTTGTTTTTAAGGATAGACACTTAGATTTATTTTGTTCTCAATGTTTAGGCCTCAACGTGCTGGAGCAGTAAGTACTATATACAAATTGAGTATTCTTTTCTTAACATGTTTGTCTTGCCCAACCCTCCCCCCACTTCCTCTTCACTGAGCTTTATCAATCTTGCATCTCTAGTTTCTCCACCAATTGGACCTGAGGGTCCTAAGAATGATGGTGGAATGAAGGAAACTCTGGTTTGGGATGGGGATGGTGGAGTCATATTTGGCTATGCTCAGGCTGAGAAAGCCTACAAGCCATCCAAAAGAGGGTATCCAGGCACAACGAGAAACATCGGCCTAAGAAGAGTCTGAGTTTAAGCCCCTGGTCGTTTTCAGCTCTAATTCTAGACTGTTCTGAGCCACACTGTACAGTGCCTTAGCCATGAGCTATCCAATCCTAGCCTTCTCTAGCCCCTTTTCTCAATGGCTAGATGAGACAGGAAAAGGCCTTGCTTTCGATAAGGCTCCATACTCTAGACCAAAAAAATAATAATAATAATAATAACTGATCTTGGTTTAGCATACAGGATGAAGAAAGAGCACAGGAAGAGATTTGATTGGTAATAAAACAGAATTAGCAGAACTCCATCTCAATGATTAGACATATCACAAGGTCTAATACCACCTTTCTAGAGAGGCCCTCTCTGACCACCCTTGGGGCTGACAAGGTAGCTCAGAAGGCCAGACAACCTGAGTTTGATCCCTGGGGACCATGCGGTTAAAGGAAAGAGAAAACTCTCACAGGCTGTCCTCTTATTTGCTGGCATGTGCAAGTCCACATACAAAATAAATAACAGAAAGGCGGCCTCTCCTATACCTATAAACACTCTATTTATCTCATTTCATATCCATCCAAATGCCAGTTCTAGCATGTATTACAGCATGTATCTGAATTCAATTTATTTCTTTACATGTGTGCCATCTTCTTCCCCTTCTTCGTCCAATTGTTGATGGCTAAGAGAAAGGGCAAAGTCAAAGATGAGTCCCCAGTCTGTAAAAGAGGCAACTGTGTGCAATGGTCCCTCTTACTGAGTAGGAATAGAGAGAGGATTACGAGTTCTGTTCCAAGGTACCACTGTGAGCCACCCATGGGAGACTCAGAAAGGGATGCTAGTAAATCAGAGCTTCTGGGATGGGGCCATTAGTTTCTGAGGAGTCACTGAAGCTCAGGCTAAATGAGAACAATGAAGTACAGAGGAGAAGAGAGAAGCACCTAGGACACAGCTCTGAGCAGCAGCAACATCTGAATGGCCACAGTAGATCCAGGGAAAGACAGACTCCACTAGGCAGAGATCCACAGCACCTGACCTAGAACTGAATGGGTAACCATGGTTGGGACTGAGCACACCTGGAGCCAACCCTAGGAGATTGGAAAATTCATGTAAGAGGCTCAGATGGGTTTGGCTGTACCTGTCTGCAGCTCACCTTATTGAATCTGGCAAAAGGGTAGTCCTTGCCCTCCTCCGCTGCTCGTCGCCAGTGAAAAAACATAGCGCCATCCTTTCGAGCTGGATTGGTAAATGGCATCCACTTCCAAGGCCGAACCTTCTTGGACCCCAATTTAGCCTTCACTGTGCGATACCCCTGACCAGTGTCACTGGGTAGTAATGGGGGTGCATCCCTGGCAGTGGAGGTTGGGGAGATGAAAGGTTAGAATCAAGTGTGTGAAGACTAAGCCCAAGAAGCTCTGTCCACCCTGAATAAGAAAGTCATGTCCTGGAGCACACACTGAGCTGCCCTACAAAATCCCTGGTTGGGATGAGGGCTGGGGAAAGAAGTGGAGGAGAAAACAGGGAAGTAGGGATGTGCCTGGCAGGAGGGTAGTACACAGGGGACTTAAGATTCCAATACTTGCTTTTTGTCAGAGTAAAGCAAAGCATAGACCTCCCGATGCATGCCCTCAGGCCTCTTGAAGGTCAGCGTCTCTGAGGACTTCTTGGACTTTTTCTGGGAAGAAAACCACAGGAAAGAAACGACAACCTAGACCTACTCTTAGCTGAATATTTTTTTTTTTTACCCAGAACAATCTCTGAACAAACTAATGCTGAAATAAAGTCATAGTAACCCACTCACAGGAGTACCTCCACCCTGTCTGAGCATACCATTCCTCTCCCCACTCTGACCTCAACTGAGTAGTGCCAAGGAAGAAAATCCTTCCCTCACCTCAGGACTGCCACAATGTCTTGGTCTCTCTTCCAAACAACTTACAAGTGTCACACTGCCTTCATCCTCTCATCTCTTGGTCCCCACCACCTCCCTGTGTCCTATCTTCTTCATCACATTAAGGATGGCATACTTTTTGTTCCACTGTGACTCTTTTATCATGCCTCTTATGATGGCGGAAATATCACTTCTATCATCTCTCTTCTGGTGTCACTTCCTTCCCATTCCTTCGCCAACACCTTCACCCTTACTTCAACGCCCTCAAATGCCCCTGCTACCTTATCCGGGTTGATAATATCCTTCTTGCTGATGGTCCCAGAAGCGGCATCTCCCTCTGGACCCCCGAGCTCTAGGATGTCCCGTACATCCGCGCCCGTAGCCATCACGCCTGAGAGATGGGAGTGCACCCTGAGGTCAAGAGTCAGTACCTGCAGAAAGACCGTGCTACTCTGGGGGGTGTGGAGGGGCGGAGGGGCGGGGGG
>CM053763.1:94197574-94222873 GCA_028658305.1 Pachyuromys duprasi
AGTTTTTTATCTAGCTCTCTGCAAACCCACGGACAGAAACTTCCGGCTGTGCGTTGTAGAAATGCGACCGTCAGAAACACTTCCGGTCGGTGCTTGGACAAAAAGGAGCCGGGTGGCAAACTAGTGCGAAAACTACTGCATGCGCTGAGTCGCTCAAGTGGTGAGTCCGCGTGCGGTGTTCGCTGCTTGCTTCTGACGCTTGCCTTCTGTCTTGCTCCGTTGTATCCCGGGCAATAAAAAGAAAGCCCAAAGAGAGCTCTGTAACATTGGAAAGTCACTTAATTTCTCAAAACCCATTTCAAACCTACTTCTTCGTTAACAAAATGAAAATTTTGACAGTACCTGCTTAACTGAAATTCCAATAACACATGTAAAATATTAACACAGTGTCTGGGACATTATATTTTTATTAATTAACTGGATTAATGATGGTAATTGCCTCTGCTCATTAAGTGCCTCTCTACCAGGTATTGCCATTGTACTAAGCTTTCAGAGCGCAATTAAACTAACTTTCTCCAGCTGTCAAAAGAACTGTCAGTGCGTCTCTGTCTCTCTCTGTGTGTTTGTGTGTCTCTTTGTCTCTCTGTCTCCGAATCTGTCTCTGTCTCTTTCTCTCTCTCTCCATCTATCTATCTGCTTCCCCCTCCCAGTCCCACTTCTTTCTCCACTGCCTGAGGGTTTTACTGTGTAGCCCATGGTGGCCTCTTAACTCATAGCAACATCCTGTCTCTCGAGTGATGAGATTACAGGAATGAGCTACCAGATCAGGCTTTTAGCTTCTTTATTTAATTTAGGACCATCCTAAAAATGAGTTGTGGATCTTTACTCCTTTTCTGCTCCCCCCCCCCACTGTGCAGTCAGCCTGACACAAACTAGAGCTATCTGAAAAGTGGGAACCTTAATTGAGAAAATACCCCCATAAGATCCAGCTGTAAGGCATTTTTTCAATTAGTGATCAATGGAGGAGGGCCCAGCCCATTGTGGGTAGTTCCATTTCTGGGCTGATGTCCTGGGTTCTACGTGAAATCAGGCTGAGCAGGCCATGGGAGCAAGCCAGTAAGCAGCACCCCTCCATGGCCTCTGTATCAGCTCCTGCCTCCAGGTTCCAAACTACCCTGCTTGAGTTCCTGTCCTGACTTTCCTTGGTGATAAACAGCAACATGGAAGTGTGAGCCAAATAAACCTTTTCCTCCCCAACGTGCTTTTTGGTCATGATGCAATAAAAACTCTAACACACACACACACACCCCATATGCATATGTGCTTAGATTGTTAATATTTAGGTGTGACCCAAGCCCTTGTTTTGTTTTTAACAAGGGAGTCTAAGTATCACTTCAACCTCCTTAACAATTATTAGTCTACTTTCTCTTGACTCCAATATTTTTAGTTCATATCTCCCTCCTGCCTACCCCCAGTGTGGCTAAACACAAAATGATAGACAATATTAAATCTTGGTAAGGATGTAGAGCAACAGGAATCTAACACATTGCTGGTGGGAGTTCAATAGTTATAGCCACCTAGAAACATTGTTTGATCCTTTCTACTAAAGTTAAATATACATAGACTTCCTGTCACAGCAGCTCTACTCCTGAGTATATTCTGTATATTCATGAATATATTCTGATGAAGATAATTGCTAATGTTCATCAAAAGATATAAACAATAAACAAAGGCTTGAGAGAAAACTCGATGGCTAAAAGCACTTGCTGCTTTTCCAGAAGTCCTGGGTCTTGTTTTGTTTTGGTTTGGGGTTTTTGTTTTGTTTTAGTTTTTTTTTTTTTAATTTTCAAGACAGGATTTCTCTTTGTACCCTTGGCTGTCCTGGAACTTCCTCTATAGACCAGATGGCCTCGAACTCATAGAGATCTGCCTGCTTCTGCCTCCCGTGTGCTGAGACTAAAGGTGTGCGCCACTGCTGCCTCATGGAGGACCTGGGTTGTGTTCCCAGCACCCACGTGGTGGCTTAGAACTATCGGTAACTTGGGCTGGGCATGGTGGCAAATGCCTTTAATCCAGCACGTTGGAGGCAGAGGCAGAGGCAGATGGAGCTTTGTGACTTCAAGGACAGCCTGGTCTGCAGAGTGAATTTCAGGACAACAGGAGGATCACCATAAAGTTGAGGCCAGTCTGGACTACCCAGTAAGTTTCAGGTCAGACTGATCAAGAGTTTAACTTCATCTCAAACGATAAAACAGAAAGACAGAAGACAGAAAGACAAACAGAGGAAGTGGGGAAAGAAACACAAACAGCGGAGCGGGCTCATCGGCTGTGAGCACCTGCTGCTCTTGCAGAGGACTGGAGTTCGGTTCCCAACATCTACTTCAGGAGGCTCAAGAGAGCCTGGAACTTCAGTTCCAGGGGATCTGGTGCCCTCGTCTGGCCTCTGAGGACAATACATGCACAAGCACATACACGAAAATAAAAATACATCAGAAAGTGCCCTCATTTCAACCTAGGAAAGCAGCAGGCACAATGTCCATATCAGAGATTAGAAAAGAGAAGAAAGCCTTGGAAGAACATAGGATTCTCATATTGTATTAACTGTTTAAGAAACTAAGAAGAGGGCTGGAGAGATGGCTCAGAGGTTAAGAACACTGCCTGTTCTTCCAGAGGTCCTGAGTTCAATTCCCAGCAACCACATGGTGGCTCACAACCATCTGTAATGAGATCTGGTGCCCTTTTCTGGCATGAAGGTGCACATGCAGCCCAGAACACTATATATATAATAAGTAAAATCTTTAAGAAAAAAAAAAAAGAAGAAACTAAGAAGAGATAGAAAGCCACCCAAAATAGTCTCCTAACATATCTTGAAACCAAAGCCAGACAGAAACAGTAAGAGGAAAAGAGTTCATGAATCAATTCAAACCATGAGCCTAAGTAAAATGTGAACAAATAAAATAAGCAGTATATTAAAAGAACAACTGACTGGGTGTGGTGGCACACGCCTTTAATCCCAGAACTCAGGAGGCACAGAGGCAGGCAGATCTCTGTGAGTTCAAGGCCAGCCTGATCTAAAAAATAAGAATAAATCCTAGTAAAGCCAAAGATTAGTAAATGATAATGGTAATGCTAGAATGGTTCATCACTAAGACACAGGTCAGAGCCTGATACAGCGGCTCACATGTGCAATTCTTGCACTCAGGAGGCTGAGTTCCAGGCAAACTTGTGTGTGTTTTACTATGTTTTACAAACACACACACACACCACATAAATTTAAATAAATATTTTAAGAATAAAATATATGCCCTGTGCATATAGCTTAGTGGTAGAGCATTTGCCTAGAATGGGCACTGCCTTGGGTTCAATCCCCAGCACCACATACACACACATAAAAGACACTTACAAGCTGGGCTGTGGTGGTGCACACCTTTAATCCCAGCACTCAGAATGCAAAGGCAGTCGGATCTCTGAGTTCAAGGCCAGCCTGGTCTACAGATCGAGTTCCAGGACAGCCAGGGCTACACAGAGAAACCCTGTCTCAAAACAAAACAAAACAAACAAAGGCATGTTATCAACTTAATTTACTGAATAAATTCAACATCAAATATGACTGTCTTGATAAATTCAACTCCCCGTGATGACATGATAGAAAAGACTCTCCCAACAAACTAGAAAAGGAATAGCTGACAGTGAGAGGTGCTGGTGAAGCAACACAAGCGCTCTAGCTGGAGCTCGAGGCCAGGCAGGACCGGCCTCAACCACCCCTACCGTTCAAAATGGCACCAGGGTGTTCTGATAATTCCGTCAGAGGACTGTGAGAGGCCCGGGCGTCACAGAGGAGGAGAGTGTGGTTTCACAGGTGACGGTGACGCTCTCCCCGGTATAGAAAAGCCTAAGAAAAATCAATCTTCAAACTATTACCGCTAATAAGAGAATTCAACAAGGTGACTACCTACAAGATCAATGCACAAAAATCAATAGCTTTCCTATATACCAGCAATAGCCAATTAGAAAGTGTAATGGGAAATAAGATTCTATTCACAATAGCAACAAAAACTATTAAGTGCCTAAGAACAAGCCTAAGAAGAGAATTTATGTCAGATCCTTAAGGATAGTTCAGCATTAGGAAACCCATCAATATAATTAATCACAGTGATAAAATAAAATTGAAAGCTACATAATCGTATTATGTAGCAGCTGGAGAAAAGACAAAAACCCATTTCTGGTATAAATCCTGAGTGAAATGAGATGATGGTGGCCTGGAGGGATTTTGTTTTTCTTTCAGAAGTTAAAAAGAGGCATCAAGTTAAATGGCTAAACATTAACACCATTAAATATGTGTAAATGAGGGGACAGTTACTATCCTTTGAAAGTTACTTATGTAAAAATCCCGTCCAGAACTTGGCGGTGGATCCGTCTTCTAGAAGGCTGTGTTCTAGGATATTCCAGAACTCTGTACTCCTGTCCACCTCTCCCACAAACCAGTCTGCTCAACTGCACATCACCAAACGGCATGGAAGCCGCAGTCTCACCAAAGACAAGGATGGGTCACAAGGCTCTTTCTCTTCTCTAACAGGGTTCTATGTAGCCTAAGCTGGCCTCTAGCTAACTCTGTGATGAATGGATGACCTTGAACCTCTGCTTCCTCTGCCTGGGAGTACAGGCAGGCAACACCAAGGGGGGCGGGTGTTATGCAGGTTAGAACCCTGGGCTTCATGCACTCTAACAACTGAGCTACACCCCCCCCCCCACACACACACCCTCTTCTTCCTTCTTCCTTGTCAAGACCATCACCAAGAGCTATTCAGATACTGCCCATGCTGCACCTGTCCTCCTCAGAGTGAAGGTCAGCCTACTTCCTTTTTTTTTTTTTTCTTAGTCTTGGAACTCTCTCTGTAGACCATATTGGCCTCTCAGAGACCCATCTGCCTCTACCTCCTTAGGAAAAAAAAATTGTTTTGTTTTGTTTTTTAATGTTTTTCACTATAAAGAAATAAGTCAGGCATGGTGGTGCATATGTTTAATTCCAGTACGTGGGAGGCAGAGGCACTTGGATCTCTGTGAGTTTGAGGCCAGCCTGTTCTACAAAGTGAGTTCTGGACAGCCAAGGCTACACAGAGAAACCCTGTCTCTGAAAAAATAAAGGGGGGGGAGGTGGAGAGGGGCTGAAGATATGGCTCAGAGGTTAAGAGTTCAATTCCCAATAATCACATAGTAGCTCACAACCATTTTTAATGAAACCTGGTACCCTCTTTGGGAGTGCAAGTGTACACGCAGATAGAATATTGTATACATAATAAATAAATAAATACATAAATAAATAAGTGAATAAGTAAATAAATTAATATTTTTTAAAAAGCAAAACAAAAACAAAAAGGAAGGAAGAAAAGAAAGAAAGAGGGTAAATGACTTTTCCTGCAACCTCACCACAGTGTTCACTTCTGAGGAGGCTGAGGCTGCTCTGGGGTTGGGAATGCCCTCCCAGCATCTGCCTCCCTGTTTGCCTGCACATACTGAACCCTCATCTTAAGCAGTGAAGGAGTGACCCTAGCAGAGGACAAGGCCAGTGCCCTCATTAAAACAGCTGTGTCAATGGTGAGCCTTTTGGCCGGCCACAAGACTGGACAGTCATTTTCATCCTCATGGCTACCGAGCTAAGAGGCAGAAACAAAGAGAAGAACCTGAGGAATCTGGTGATGGTATGGCTTTGGTCTTTTTGACTAAATCTATATTGTTAACGTGTGCAATAGAAAGACGAATTCATTGGTCTGAAAAAGAAATGAAAAGAAAGTGTGAGGAAGTAGATGTCCAAGATAATTTAAACATTATACAAAATTCACAGGTACATGACATCACATCCTCCATAAATAGGTTCGTTTTTCCGGGATGTGGTGGCACACACCTTTAGTTCCGGGTGTAGAGGCAGGTGGATCTCTATGAATTCAAGACCAGCCTGGCTTACATAGCAAGCTCCAGAAGAGCCAGGGCTATATAGTGAGACCCTGTCTCAAAACCAATACCAAACAAAAACCTGTACTAAAAAATGTATAAAGCGGTGATGGAGAGACAGCATATAAATTAGAGCAATAGAATGCTGATCTTTTTTGAAGGTGTGATAGGGTCAGGAGACTTATTATACCGTTCCCGCCAGGTCCAACATGTTTGCAATTTTCCATAATAAAATTGTATGACTTCCCTTATATATCTTCCCATTTGAAGCCATTGAACTTTAAAGATCAAGTGTCAGTTCAAATAAAATTTTATATAAATTACTTTCCCGGAGTTGCTTTCTTTGGTCTTGGAAGCCTTTTAACAGATAAAAGTTAAAATATTGTGGAAAAATAAAAGCCCATTGTCACAGTCTGTTAATTCCATATGCTTCCCACGAGAAGGGTAAATTGTTACGTGTCAGTTTTATGGGATCCGAGCCCCAACACAGGACAGTTCCCAACGGGCTCCCTGAACTGTTTTCACTCACAACACCTCAGACACCCGTGTGTAGACTTTTTACTCACACAACCAATTCTCCGTCTCTCCAAATGCCAACTGGGTACCCTGCAACTCAGTTCTGATGTGAACTACCTGGGGTTAGCACAGACTGCCCGCTTGAGGCCGCATTCTGCCCAACCAAAGCTAATCAAGGGTCCCCACAGTTCCCTCCTTAGGTTTAATAACGTGTTTAAATGGCTCATAAAACTCAGGGAAACACTTCACTTCTGCTTATTGGCTGGTTATAAATGATACAAAGGGCAGGAACAGCAGATCTGCAGCCCCAGCACTCGGGAGGCAGAGGCAGGGGGACCGGGAGTGGAAAGATAACTTCAGTATCATAGGGAGTTCAAGACCAGCCTGGGCTCTCTGCCACCCTGTCTGGAAGGAAGAAAGGAAAGAAAAAAAAGGAAGGAAGGAAGAAAAAGGAGAGAAAGGGAGAGAGAGAGAGAGACAGAGAGAGAAACAGCCAATGAAAAGAAGCCTTTCTTTTTTGGTTTTGGGGGTTTTGTTGTTTTGGTTTGGTTTGGTTTTGATTTTTTTTTCAGACAGGATAGTGTGTGTGTGTGTGTGTGTGTGTGTGTGTCCCTGGCTGTCTTGGAACTCGCTCTATAGACCAGGCTGGCCTCAAACTCAGAGATCTGCCTGCCTCTACCTCCCAAGTGCTAGGATTAAAGGTGTATGCCACCATGCCCAGCCTTTTTCTTTTTTTCTTTTAAATCAGTAAGGGCAGATGGAAGAAAAAATACAGGAATAAAGTAATACCTTTTTTTTTTCTTTTTGCATTGCTAGAGATTGAACACAGGACTTCATTTATCCCAGGGAAGGGCTCTACCCAGTAATGTCTTTTCTTTCTTTCCTTTTTTTTGGGGATGGTGGTGGTTTGTTGTTGATGTTCTGTTTTCTTTTTTATCATTTATTTTTATTTTATTATTAGTTACATGTTATTAACTCTGTATCCCAGCTGTATCCCGCACACACAGACACACACACACACCCGTGAGCTTGGGAGGTAGAAGGGGGAGGATCAGGAGTTCAAGAACATACTTTACTACGAATTGAGTTTCAGTCCAGCCTGAGTTACATGAAACCCCGAGGGGAAGAACAACAGCAACCCTATAACATAACTTTCGTGCATTAGAAAAAAAGTTAATTTAATAAAAAAAAAAAAAAAAGAAAGGAAATCTAAGTTAGGAATTGCCCTGGAAACAAACAGCTAAATTCTAGCCAATTACAGCAGCAAGCTTCAGCCAATCACAGCCAGGCAAGTAACCACGCAAAGCGAGTTCAAATAAGGCAAGTGCCACTTTGGAACCAACCCAGCTTTCTCTGAGCTTCACGTGCCTTTGACACCCACTGCCTTCATTTTTCCGCCTGCAAGTGTTTTCCAGACATTATGACAAAGCAGGGGCCTTCCTGTGCCTGCCCTGGTTCCACTGTCCGACCTCATATTTTTCCTGTGTTCAAGTGTTAGATGTAACCTGTCTACATTTTTTTTTCTTTTGCAGTTGGGTACCACACTTGGGATCCACAGCAGAACTGCGGCTGTTTCCACTGGACATTTGGCCTTCCTACCCCACAGCCAGGCGGGACACCTACTAACTAACTAGAACCACAGCCCAAGGTTGGCTTCAGATTCCCAGCCTACAGGTTTGTGCTCTGAGCTCTTGGGATTTTGCACTGGGCTGCGTTCCAGAGTGGACTGCATCCTTTAATGAACCGAGTTGAATAGAGGCTCCTGCTCTCAGCCAGGACAGACCTTAGCCACTAAGTGTGCAAGGTGCACGACTCCGCGTTTTAATTCATTTTCTATTGCTTTGATAAAACGCTGACCAAAAACAACTCGGGGAAGAAAGGGTTTGGCCTGCACATCCCAGTCACAGTTGATCCCTGTGGGGAGCGCGGGGCAAGAACTCAGGCTTGCGCTGAAGCAGCTGTGGAGGAATGGCGCTGACGGGCTTACTCCGCGTGGTTTGCTCAGCCTGCTTCCCTATAAAAGCCAAAGCCACCTGCCTGGAGTCGGCACTGCCTACCTCCCCCATCAATCAAGAAAATACTCCACAGACTTGTCTACAGGCCTATCTCATGAAAGCAATTTCTCAATTGACTTTCCCTCTTTCCAGATGACCCCAGTTTGTGTCAAATTGACACACACACACACACACACACACACACACTCAATAAAAAACCTACTACACTTGGAAAACAAAGATTAATATCTAAAAAATGTCTACTTACAGAGAGTCCACATGCGCACCAGGCCCTTCCTGGGTCCGCAAACCGTCTGCTGTTAAAAGCTCTGTACCCCACCACGCAGTGTGGGACAGACCAAAGGATCAACTTTTGAAAAATATTAGTGGGATGGCTGCTCTAAAATTGTTAAAATTAATATAACCCAGAATCCTGGGAAGACAGTAAGAACTTCAGGTAGGGGCTGGCAAGATGGCTAGGGGATTAAGAGCATTGGCTGCCAAGCTGGCAGGCCAAGGAAGGTTCCATATTTGGCCTTACGGTATCATAGGGATATAAGTTCATCGTGCTGAGGTGGTATGGCAGCAGGTAGGCAACACGGCCTGAGAGGGAAGCAGAGGTCACATCTTCAACCAGAAGCCTGAGGTAGAGAGAGTGAGGGAGGTGGGCAAGGCCATACACTCTCACGGCCCCAGGTGACATGCTTCTTCCAGCAAGGCTGCAACCCCCCCCCCAAAAAAAACACCCCCACCAACAGGGGAACAAGTGTCCGAATGCCTGTGCCCATGGGGGACATTTTTCTCTGAAACCATCATGACCCCTCTTAATATTCTCTGCTTGCCTGAAACCTAGTGACTAGATACAGCATGGCACGGTGTGTGTTGCTAAAGTCTATTTTCTCCAAGTAAAGAAAGCTCTTTTTCCCCTTTTGAGACAGTCTCACATAGCCTGAACTGCCTTTGAACTGTTTCCCAGGATGACCTCGAACGTCAAATCCGCCTCCCTCCACCTCCCACGAGCTGGGACTGGATGACTGGTCATGCCCAGTTTATGTGCTGGGGAGAGAACACAGACTCTCACGCATGCTGGATCTCCCGACTGAGCTACATTCCCAGCCAAAGAATGCTTTTTATGATCCGCTAACGGAGAGCAACCAAACATCTCATGGTCTACAACTCAAAGGCTGAGCCCTCCGAAAGAGACCTCCTTCTGCGCTGTCGAAAGGTTTCAAGTCCTGCTTACTCTGCAGCAAATCTTCAAGGTCTTGAGCCTTGGGGGCATAGCCCACAGCTCAAACGGGTCCCTTTAAACTCCTAGAACTGCTGGAGATTTCCTGATACATTTAACCCGAAAACATCTTCTGTAGTCAAGGCATCCTAGGTAGGGACCTTTTCCCAAACACCCTGGACCAAGACGTCTATTATGAAAGCCGTCTCTTTAAAAAAAAAAAATCATCTCATGCTATTTCAAATTTTCCTTTTCATACAGGAAAATCCATGGGTCCAGAACCAGTGGATTAGATTCAGCTCAAGCCTTAGCATGAAACCAGGGCAAACCGTTAGTTTTCTGATTGATACCAAACAATTAAAAGAAACAAATCCGAAACAAACAAACAAACAAACAAATCTGGCAGTGCCAGTGCTTCAGTGAGAGAGGGAAGAGGGGAAGCGGTCCCTGACAGTACGGACATTAGGGCCACTTGTGTCTCTATATCAGCTTTAAAAAGCTCTCCAAGCCTCCCACCTGGTCCTGCAACCACTACCAAATAGGGAAAATCTAGAGAGGTCTGCAACCAGCATACCGCGTTTCCAGGCATCATACACTCAAGACAGGGCCTGTGTGGATGAAAGTAGTTGCTAATGCCTGTTCCTTCGCTTAGTACACGCCGTAAGTGCCCACAAAAAGATTTCCCACTAGGTTTTGTTGAGGGTATGCCAAGATTTTCAAACCGAGAAATTTCTTGTATCCCCGCTTTCCACCACAAGGTGGCGCTCGTTCCAACCTCCCACTTCCAGGGCCTGTTTAGGGTCGGTGGGGGAATTGGCTCCCTTTCTTCTGTTTGAATCTTGCCTTTTTAAGTAGCTTCCCCGGGGTTTCAGATAGGAGGGATCTACTCTCAGAAAGGGGAGTGACATTCATATTCAACAGAAACACTCCATAGGACAGCCTCGGATCTTCCCGCTCAAGACGAGGACTCATGTGTGATACTAAACTCATTTCTCTGTGATTGTCCACAGAAAGCTAAAACTGAAGGTGTTTATAACATTGCTTCTTTAGACACCGCCATCAAACACATTAAGGAAATCTCTCAAGAGAATATGGCTGTTTTTCAAGTGTAACTAACAGTTCCAAGAAGGCGCTCCCAGCAGACATGACAGGGTTGGCAAGGCTAGATTTTCTTATTTGTGTATCTATTCATCTGTCTGTCTGTCTGTCTGTCGGTCTGTCTATTTGAGAGAGGATCTATATAACTCTGGCAGTCCTGGAACTTGCTATGTGGATCCAACTGGCCTCTAACTGGAAGAGTTCCATCCTCCTTTGCCTCCCTAGTGTGGAGATCAAGGTGACGTGGACTACCAAAACTAGCTGGATTTTTTTTTTTGAGACAGTGCTTCATGTAGCCCAGGCTAACCTCTAACTTGCTTTGTAGCCCAGGATGCCTTTCTGCTCTTTCTGCTTCCACCTCCCTAGTGCTGGGATTTTAAGCAGGAGTCATCACATAGCCCTGTGCTGGAGATCCAACCTCGCTCTGTGAATGCTGAGGAGGAGCTACCCTCTGCACTGCATCTCAGTCCGCATTTCAGTCTTTTGATGTATATCATCATGGTCCCTTGTGGGGCCCAGCTCTTAGGTCATTTACAAGCCTCAC
Organism: Pachyuromys duprasi; assembly: GCA_028658305.1. Taxonomy (NCBI): domain Eukaryota; kingdom Metazoa; phylum Chordata; class Mammalia; order Rodentia; family Muridae; genus Pachyuromys; species Pachyuromys duprasi. The sequence goes on from CM053763.1 coordinate 94,208,844, forward strand.
ATCAAGCACCAAATAGCCTCCCTTTGACTAGATTAGCAGTTATTCAACTGACCTGGCACCATGGTCTCAGAATTCCACACTGAGAAAAATACTTGTGAATCACAATTTGAAAAGAAAAAAAAAATCTATACCTGGAGGGGTGGTCAGTCTCTCAAAATGAAAAGGCAGAGCAGAAGTCAAAAGGTGTTCTACTATCCAGCATTCAGGGAGACAAAGGCAGGTGGATCAGAGTTCGAGACCAGCCTGGATTACAAAGTAAGTCCAAAACAGCCAAGGCTACACAGAGAAACCCTGTCTTGAGAAACAAACAAATTTTTTTTAAAAGTGTTCAACTAAACTAAACTTGGCCTACCAGAGCAACTGTGCTTGCTGTATACTCAACTTTATAAAAGAAACCACAGCTGGAGCAATCTAGCTTTATATTCAGAGAAGCCTTCAAAACATCAGTGTGGCAACTGACAAGTTGCTCGTGTAAATAACCCCGCCCCATGTTCATGCTCACCAAAATTAAACTCAGTGGGTTCAAAAAAATGTGGGATCAAAGTAGGAGGGGGCTTGTTGAGACAAAGCAACCTTTCAGTGGGAGGGTGAGCATGCAGTTGAGACAGGTGTGAAAATGCTCAAAATCCACTGTATGAATAAAATTGTCACAGATTGAAAAAAAATTTTAAAAAGATTTATTGTATATGTACTCTACCTACAGGCCAGAAGAGGGCACCAGATGTCAGTCTAGGTGGTTATGAACCACTATGGGGTTGCTGGGAAGCGAACTCCTTACCTCTGGAAAGGCAGACCAGTGTTCTTAACCTCTGAGCTATCTCTCCAGCCCACAGACTTTTTGTTTGTTTGTTTGTTTGTTTGTTTGTTTGTTTGTTTGTTTAAGCCCCTCTAAATGTCTGTTGCCCTTGCAACAGACAGCTGTGACCTTGCAACAGACAGCTGTGACCCAGGCAAACACAGCTGGCCAGCTGCTCAAGTCACATTCTGGGAAGCAAATGCCAGACAGAGCCAAGCTGGCTTGTCTCCAGACCAGACGTTCTCAGCCTGTGGGCTGCAACCCCTATCGGGGTGGTCCAGTGACCCTTTCCCAGGGGTCGGATATCAGGTCTCCTGCGTAGCAGATATTTACATTACAATTCACAAGAGTAGCAAAATTATAGATAGGAAATAGCAAAATAATAATCATAATCTTGCGGTTTGGGGTGCCCTCCCAGCTGACAGAGCTGTCCGCACCCAAACATTGTTTGCTTCAGTTTTGAGGCAGACTTGAGCCTCTGGCCCCTGAGTGCTGGCCTCCCGGGTGGGCATAGCCAGCTTGCTGCTCGGACTTTCACCTTTCAGCTGTTCTTTTAACACAGGACAGCCTCTTCTGTGGATGTCAGTGTCCTGGAATCACCCCACCATTTGCTCAATGGATTCACCAAGCGGGGGCCAAGACGTGGACTCACTACACGTGCCTGCTGCTGTGGTACCGCTCGTAGGAGAGCTACGGAGTGGTCAGCTGGGACCAAATGCCTGCAGGAAGGACTTAAAGCCTAGGTCTGCTGACACGGCCCTATTCCCAGCTGCTCCCAGAGGTTGAGAATGTCGCACCAGACATCCTTTGCTTTCTTCGCGTCACTCCACAAGGATCAAGGACTACACAGTGGGGTCAAGGCCAGCCTGGAACAGAAGAATGTTGTTTTGTTTTGGTTTGTTTGTTTTTCCAGAGACTGGCTTTCTCCGTGTGGCCTTTGCTTTCCTGGACTCCCTTTGTAGAGCAGGCTGGCCTTGAACTCACAGAGATCTGCCTGCCTCTGGCCCCCTGAGTGCTGGGATCACAGGTACATACCACCGCGCCTGCTGTTTTGTTGGAGATTTTTGCCACATGCTTTGAGTTCAGAGGAGTCTGGCTCCATTCCTTCTGGACCTGCGGTGAAGCAAAGCATTGAGATGCAGAGGGCACAGAGGGGCAGGGCTGCCCACTCACAGCGACCAGGAGAGAGGAAGGAGCAAGGAACAGATGACAGAGACAGACACCGGGAACAAACTGTATCGCTCAATGCCCCTCCCCCGTGCCAGTGACCACCTTCCTCCAACAAGGCTGCTAGAACCCCTTTCTGCTACTCCATCGGTGACATCGACCTCAGGATCCCATCTTCTGATGGTGCCACCAGTTAGAGACCCAGCCTTTGACTTACTTAGTAGTCATTAGGTGCAGATACGTCAAGAACTTGGCCTCCTCACACACTACAGTAAACATATCTTCTGATTTAGTTGTTTCCCCTTCAGCCCATCCATGCCTTCCTCGGCTTCACCGCCCAAGGCTTGCTAGGAGCTTTTACAGTTATGCTTCTGCATAATGTTCACTGAAAGGCAAAAAGACACCCAGAATGTGCTTTATACACAGAGAATCCTATTTATCTTATTGTCACATTTAAAAAGAAGGGGATATTTCCAATTGTGCATCTGTGAAATCGCAGAGTCTTTAGTCCTTGGAAGGCAGCGGGAAGGCTGTTCCTGCAGGGCTGAGCTCTATCTAGGTAAAGTTCCCATGTTTCCACAACTGTAACTTTCTTCCTCACAACAGCATTGCAGCCCTTGTGGGCTTCAAGGGAAAGCAGTTGTTTTACTTGCAAGATATTTTTCAGAAAAGATTTGATTGCAATGTATTGGTCACACCCACACATTCCTCCCCCCCCTTTACTGTTTTTTGGAGGGAGGGGTTGTTTTGATTTTTGTTTTGTTGTTGTTGTTGGGTTTTTTGAGGCAGGGTTCCTCTGTGAAGCCGTGGCTTTCCTGGATCTCACTCTGTAGACCAGGCTGGCCTTGAACTCACAGACATCGGCTCTGCTGGGATTAAAGGTGTGTGCCACCCCCACCTGGCCCGTTTTCTTTTGTTTTGTTTTTATTGGTAGCTTATAAATATTTCTTTTTCTTTATTAATTACTTTACTTATTTACTTTACATCCAAATATCGACTTCCCCTCTCTCTCTCCTCCCTCCTCGAAGCTCCTCTCTCTCCCCAGCCCACCCCCATTCACCTCTCCTCCCCTTCTCCTCAGTAAAGGGTCAGCCTCCCATGGATATCAACCTGCCTTAGCATATCAAGTTGCAGCAGGACTAGGAGCATCTTCTGCAGTTGAGGTTAGACCACGCACCCAGTTAGGGAAAAGGGATCCAAAGGCTGTGACTGTCCCTGGGCTCCCAAGGGGCCTGCTGGGAAGAGCTCACACTGCAGCCCACCTCCTTACCTCAGGAGCCTCAGCAGGACCCCAGAGAATCCAGAACTCCTGCTCTCGCTCCCAGGCTGGACTTCTGCCCTCTGTTCCTCTCCGGGTCCCCTGCAGCCCTTTCTTAAAATATTTTTGCACCATTAAGGAAAAGGAAAATAGAGCCGGGTCTGAAGACCTAGTGACCTCGGTCTTGCTGGATATGAAAATTAAGCAACACTTCACTTGGGTCATTTTGATGGAAGCTCGGGTTAGGCCTGGAGCAGTGCTCAGTGGTTCAGGGCACTTGCTGCTCTTTGCACAGGACCTGAGTTCAGTTCCCAGCGTCCACACAAACAGCTCACAGCCACCTGTAACTCCAGCTCCAGAGGATCCAATGCCTTCCCCTGACTTCCAAGGTCACCGGTATGCACACTGCATATGAACACATAAATAAATGAAAAATCTCAAGAGCTAGGTGAAGCTGGAGGCTGAGGCATTGTTAAGTCAAGGCCAGCCTGGGCTCTCAAAAGAAAAACAAAATACCACAGTGAGCCTTGGATATGGTGGCATACTCATGCGACCTCAGCACCCAGGAGGTTGGGGTAGTAGAGTTATGAAATCAGGAGAACCTGGGTCAAGCCTTTGCTTTTGTTTTTCAAGACAGGCTTTCTCTGTGTAGCCTTGGCTGGCCTGAAATCACTTTGTAGACCAGGCTGGCCTCGAACTCACAGAGATCCACCTGCCTCTGCCTCCCAGAGTACTGGGATCACAGGCGTGCGCCATCGCACCCCATCCCACTTCCTGGGCCGAGTCTTAAGATTACCTCAAAACCAGAACAAGCCCCACCGGTCCTAGCTTGATTCTGGTTCCATTGGTGAGAGAAACAAGCTACTGAGCTCCCCACCACCACCACCACTTCCAAATACTTCTTGGGCTGCAGAAATGCAGTTTGCCACTGGGGATCTGTGTTGAAAGCATTGGCTTTCCTCTTTAGATTCCTTTGTTCTTGATTTCACTATGTGTGCGTGCAGGTGCCCTCAGAGGCCAGAGGCTCTGGATCTCCAAGAGCTCCGGGTGGTGGGAAGCCAGCTCCAGTCCTCTGCAAGAACAGCGTTGATGCATCACCTGAGCCGTCCCTCTGGCCTCCATGGCTCTTTTGACACAGGTGTCACTCTGGTTTCTCCTAGGCCCGTTTAACTGAATCCATCAAGATGTTTCTCCAGGCAGGATATGGTTGCTAGCTCACAGAATTGTGCACAGTCTTGGGCAGATGGAGAGGTAAGATTGTAGCTCTCTGACGTCCCCAGTGGGGGCTGCTGCAATTCCACAGTAGTGACTACTGCCCTGTGACCACGGGCTGACCTGCTCCTCCAGCCCCAACCAGGCCACCCCCTTCGGCTTCCCTGAACCTTGGGCCATGCACATGTTCAGCCCCAGGGTGAAGAAGAGGACCTGCTCACTTGTAGGTTGCCTGTAGTTTTAAGGCTTGAGGCTATAAAAGCCTCAAGGTGTGTCATTCTGCTTTGATCTCTAAAGTTCCTTGGTGCCCATCCTTGATTTCATTCCGTGCTTCCTGGAAGAAGAGTTTACCAAGGCCAGGAGCACACTGACGGGGGGGGGGGGGGGCCGGGGCCAGGGCATTAGCCACAGTACTGTCTTCACTCTCAGTTCCCCCCATCTTCTCAGCACTAACTCAGCTGGCATGAGACAGGCAGCAGTCCCGAGGTGTGAGACCTATGATAAGTCTGCTATGTCGAGATTATAATCACGAGACCGAACAAGTCAATTACATCCATAGATGCAAATAAACTTAGCTTACATATCAAGGAAAATAAAAGCAAATGCTTGAAAATAAACTGATCAAACACACGACTCAGAAACTTAAAAAAAAAACACTGAACTGGAAAATTACAGAAGAAATAGCTTAATAAATATAAAAACAGCAAACACTGCAGTCATAATTGAGCTGGGTGTGGAGGCACACACCTTTGATCCAACTGTCAGGAGGCCAAGGGGGGGGGGTAGGGTGTGAGGGGAGGAGATGGATGGGACAGACGTGAGTCCAGCCTCGTCTATGCAGCGAGACTCTGTCTCAAAATAAGTAAGTAAATAAACAAACGTTAATCAATCTAAAAATTTGGTTCTTTGAACACTACCCTGACCTTGCAGCGGCAGCTCTGAGTGCAGAATTCAAGACTATCCAAACCTGGCATTGTGCTTCCACAAAAGGTCAAGGAAAAGCTCTGCAAGGAAGGTGCGTGGGCTCGGGCTCTAGGAGAATGGGTGGGACAATCCAATCAGTGAAGACAAGTTTTTCCAGGCCGTGAAAGCCCCGAGGGAGCTCCTGACACAGACTATCTATCGATCTATCATCTATCTATCTTTTTATTATTTAGAGATGGTGCTATTCTGGGAATGCTTGTGGACCGAGATGTTGAAATGGCTTCAAACTGCACCGGGCTTCTAAACCATTTCATCATGCACCTATTTCCATGCCTCTTTTTCATAATAAACTAATGGTTTTTTTTAAATAAAAATAAAATTACCCAGAATAGGGAAAGACCATTATATAACACAGTCAGACAAGAAATGGATACGCATAAATATGCAATAGCTGTGCAACAGGAGTCCACTCTGGGCAAGGAAGAAGTCTGAGCTCCAAAGTTGCCATCGTGAAAAATTCAAATAATTAACCGCAAGACGCACAAACAGTAAACATTGATTCATGCAAATGAATAAAGACTATCAACAAAAAACATTCCTAGGGCTGAGGTTGTAACACCGTGGTAGAGTAAACTTAAGCCCTGAGGTTAAGCCCCAAAATACAGGAAGAAGGGAGGGAGAGGGGATGGAAGCAAGCTAGTATTTTGAAGTTTTGATCTGTAGCCAAGAGCCATGCAATCAGTCTAGCTGTTCATTAAAAAGTGGGAACCCCATGATTTTGGACACACAATGCATAAGGATGCAATCTTGCAGCATAAACAACCACAAACTGGTGCAGAGGGGCTCTGAAGATGCTAATGCATCTTTATGCCAGTGAAGTAAAGATGCCAAAAATTAAAATTAGAGTGGTACAACACTAGTATGTCAAGCATATTCCCCAAGGAACACATTTCTAGAAACACACAAAGAGAGAGTAGTGTGTATGTGTGTTTCACATACCCATATATTTTGTCTTTCTTCCCCCCCCCCCCCCCAGAACTGAGGACTGACCCCAGGGCCTTGCGCTTGCTAGTCAAGGCTCTACCACTAAGCTAAATCCCCAATCCCCCACATACCCAAATATGGGATCAAAATCTTTCACCACAGAAAGCCAACTAAACACAGAAGGAAACAGGAATGTGGGAAGAGAAGCCATAGGCCCACAGAAAATGTAGCAAATGATAGAATTCGGGTCCTTCTTTTCAGTAAATGCTTTAAGATGTAAAAGGATTAAACTCTCAAATCCAAAATCAGAAATCAGCTGAAGGAGTTTTATTTTTTTAATTAATATTTAGTGTATGTTTATGGGTGTTTTGCCAGCATGTCTGTACATGCCAGAGGGAAAAAGAGGGTATCGGATACCCTGGGATCAGAGTCAGAGAGGGGTGAACCAGCATGCAGGTTCTGGGAATCCAGTCCAGGTCCACGTAGCAATGAACCAGTGCTCTTGACCACTTCGGCCATCTCTCCAGCCCCGAAGGTTCTACGAAAGGTTCACTATGGAAGCTAAAACGGTTCTAAACATTTGTGCACCTAACGAACGACTACATATAAGAAAACCTGGCCAAGCTGAAGACCAGTCTATAGTAGCAGCTGGCTTCCGCTAGAACAAACTGGATAGGTAATTAAAGAGAGCGTTTGACCGACACAAGAAACAGAAAGAACTAACAGAGGATTAGATAATTTTATCCCTGGACGGTGGAGAGGACCAGGAGCAGAGGCAGGAGAATCTCTAGAGTTTGAGGCCAACCCTTTCTACAGTTAGCTCCAGGGCAGTAAGGGCTACAAACCAAAAACAAAACCAAAACCCTCCTCAAAACAAAAAACAGAAACAACAAAAAAACAACCAAACAAAAACAAAACAAAAGCAAATTTATTAACAAACAACCAAGAACCTGCATTATCACTGAACTGACCTGACAGAATTCCCGGAGTTCCAATGAGCTATTGGCTTTGATTCTATTTCCAAACATCAAGGAGATGGGATCGCTATTTCAGGGGCTGAAGCAGAGCTAGAAATCCAGGCCGTGTGCTTACTTAAAGATTCAACCCATACGAGCAAAGCCGTTTGGGTGCATATCTAGAATCTTTAGAGCCCTCGTTCTCAACTTTGCCACCTCAAGACGACCCTAGTAAGACCCAAAAGGCATGGACCTAACAGGCCACACATGTAACTGAACCCAGTGAAATCGCCGGAACAGTCCAAGGCAGCGCTTCTCAATCTTCCTAATGATGCAACACTTTTTCTTCTTCCTGTTCGCATTCTTGCTTTTCGAGACAGGGTTTCTCTGGGTAACCTTGGCTGTCTGGGACTCGCTTGTAGGCCAGGTTGGCCTACAAACACACAGAGATCTGCCTGCCTCTGCCTCCCTGAATGCTGGATTACAGACCTGAACCACCATGCCCGGCTATGAGGCAACCCTCCAATACAGTTCCTCATGTTGTGGTGTCCCCCAACCATAAGTTTATTTTCGTTGCTACTTCACAACTGTAATTTTTGCTACTGCTATGAAGCAGTAAATAATGTAAATATCTGATATGTAGGCTATCTGATGTGCAACTCCTGTGAAAGGATCATTCCACCGCCACAGGTGTCGTGACTCACAGGTTGAAAACCACCGCCCCAAGGCTTCTTCCCAGAAAATTCAAATTTTCAAAAATTCCACAGAACCAACCGCTTGCTAGGGTAGACGCTTCCTGCATTGGGCTCCTCCCCCTAGGGGCGTGGCCAGCATGGCACTCTAAAAATTGAACTAGCGGGTTCTTGCAGTCCATCTTGATATCAGCTGGCGACTGCTCTCCAGCAGTCTCCTTTCTGGATCTGCTTCGGTGAGTCTATGGCTCCAGTCTCGCTGGGAGAGGTTGCCCACCTGGGCTGGAGGTTCTAGGGTGTTGGGGCTCGGGGGGGGGGGTGGGCATTGGCTAAGGAGTAGTAAGGCAGAAGTATCTGAAGGGCTTCTATTGCTTAGGGGCGCCACTGAGGTGTCTTTCCAGAGTCCGGGACCCGCCTTTTAGACCAGGCTGACCTCAAAGTCATAGAGATCCGCCTGCCTCTGCCTCCCCGAGCGCTGGGATTTCCTGCGTGCACCACCACCGTGCTCGCCTCGCATCTGAGATTTCGAGGCAAGACCGCTCTAACTAAGGAGTTTCAGGCCAGCCAGGGCTTATCTGGAAATAATAGAATAATTTTAAAAATAATAAAGCCAGGCGCGGTACCGCTCCGGAGCGGAGTCACACTGTCTCAAAAATAAGTAGTATTAATAAAATAAAACAATTGGCTTCGTTGTTGTTTTCTGTGGCAGGCCTCTCTACAGAGCTCTGGCTGTCCTGTAAGTCTGGGAACTAGGATCAGGTCCTCTTAACCATTGAGCCCTCTCTCGCCCTCTAAAGGGCTATTGATCTGGAATATTTATGGTGGGGTTTTGTTTGTTTGTTTTTGTTTTGATTTAAGTTTTTGGTTTTTGTTTTCTGTTGTTTTTCGAGACATGGTTTCTCTGTGTAGCCCTGGCTGTCCTGGCACTCACTCTGTAGACCTGGCTGGCTTCAAACTCAGAGATCTGCCTGTCTCTGCTTCCAGGAGTGATGGGATTAAAGGCATGAGCTATCTAGACCTCACCAGTGATGGGATTAAAGGCCTGAGGCACCACCACCTGGCAGCCATCTTCAGTTTCTAGCCTTTTGCAAGAATCTTAATTCTCTATAGCTCAACAATACTAGTTATTAGCTGGTGGGGCTTGTTTGTCTTATATAACAACCGTCCTGATGATAATTGTGTGATCCGCTCTCATTTCATTTTCCTAAATTGATGTTGGGCACCTTTGCGCTTGCTTGCTATCTGTTCGTATATATCTTCAGTGAAATGTTTTCGGGTCGTTGGCCTCTTGTGTGTGTCGCTGGAGATTGAATCCAGGGTTTCATTCGAGGTAAATGCTATACCAATAGGCCCTGTTCCTATCCCCAGCCTCCAGCCCTCTTTCGAAGTGTTGAGGGTTGGATACAGGGCTTAGTGTAGGATGTAGGCAATTGTCTGCCACTGAGCCTCATTCTGCAACATTTTAATTATTTATTATATTTTTGAGAGGGGTTCTCTGTGTAGCCTTAGCTTTTTAAATTGCTTTATTTTTGTTTTGTTTTGTTTTGTTTTTTTAAGACGGGAGTTTCTCTATGACCCTGTCTGCCCTAGACCTAGCTCTGTAGACCAGGCTGGCCACAAATTCAGGGATCCCCTTCAATTGCACCTGAGTGCTGGAATTAAAGGTTTGATCCGACATCACCTGGCTATTTGTTTGTTTGTTTGTTTATTTTTTTGCTGGGAAATAAAGTTTTTTAAACATTTGATTGAAGTACATCATATATATGAGTGAAAATGCCACAATGCAGTTATTTTTAATTGAATGTAAACTAATTTAAAGCTAATTTAATTTATAGGCACTGTGGCCCATGCTTATAATCCCAGCACTCAGGGAGGCAGAGACACGTGGATCTCTGTGGGTTCAAGACCAGCCTGGCCTACAAAGCAAGTCCAGAACAGCCAAAGCTATACAGAGAAACCCTGTTGAAAAGTCAAAAAGAGAATAAACAAACAAACAAAAGCCTTCATTTTTAAAATGGGTTGCTTCATTTTGAGTGAGAATAAAAGAAAAATCTTGGAATGATGCTTGAATGATCTCTAGAAATTAAGAGGTTGGATTCTTCACAGAATTAAGCTTGCCGTTGTGGGAAAAGTTCTTTTTCAAGATCCTTATAGCAAGCTACAGATTATTCCCTTGTTCTCCACCTTTGGCCTTAAGTCCACTCAGGTTATCTTAGGCATTTCTTGGACTTCAGAGAATCTAACAAGTTTACTATCACCAAGCAAACAAGTGGATGGGCTGGTCTTTGTTTGTAGCATTTGCAAATCTTTTAAAAACAATGCTGTGGCCAGCTACCAAAATCCATGTAGCGATTGTATCTACATAAGTATGTATTCCCCCAGTTTAAAAGAAGGCACGTTTCTATATTGCATTAGCCCCACACAATCTAATCGTGCCCGTATTATCTACGTTGGTGTACAGATGGCAGGCTATGCGGAGATCCCTATGCAGCTCCCTGACTGGGCATCCTTCATACCCTCTCTCAACTTATCAGTCGGGCCTGGGGACGGGTGAGGTCAGGGATGTCAGTGATGAAGACCCAAGTTTACTTACTGTCTTGAGCCAACTTGAAACAGCAGCCAAAGTTCTGAGTTCCGAGACAATGTTCTGGGTTAAAGAATCATTTCTCGGTAAGATAGAAAAAAAAATTACTTCTAAAAGGAATATGGGGGGGGTGGCGCGGAGCTGGAGAGATGGCTCAGAGGTTAAGAGCACTGGCTGCTTCTTCAGAGGTCCTGAGTTCAATTCCCAGCAATTACATGTTGGCTCATAACCTTCTATGCTGAGATCTGGTGCCCTGTTCTGGTGTGTACACAGACATGCAGGCAGAATACTGTATTTATTATTTAATAAATAACTAAATCTTTAAAAAAAGGAAAAAATGTCACTCAATTTGCATAAAAACATGTTTAGTTTTTGTTTCTTTGGGTTTTTTTTTCTATGAGACTGGGATTTACCCTGGGCAGACCTCAAATTCAAGACCCTCAGCTTTCCCAGTACTGAGGTGTCAGGAGTGGATCATACCTGTTAGAGTTACTGAGTTATAATCTGGAATGAGACTTGAAACCTGGATCTTTTCAGAGACAGGTCAAGCTAGCCTTCCCCTCCTGACCCCCACTTCCTCTGAAGTGTGGGATCACAGGACACACCACCATGTCTGGTTCTGGATTCTCCTTCCGGCTAATTCTCTTTGATCAACAGAATGGCTAAACAAACTCCCTCTGCGTCCCTTTTCAAATGGGAAAAATGCTGCTAGAGTTTGTGGTTTTTCAGGAAGATTCAAATTGTATGGGATCTGAAAATGCTAGTAACTTAGTGTAAGCGTTAAAGCAGGTTTGTTGTTCCCGCTTCTTTTGTAGCTAAACTCGCCGTTTCCTGTCTAGTACTGTGATCTTGATTTCACTTCTTCTGCCCCCTCCTGGTGTTACAGAGCAGGAGTCCTGACTATTCTGGTACTTTCAGCTTAGTTTTTCAAAACAAGGTTTCTCTGTATCCCTGGCTGTCCCAGAACTCACTCTGTAGGCCAGGCTGGCCTAAAATGCAATCTTTTTTTTTAATTATTTTTTTATTTTTGGTTAAGAGCCTAGCCTTTAATGTCTGAGCCAGCTCTTCAGCTCCACAATCTTTTTTTTTTTTTTTTTAAGGATATGTTTTCATTTCTATTTTCTTTGTGTGAGTGTTTTTTCTGCCATTCTGGGTCCCCTGGAAGAGCAGCAGCCGGTGCTCTGAACCGATCAGCCATCTCTTCGGCCCCTCCACTTTTTTTTTTTTTTTTAATTGCCCAAGCAGATTTGAACCTACGGTCCTTCTGCCTAAACCTTCCAAGTAGCTGGAATGCGGCCTATGAAGCGACTCCAGGACTGTCAGGGCTACACAGAGAAACCCTGTCTAGAAAAACAAAAAACAAAACAAAACAAAACAAAAATGCCTTTAGCCAGGCAGGGGTAGCACACACCTTTAATCCCAGCACTCAGGAGGAAGAGGCAAGCAGATCTTTGTGAGTTTGAGGCCAGCCTGGTCTACAGATGGAGCTCTAGGACAGCCAACGCTGCCCAGAGAAGCCCTGTCTCTGTCTCCAAAATGAAATAAACAAACAAAACCCAAGTAGCTGGAGTTACGGGCTTGCCGTGTAGGAGGCATGTTTCACGTATGCAGGAATGTGTGCCTGCGTATGCCACAGTGCATGTGCGCACGTGTGGGGGTTAGAGGACAATTTATAGGATTAGGTTCTTTCCTTTCACCAGGTGGATCTCAGGCTTGGCTGCCAGGGCCTTACTTTACCCACCCACGGAGTCCATTTCTATTTCAGCTGACCTTATTTCCTTCCTCATCGTCTTTGAGTCTCGTCTTATTCTAATAGTTCCCCAAGCTGTTGCTAAAGGAGCTTGTTTTGTCCTGTTTCCAGTCTGCTAATGCATTTGTGGCTTTACACAGGCATGTGCTCTCCATGGGGCTGTTTTCTCTTTAAAACAGTAACAGCCATGACTCCTGGGGTCACTGGTAGAAATGTTACATCCCGCAGAGGCTGATTTGTTCAGTTAACCGGCTCTCTACTGAAGTGTCTGGAGAGGCCCTTTTCAGGAGGAAATGGCTGTGGGGAGGGTTAGCATGCCCTCAGTAAGGAATCAGTGGCATGAGGGTTGGGATTGAAGCTGGGACTCATCGACCTTCTGATTTGTCTTTTCAGGCTCTCACAACTGAAAATCCAGCTCTGCATAAAAAAAAAAAAGAAAGAAAGAAAGAAAGAAAGAAACAAACAAACAAACAAACAAAAAGGAAAAAGAAAAACAAACAAACAAAAAAACCTTAGCTTCATCCTCCAAACATCCAAGGAACTTGAGTTTCTGCAGGTCTTCCTGCCATGTAAAGATCAGGTCCGAGCTTCCACTTGGCCTCAAGCCATTGTAATTCACACTGCCCCTGTAAAGGACAGCCCAGCCGGCACAAGTCAGCCCAGAGCCATGGCATCCTGTAGTTCCACCACGAAGCCCTCTGAGTGCTCTCTCCTGCGGAGAATCCTTACTCAGGGCTTAACAGCGCACCCTGTAACAGGCCTGGATAAATCCTCTTCAGGGCCAGCTGAGGCTGCTCCTCGGAACCGAGGCGCTGTGCCTGGTGATGCGGTGGCCTCTACGTCAAGCTCTCCGCTGACAAGCGTCAACAATAGCATCAAGCCACCACACAACAATTACCAGAAGACAGTGGTCGTGGGAAGCAAGCTGACAGTCTCCAACGAAGGCTGCCAGCCAAAGAGCCTCTGTGATCATCAGCTAGCAACACCTAACGAAGGCCATGGGATGGGCATCAGTGGTGACCAAACCTCATTTGAAGACTGTCCAAACACTTCCCGGGGTGACCAAGCTTCCAGTGTCGACCAGACTCAGTGCTGGCTTCAGAAGATGACCCTCAGCAGTGGCCAGAACGCCAACAGAAGTCAGATGACAACTGCCACCGGTGACCAGACCCTCTACAGAGATCATATGACAACCCACGGTGACTGGAATGGCTACAGAGAGAAGATGAGAACTCTCAATGGTGATCAGACCTACTATAATGGTGACATGGCACTCGCCAGTGGTACCCAGACTTTCTACAGCAGTCAGATGACAAGTCCTAGTGGTGAGCTGATGATGTATGAGGGTCAGACAATGCCCCCTTCTACAAGTGAGACTCTCTATGGGGGTCAGATGACAACCCTCAGAGGGGACCCGACCTTTTATGGGTCTCAGGTGACACCCCTCCATGGTAACCAAACTCTCTATGGCAGTCAAACGACAAGCCCCAATGTTGACCAGGCCTTCTGTGGGGGTCAGACAATACCCCCCAATGGTAACCAAACTCTCTATGGCAGTCAAATGACAAGCCCCAATGTTGACCAGGCCTTCTGTGGGGGTCAGACAATACTGCCCAATGGTAACCAAACTCTCTATGGCAGTCAAACGACAAGCCCCAATGTTGACCAGGCCTTCTGTGGGGGTCAGACAATACCCCCCAATGGTAA